>JARGCV010000279.1:622500-928192 GCA_034064705.1 Bothrops alternatus | reverse complement strand
TGTATTTTTTCAAACCATCCTCTTTTCACCACATCTCTGCTTCAGACGTTACTCATTGATGTTTATATTTCTCTCTTTTGCTGATCTCATCAATTTCACCCAAACACAATTTCCTTTCTCTTTCTTCTCTTTCGTCTTGATCCATTCACTCTCCCTTCATGATTTTCTTTTGCCACCCATTCCTCATTTATTATCTTACACGGCCGCATCATCTCTGTTGAGAAATAAGAGACTGTTAGAAATAGAAGAACACAACCTGAAGTTTGGGTGGCACATTTTCTTTTTAATGGTGTGATAAAATTAATGCCATCTTTTAAAACATTTATACATTTATACAAACTAGTTTTGTTTTTTTTTAAAAGCAGGTTCATACTGGAATGAGAATACCATTTTTAAAAAAAAATACAAAAAGAGAAATCAAGGTGGGCATATTTTCTTACTTAACTTCTTTTATGTGATTTTTATAGAAGCTTTTTTTTAAAAAAGAAGAAGATAAAAACTAATACAAACTAACTTAAAGTAAGGAAGGGGAAAAAAGGAAAGAAAAAGCAAAAATACAAAAAGTTAAAAAGTTAAAGAAAAATAGAAAAGAAAGGTAAAAAGATATAAAGATGGGGCTTCTATATTAATTACAGAAGTTATAAGTTCAATTTACAATGTATACAATACATATATGTGATATATTTTATACAATATACAATATATAGTTTTGCTTCTGTCTCTTAAGCTAAACCATAATACCCTTCTTTCTATCATTTATCCTGCCTTAATTTTCAAAGGAATAAATCACAGATTCATTTATTTCTCATTTTCAAGCAAAAAGTCCATAAGACCTTTCCAGTTACCACAAATGTAAATAGAGTCTTTTCTCTAAACAAAGACAGTTAGCTTATTTATCTCAGCAAGAGACCTGTCAATTTAAGCAACCATGTTTCCCTACTTAAAAGTTCTTGGTTCTTCCATATTGTTTTGTCCCTCAGGATTTTGCCATCTTTCAAATTCTCTATTAATGAATACTTCAGTGAAGGCATTGCATAGGTTCATAGATAGCCATAGACAGAAGAGGATAGATAGACCTAGTACACTGTTAATTAATTAGAGGGGTGGGGAAATAGCTAACAATTGTTTACAGAACACTTTCATCCTTGTCTAATATTTCTTCAGTATGAAGCCAAACAATACTGGGCTTGGCAGACGGTTCGTAGTATAACTAGTGTAACTTTGTTATCTATCTATAGACCAGGAAGCCTGGATCTGATGGGAGTTGATTCTCCCAACATCTGGAGGGATTCAGGTACCTTCTCCTGGCTCCAACATAACTCTAAAAGGAGCAGCTAGAAGACAGTTGACTTTGATCAGATATTTGAGATTTATTTTCATCATTTTAAAGGCTGGTTAAAGATCCAAAGCTGAAAAATCAGGAGGGAAAAAAACCAAGGAGTACCATACTAATTATGGATCCTCTGCAGAGGATGGTTTTCATTGGATTAGAAAAGAGGAATGCAGGACAATTAACCAGTGGAACAACCTGCTCCAGAAGCAGTGAATGCTCCAACACTGGAAGTTTTTAAGAAGAGACTGGACAGCCATTTGTCCGAAATGGTATAGGGTTTCCTGCCTGAGCAGGGGTTGGACTAGATGATCTCCAAGGTCCCTTCCAACTTTACTATTATTATTATTGTTGTTGTTGTTGTTGTTGTTGTTGTTGTTACAATTGGTTACCAGCTCTAAAAAAAGAGAGAATTAAGAAATAGTCACCTCAGCAAAAACCCTTCCTTGCAAACGTCTTCCACTTTGTGACTAAGAAGCAATCTTAATGAGGGGAGGAAAACATACAGTCACCCACCAAAGACGCCAGAGGGGACAATTAACAAGGTGAATTGCCTCTTCTTTTAGCATTAATCCTGCATGGACAACTTGCTGAGTTTCTGGAGCGAACATTGCTCTCTCTTCCATTAAGAAATAGGAATCTTTTAAAGGATTATTCAGAGGCAGTAAATCTCTCTCTCTCTCTCTCTCTCTCTCTCTCTCTCTCTCTCTCATCTCTCTCTCTCTCAGTTCTCATCTCTCTCTCTCTCCTCTCTCTTCTCTCTCTTCGTCTCTCTCTCTCTCTCTTCTCTCTCTCTCACTCTCTCTCTCTCTCTCTCTCTCTCTCTCTCTCTCTCTCTCTCTCTCCTCTCTCTCCTCTCTTTCTTTCTCTCTCTCTCTCTCTCTCTGTCTCTCTCTCTCTCTCTCTCTCTCTGTCTCTGTCTCTGTCTCTGTCTCTCTCTCTCTCTCTCTCTCTGTCTCTCTCTGTCTCTCTCTGTCTCTCTCTGTCTCTCTCTGTCTCTCTCTGTCTCTCTCTCTCTCTCTCTCCTCTCTTTCTTTCTCTCTCTCTCTCTCTCTCTCTCTGTCTCTCTCTCTCTCTCTATCTCTCTCTCTCTCTCTCTGTCTCTGTCTCTGTCTCTGTCTCTGTCTCTGTCTCTCTCTCTCTCTCTCATCTCTCTCTCTCTCTCTCCCAACCTCATCTCCTGCATTAAGGAGGAGAAGCAGGATCCCCACTCTGTGAACTCTCAGCAGAGAACACAAAAATGCACGAAAAATTTACGGATAGGGCAAAGTGTGCCTGGCTTTTTAAAAACCCTAATTATTTAGTGTAAATAAAATCATGTGTGTTGATTGTGAAAAGAGTCCAATTTGTTTGATTTACATGGCAGTGGGGGGAGGAGGGTGCCCTCGGCTAAGGGGTGTTTAACTAGCTTCTCTAATGTAATTGCCTTGCGGCCCGCTAAATATTTCATAGGCTGCCTTGTGCAAAAAAAAAAACAAAGTGAGGCTGCCTCATCTGATCTGAGCAGGCAGAGGGTTCTGCGTGGAAAATGTGTCTCTGCTTGGCCAGTCACTGGAAAGGGAACTTATTGCAGTTAAAGTTTAGCAGCACAAAGAGCCACCAGTCCACTTGTCCAAATGGTTCTCCGTAATCTCAGCAGTTTTTCCTTGGGGAATCTGGCAGAATCCTTCCTTCTCTAACAAGCAGAGTCCAAAGGTTAAAGCTGAAACAAGTAAGAAAACGTTGTTTGTTGGCTGGTGTGTATTTGTGTGTGTGTGTTTGTGTGTGTTGATATGCAAAAATTATTCTTTTGAACCAAAGTAGGAAGATTCCTCTTGAAAAGTTGACTTAAAAGTAGGTTCCTAAGCTGAGAGAAGATAGAGATGATGATGATGATGATCTTCTTCTGCTCCTCCTCCTCCTCCTCCTCCTCCTCCTCCTCCTCCTCCCTCCTCCTCCGTGTTGACTCCTGGATAGTTCTTGCAGTTGGCAAGATTTCAGAAATGGTTTACCATCCTGCTTGAGCAGGGGTTGAACTAGAAGACCTCCAAGGTCCCTTTCAGCTCTATTCTATTCTATTCTATTCTATTCTATTCTATTCTATTCTATTCTATTCTATTCTATTCTATTCTATTCTATTCTATTCTATTCTATTCTATTCTATTCTATTCTTTAAAAATCTGACTCTATTCTCAATAAAGATTCTATTCTATTCTATTCTATTCTATTCTATTCTATTCTATTCTATTCTATTCTATTCTATTCTATTCTATTCTATTCTATTCTATTCTATTCTATTCTATTCTATTCTATTCTATTCTATTGCTGAGATAGAGGGACTGGCTCAAGGTCACGCAGCTGGCTCCATTCTTAAGGCAGGTCTAGAACTCACAGTCTCCCAATTTCTAGCCCTGTGCCTTAAATACTACCAAAAATTGGCTCTCTTTCTGATGTTAGAAAGTGGCTTTATAAGTAACTATCATTAAGCTCTAGAAACTTTTCCTTCAAATGGATTTTGCAGAAAGTGTATGAAAAATCTCCCTAACCCGACCCTAGAGATTCCACCTTTGATTGAAGGCAATTTATGCAGCATCTATATCAGCCCTTTCCACGTCTAGACTCTCTTCCTCATTATTCCCAGGAGAAAGTTCTTAAATGTTCTCTGTTTACTTTGGTTTTTAATTCCATATAGTTAAACGATGATATCCACTTGGTGCCAATGTTATCAAATGGAAGCAGAAAATAATCAAGGGAATGAATTAGAGACATGTTCTTTCTCCAAAAAGAGAAAAGGAAAAAGAAGATAGACAATGAATGAAACAATACATATAATGACTCTGAGTAGGTTTTTCATTTTAAATTTCTGGATATCACATCTAAAGCATAGGTCCTTTTCTTCTGATGTTTTCAGAAGGACAACCTATATTGTTTGTTCTTCCAATCTGCTCCTTAAAAAAATTAATGAATCAACTGGTTAATTACAAGATAAAAGTGCACCATAAATGCTCAGATGATTCTCCAAGCGTGAATTGGAGCTGATGGCAGATGGACTTAACCAGCATTCTAGTCATGATGTCTAGCATAAATTTCTGTTCTGATGTCCAAAGTCTAGATCACAAAGAAGTTGAGTAGCACCTTTTTTGTTGAACTTAACCCTTTATAAGATTCTTGATTTTTGCCTTTGTATAAAGAACCTTACATTTCTTATCACTATAATCTAACATCCACCTATTGATTTTTGAATTCTCTTCTTCAATGACATCCCTCCCAGCCATTTTTCCAGAGAAGAAAAAAAAATGGAAATCAATAACTTTCATGACAGAATGGGAGATTCTGGGAACACACACAGCAGGAAGCCTCCAATACACTGCGTTGTCCAAAACTTAGGTTTGTTTATTTATTGAATTTATTTAAAGGCTGTCCATATGGCTGTCCATCCTAAAACACAACTCTGGGTAGCTCGCAACAATAAAGCTTGGAATATAAAAACCATCAACGTAAGACCATAAGTGATTGTCATTATTTATTCCTTTTGCTCTGACATAGGAAATATTGGGATACACTCTTCAGAACAAGCGTTGTGTCATCACACTAGACACCTACAGCTGCAGAAGTTGGTAATACTGATTCACAAAGAGGGACATGCCCTTTAAAAAAAAACCCTACATGAAATTCATCCCAGTGACTAAAGAATAGAATATAGAATATTCTGTACTGGCCAAGTGTGATTTGACACACAAGGAATTTGTCTCCAGTGCAGAAGCTGTCAGTGTACATACCAACAACAAAGTAATATAATCATAACATACAAACAGTAGAAGGTAATAGGAAAGATGAGAAGGATAATAGCAATACATCCCTACTACATGGGTAAATATCCTTAGACATAAGGCAGTGCAGTGGAATTAGGTGTTTAGCAGAGTGATGGCATCGGGGAGGAAAAGCTGTCTTTGTTTTGTTTTCATGCCAATACAACACTGCACAAGGGGTCTGTAGATATTTTCTCAGCCATCTTTCTGGCTCATGCAGTACAGCAGGGGTCTTCAAGCTTGGCCCTTTTATGACTTGTGGACTTCAACTCCCAGAATTCCTCAGCCACAAGTCATAAAGGTCGCACAAGTCATAAAAGGGCCAAGTTTGAAGACCCCTGCAGTACAGTATACAGGTCCTGCTCTAGGCCACTTTGGGTTTTCATTTAACCTATGGCTGCAGAGGAAATGGTCAGGAAAGGCACCGTCTCACCTAAACAAGGTCGTGAAATGCTCAGCTGTGAAGAATATGCTTTAGCTTTAATGTTTAGTCCATTTGATGCTTTAGATGAAGGCTTCACATGCCCATGACTTTTTCCAGGCTAAGGACAAGAAGAAGAAGAAGAAGAAGAAGAAGAAGAAGAAGAAGAGAAGAAGAAGAAGAGAAGAAGAAGAAGAGAGAAGAAGAAGAAGAAGAAGAAGAAGAAGAAGAAGAAGAAGAAGGAAGAGGAGGAGGAGGAGGAGGAGGAGGAGGAGGAGGAGGAGGAGGAGGAGAAGGAGAAAAGAAGGTCCAGCGCAAAACGTAGAATAGATTCAATACAGGTAATGTTGTAACTTTCTTCCGTCTGCACATTCAAAGGTCTGAAAGTTTTGGAGAACTCTGGGAACCCCTGTCCAGGTTTCAAGAATCCAAGACTGCTCTCCCAGATTTCTGAAAAGCACTGAAAATGGGGCTTTCTCTGTAAGAGCTGGGTTGGGCAAAGGCAGGAAGACGATTCAACCAGGGAAAAAATGTTGGGAATTTAACTTTTGTGGCAGGTTTTTTTAATTGTTTATTGTTTTCATAGATTTCATATGGTATTGTGTTGTTTTATTATTATTTTTGGCTTAGTCATGGATTGAGAGCTGCCCAGAGTTTGATACAAGGATGGGTGGCTATATAAAGTAAGTAAGTAAGTAAGTAAGTAAGTAAGTAAGTAAGTAAGTAAGTAAGTAAGTAAGTAAGTAAAAAAGTCAATCTTTAAAAGAAATAGTCAGTCTAACTTGGAGGTCCCCAACCTTTTGGCTACCAGGGACCGATTCTATGGAGAGAGGTTTTTCGTGGACTTGAGTGAGCGTGATTTTGTGTGCTGCCTGCATCCTGTGGATGGGGCTTTGCTTGTTTGTGTGGCTGGGTTGCTGGCATGCCTCAGCCTGGTACCGGTCCATAGACCGGGGGTGGAGACCCCTGATCTAACAGACTGAATCAGAAAGCATCTGATTTTGTTTGGACCTGAATCAGAAGGAAGAGTCAAAGAATTCAGGCTTCCTAGTTCTTCTTCACAAACTCAGGAATTCAATAAATGGTCCCATCCATGGTAGCAACAAGAACAAAAAAATCAACAAAATAGCACAACACATGGGAAAGGGCGCCAGTTTAGGACAGCATCATCTTAGGTCTGCTAACGGTTTAAAATAATAAAGCCTTAGGACTTCTACCTGCTTTACATTTTCCAAACTCGGCTCGTTTGTATCTAATGGACCTAAAGAGATTTGGGCCACTGACAGAGAGCATAACGTCTCAGTCAAGAGTGACATCTAAAGAGTTGTCTCAGATGTTTTGAAGAGCAATAGCGCATCTTCTCCAGACAACAAAACCAAACCTCTTCTGTAGGGATTCAGATTGCAAATTTTGCAGTCCGAGTATAGGCATGCTGGGCTGGGGTGGGTGGTCCTGGGGAATGACCATGCAGGAGTGTGTCCCTCTCTTGCCTTGTTTCTGGGATCCCCTTTCAGCAATTATTTCAGGACTTTTAATTCCTAGAAGGCAGTCCCAGGCTTGAATAGTAAATATTTAATGCAAAGGACACCCCTTCTCCTTGCCTCATGCATATTAATGCTATTAAACCATCTCCTTCTGCAAACAGCAATTGGTTTTTCTCTGCTTGTGAAACACACACACTCCCTCCTCCAGGGGTAGGAAGCAGGAAGATGGAGATCTCAGAAAGAGAGAACGGAGGGACAACGCAAAACATGGGGTAAAAAGAGAGCTACTCAGGATAGATAAGGCCCATGACAGTCACATACAGTGCAGCCCTTTTGAGTCCAGCAACTCTTTAACTAGAATCTACTGAATATTTCCACTCCTGAATTCAGAATTCACATTTCTTCTTTTCCTTGGCATTGGGCTACCTCTAGAGCTTTTATTCCTATGGATGGCTAGACCTGCTAAAACAAGGAAGATCCAGAGTTGCTTGCCTTCAAGTCAGCAATGACTCCTAACAATTGCCTGGATGAGTCCCTGCTCTTTTGCGGGCAAGATTTTTCAGAAGTGGCTTGCCATTGCCTCCTTCCTAGGCCTAAGAGAGAATGATAGGCCCAAGGTCACTCATCTTTGTGTCTGAGGCAGAACTAGAACTCACAGTTATCCTGTTTCCAGACTGATGCCTTAAACATTACATCAAACTGGTTCTTTCCAGAGTTGGCTTATACAAGGCATAATAAACAGAAGCAGCTTGGTGTCTCTGAGTATTTCCAGCACAGTGGAATCTGGAACAGTTTGATCCAAATAGTGCTGATGGATTGTGTACTCCCCAGACTTATGCATATGAAACTCTACCAGTTTCACAGCCCAAAGTGTGTTCTAAGTAATAGGAGAAATGTTGACAATAAAGCCCACATTTTTGTATTCTGATACTTGGAAGTGGTCCTTTAAAGCAGAAGAGACTTCCTAAAAGAGGAAATGCTAGACATCATGACTACAATGATGGCTAGATCCATCCATCATCCCCTCCAATACATGCTTGGAGCATCATCTGAAGGTCTGCCCTTCCAGCATGCAGTGATATCCATGCGGAGCTATCCAAGGTGCTGACTTTTCAAATGAGTTGGTCTTGATTTCACTTCTCTTCCTGGCCCTAGCAACAAACTTTACTCATAACTAATCTTCAGGTAGCTTTAACTTCAGATTTCCCAGGTACCAAACTTCATTTCTTGGGATTCATTTGCAGGAGATCATGTCAATGAGCGACTGAAAACCCAAGTATCATTTTACAGTATAAGCATGGGTGAACCTCAGCTCTCCAAAGGTGGCTGATTCATATACACCTGATGTTCCTCTTCTCAGTCACATGTTGGTTGTGGTTGATGGGGGTCATACGTCAGCACCGTTTGGCAATTGATAGTCTTCAACTGATGGCCACGATTGGGAGCAGAACTTCCACGGCTAAGCAAGATGGTTGCTAAGTGAGTCACACCCAATTTTACAACCTTTTTTTGTCACAGTTGTCAAGCAAATCACTGCAGTTGTTAAATGAACCATGCAGTCATTAAGCAAATCCAGATTCTCCCTTTGACTTTGCTTGTCAGATGCTGGCTGGGACTTATATACCACTCCATAGTGCTTTTACAGCCCCCTCTTAATGGTTTACAGGGTCAGCCTATTGCCCCCCAAAAGCTGGGTCCTGGTTTTACCAACCTCAGAAGGATGGAAGGCTGAGCCAACCTTGAGCCACTCAAGATTGAACTGGTGGCAGTCAGCAGTATTAGCCCGCAATACTGCATTCTAACCACTGCGCCATTATGGCTCTTATATAACACTTAGCACTTAGACTTATATACCATTCCACAATGCTTTACAGTCCTCTCTAAGCTGTTTACAATGTCAGCGTTTTGCCCCCAACAATCTGGGTCCTCATTTTACCGATCTCCGAAGGACAGAAGGCTTAGTCAACCTTGAGCTGGTCAGAATCGAACAGATGGCAGTCAGCAGAATTAGCCTGCAATACTGCATTCTAACCACTGTGCCACCACGGCTCTAGTAGCAAGGTAGTAAACAGCAGTCACATGACTCCAGGATGCTGCAACCATTGTAAATGCACGCCAATTGCTAAGTGCCCCAATTTTGATCACATGATTGCGGGGATATTGTGACATGCGTTAAGTGTAAGAACTGATCAGAAGTCACCTTTTTCAGTCATTTCATTGCTAAAAGAATGTTGTAAGCCGAGGACTATCTGTAATTCTTAATTCTCATTTCCATAGCTACAGCAAATGTCCACTTCAGCTGTACATGTGTCTCATCTTCTGTAGACCTATTGTTGATTTTGTTGGTTTGTAAAATTTATTGGCCACCCATCTTACCAAAGGGTAACCCTTGTTCCTTGTTCATTGAAGGCTGACAGTGACTCACTAATAGCAATGGGTAGGATCCTTATCTATCTTACTTTTAGCTTCTTCAATGTCTACTTTGCACCTCATTTTTTTCATGATACCCACTTGACGCTTAGTTTATGTGCTCCAGACGATCTGGTTGCAGGGCCCCCATTTCTGCAATGGGGCACATTTTTAGATTTCTCTCCAAATTTATGTCAAATCTTCCCCTTCCTGCTCCTCTTCTCTAGCTTTCCGAGATGTGACATCACCAACAACCTGCGTTCTCCTTCCCTCTAATGGCTGGCGCCTGGGCTATTATTTCCAAGCTTCTCAGATCCAATTGGCTGACAGCCAGTCCCCAACTTTGTAAACAATCTAGCATTGCCAACAATGGCTACTCAGGAGAAAATAGGGGAGATGGAAACCCTGGCACTAGGAATGAGAGAGATAGAGAGAGGGGGGGGGGGAAACAAAGAGGAAGAAATGTTGAAACGCCTTTTCGCTTGAGCAAGGAGGTTTTAGCAAAGGAGATAGACTGGGCTGTAAAGCAGTGGTTGATGGAGATCAGCAAAGCACACACACAAAGGCAATGGATGTGTTTTGTGTACTCAATGAACTTCCAAATTGGAATTTTCAGGTTTTACTGACTGTATAAATTTCCTAACGGGAATGGATGCATCGCAAGCTCTTTTTCTTGCAACATTCCTTTGCATTTCTTTCTCCGTTTAAATTCACAGATTAAAAAAAAAGATGCATTACTTTGGTGATTTGTACAAATGAAGGGAACTGAAGGGCAAGAGCAAACCAAATGCCCGCCTGGATGCTTTGCCCCACTCCCAGAAGGTAGTAACTCAACCAGGAAGAGCTTCCTTAAAGCAGCTCTAAAATGGGAATGTAACTCAAAAGGGATCAGAGAAAGGTCAAAGGTCCAACAGCAGTCAGAAAGCCAATCAATATTTAGCAAATCAAATAACTCTCTCAATCACAGTGAATACATTGGCTGTATCTGACGAGAGTTTTGAATTCGGCATAGATGGGAAACACAGGTTTTCTGAAGGCCAGCCTAAGGTAATAACTTAGAAGCCTTTATCAAAATATTTAATACGGTATAAAAACTGCACAGCAGGACGTCTTACAAATGTGTAGCTAATCCCAAATCAACAATCTTATAAGAATGGTTAGGAAAATTAGGCAGCTGGAAGATAAAAGAGAAATCAAAGAGGGTGAGGAACTAAGCTATCCTGAGCTTCAGGTTTTAGGAGTCCTTGAATGTTGAGAGAATATGCCCTTCTTTTGGTCATCTATGGTAAAACCGTAGATAATAATAATAGTAAAGTTGGAAGGGACCTTGGAGGTCATCTCGTCCAACCCTCCTGCTCAGGCAGGAAACCCTAGACCATTTCGGACAAATGGCTGTCCAGTCTCTTCTTAAAAACTTCCGGTGTTGGAGCATCCACCTCTTCTGGAGGCAGGTTGTTCCACTGGTTAATTGTTCTAACTGTCAGGAAGCTTCTTCTTAGTTCTAGGTTGCTTCTCTCCTTGATCAGTTTCCACCCGTTGCTTCTTGTCCTGCCTTCAGGTGCTTTAATAATAACAATAATAATAAAGTTGGAAGGGACCTTGGAGGTCATCTCATCCAACCCTCCTGCTCAGGCAGGAAACCCTAGACCATTTTGGACAAATGGCTGTCCAGTCTCTTCTTAAAAACTTCCGGTGTTGGAGCATTCACCACTTCTGGAGGCAGGTTGATTATAGCCCTGACAATCTGCAAAATCCGCTAATGTCTCTGAACTTTGGCCCTTGATGCTTTTTGCTGTGGACAATCAAATGCAGGCACACATCAAAAAATCAAATTCCTTCTCCCCCCCTTTCTTCCTCTTCGTTTCTTCCTCTCTAGCAAACAGATATGTACACACACACAGAGAGAGAGACATACACACACACATACACATACACACACACGAAAATGAAAATCATTATAATCACACTAACTGAGGTTGGTGAAAGGAATAACAAGAAAGACAGAAAGAGGCAAAAGAGAACGAGGATGAGAAAGAGAAAGGAAGAAAGAGATAGTATGACAAGGAAGAAAAGAAGGAACTGGTTTCTTAAGTGAGAAGCAAAATTATCTTGATTTCTGGCTGAATAATTCATATTTGCCACAGGCCATGTATTCTTGCACTTGTGTGTCAAGTGTTTATTGAAGATCTCTCTTGACAGGGTGCTTGTGTGATATTCCACCATCATCACCACGAGGAGGAAAACACCAACAACCATACAAGGGAGAAGAAGCAATAAATGCAGGACTGACAGCTTTCTTCACTTCAATTTGAGAATAATTGCTACAAATGATGTTCTCTCTACCCTTTACAAAAAATGAGTTCGCCTCCCCTTCTTCCTTCACCATCACATAAAACAGCTGTACAGCCAATTAAGATGCTAAGTGCATCCACTGGGACCTTTTTAGGAATAGAGGCAGGGACGGTTGTTGGGTGGGAAGAAACAAGGACTGGCAATAATCTGAGTCTGGATATTGGTAGAGGGAACCAGCCAGAAGCCTGAAAGATTGTGTCTCTCTTTACTTGGTTAAAACTTCAGAAGGTTGAAGAAAAAGAAGGGGAAAAAACCCAACTTTTTTTACAACTCCAAGGAGGGCACTTTTCTTGTTCAGTTGTGGCCGCTGAGGCAAACCATGGACCTCTTTGTGGGAACCATTGGAAAGCTTCAAGATGTCCTTCAAGGCTGTAAACCAATGCAACCAGAGCATGTCCCACTTTTAAAAACATGCCGAACAGCAAGTCTGGTAATAATTTGTGATGCATTGTGTTTGACCAAGGGAGTCTGTAACTTTTCAATTAAAAACAAAAACAATTTATAGGGATGAAATGTTAGGTGGGGTGGAAAAGTTGCTTTGAAGCATTGTGTTCCTCGCTCAAAAATCCGAGTTATTTTGATCTCCTGCTCCATCCAACCATCTTCCTCAAGGGGAGAAGAACTACCGTAACTTTGGGAAAGGAGTTGCAGGGTCTCTCCTTGCTTTCTGGAGAATTCAAGTAAACAAGGAGAGACTCTGCCACTCCTTTCCCAACGCTAAATTCTTCTCCCCTTGAGGAAGATGGTTGGATGGAGTAAGGCAAGTTGCTAGTGAAATATTGCTGACAAACAAGGGATTGACAACCTTTTGGGGGGAAGGGAGCTTCTGCAAAGTAGCCAGACAATATTACACATTAGTAAGGCTGAACTGGGAAGAGACTAGCAGGTCTGCATTGTCTAGCTTTCAAGCATTTATTTTTGGATACACAAAAGACTTGTCATCAATGGCTGCCTTTGGGAAGGAAAAGGGTTGGTATTTGAATGGGAAGGCATCAAGAAATGCTAGGGCTTTGTGCTAGACTAGGAAGTTGAACAACACCCTGGGAAAAAGTCAAGGTCAGGGGTGTCCAACCTTGGCAACTTGAAGGCCTGTGGACTTCAACTCCCAGAATTCCCCCAGCCAGCCATGCTGGGAGTTGAAATCCACAAGTCTTAAAGTTGCCCTGGTTGGACCCTGCTAGTCTAGGCAATACGTTGTCAGGAATACTGCATGGATGTGTCTTGAAACCACCAAAACTCAAACTCCCAGGAGACTGGACTTATAGCATGGACACTAAAACTATTCTAGATGAAGACTTGATGGACCATGTGAAACTGGGAAGAGGTGGAAGGAAGAGAATGAGTGTGTCTGCAGGAAAAGAATCTGCAATTTCTTGAACTGTGTACCTTAATATAACATGACCACTACTATTTCCTACCAGCCCACACATTTCCATCTTTCCCCAGTCTTAATTTCCAATCCTTTGGTTTTACTTTGAAAATCCCCTTTCACTGGGTCTTTCATAAATGCAAGCCAGTTGCCAAGTGCTGAAATGTGAACATGCGACCTCATAGTCAGCGCGACAGTCATAATTTCAAGAATGGGTCTTCACTTTTTCTGAGACCGCTGTAACTTCAGACCTTCATTAAATGAAACGGTTGTGAGTTGAGGACTACTTGTACAAACCCACACAGTCACCTGGCCAATTAAAGACCTTGGGTTTCATTCACACAAAGTACAAAGTCACCATCCCTTTTGTGTGTTATGCAAATCTAGCCATTGGGGGTCAAGGAATTGTGCCAGTCCAAAAACTGGATGAACAAAGTACCTTGTGGGAGAACAGGGGTCTCCAGTCATTCACAAGCAACCAGGGCCTCACAAGCCACCTTGCCTGATTACCACCCATTCATCCTATCCAAGTTAGGTTTAAGCAGATTCAGATCAACTCTCAGCCACCTTACATCTCGCAACTTCTGTCTTTGTGTTTATTTTCAATAAGGGTCTCAGTTGAGCAAACAGAAGATTGTGGTTTGTTTCACCCTCATTACGCTAATTGTTTGGGACTCCCCAGAGCTTTTGTAAGAGTCACCCCCTCCATCTCACTCTCCTCCCTCAGCTTCAAGTGTCTCACTCTTAAAGAGACGAGGCCCAGCCCAAATCTTGCCCTCCCCTGGGGAAAGGGAGAACAGAAGGATGATCATACTCACGTTTCTGCTTCTGTTGGCTCCACAGACTTCATAAAATCTAAACACCACAACAGTCTGGAGACCCAGAGAAAGCTTGAAATGAATAGAGGTGATGGAGAAATGGGCTAGTTTGGGGTATCAACTTTCTCATTGCTGTACAAACACACACGGCCTACTTGTTGCCAATTGATGGTTAACAATTAATGAATAATTAAGCTGATGCAACTGAAAACTTGCCATCTATCTTGGGGCCAGGTTGGGGGAGGGGGGGAGGAAGGGGAAGATCGGCACTTACTAGGTCCCAAACACATTTTCTGTTCATATATGGACAGAGAAATAAGTTGGGTACAGTCCTTTGGCTGAGTCCATATGTGGATAATTAGATGCTTTTCTTGTTGTATTTTGAAAGGATTGCTGTCTGCTGGAGACAGTCATCAGATAGTCTTGGGCATAGTACTTCATTTCCGAAACAAGAGCCCTGGAGATAATAATGTATCTGATGGCAGGACTTTAACACTTAAAATCTCTTGATTCCAGAGATTTCCTTCCCTGTCCTTCCCTTGCCATCGTCCCTCTCCTTCCTTCCTTCCTTCCTTCCTTCCTTCCTTCCTTCCTTCCTTCCTTCCTTCCTTCCTTCCTTCCTTCCTTCCTTCCTCCTCCATCCCTTTCCTCCCTTTCCTCCCTCCTTCCCTTGCCTTCCTCCCTTCCTTCACTTCCTCCCTCCCTCTCCTCCCTCCCTCCCTCCCTCCTTCCTTCCTTCCTCCCTCCCTCCCTCCCTTCTCCATCCCTTTCCTTCTTTCCTCCCTTTCCTCCCTCCATCCCTTTCCTTCCTCCCTTCCTTCACTTCCTCCCTCCCTCCCTCCCTTCCCTTCCTCCCTCCCCTTCCTCCCTCCCTCCTTCCTTCCTTCCTTCCTTCCTCCCTCCCTCCCTCCCTCTCCTCCCTCCCTCCCTTCCTTCTTCCATTCCTTCCTTCCTCCCTCCCTCCCTCCCTCTCCCATCCCTTTCCTTCTTTCCTCCCTTTCCTCCCTCCTTCCCTTTCCTTCCTCCCTTCATTCACTTCCTCCCTCCCTCCCTCCCTCCCTCCCTCCCTCCCTTCCTTCCTTCCTTCCTTCCTTCCTTCCTTCCTTCCTTCCTTCCTCTCCAACTTGGCATTAATGAAGCCCTCCTCGGCTCTGCTTTAGGCAGACCAACCAAACAGCAGAAGAGAAATGCCCTAGAAAGAACGGGCTGTTTTCCCCCTCCTCTCTCCCCCTCTCACCCTGCCTGCCTTTCCCCCAGGCGCACAGACAGCCAGGGGGAGAGAGGCCACCCCCATGGCCTTTTTAAGAGCAGTCATTCAAAGACCTGCTTCTGGAGAGGGTGAGCAATTGCTGGAGACAGACAGGGAGGCGAGGCTTTTTCAATGTGCTCTTGATCGAAGGCACCCAGTTCACATCTGGTGCACCAGCAGGTAGCCCTGCCTAGCCATATGCTCCTTGTGTTGCTACAATTACCCCTTCTAAGGAAGCCAGGCCGGGAGGGGAAGGAGAGTGTACGGCAGAAGTCTCTCGTCTCTCGGAGAGCTGGAGGCTAATGTGGGGCAGGGAGGGGGGGTGGAGGGGAGGGAAGCCAAGGGAGAAGAAGAGGCAGTGCAGCTTAAACCGGGATCAAAGCTTCTACAGCTTTGCAAGAGCTGGTGGCCTGTGGCTTCCTTTCAGGACCCTTCTGTCAGGCTAGGAAGAACGCCTGAATAAAACGAAGATGTTTTAAAAAGATGTTGCTTTTAATTTAATTGGAAAGCACCTGGAAGCTCGCCACGGCTCTTCTGTTCACACCTCTCCTAAGAAATGGGCCAACCACTTTAGTGGGGCTCACAAGGAAACGGTTACAGGACTGAGACTTTAGGAATAGTGATGCTAAAGGGAACCTAGAACCTAGAATAATAGAGTTGGAAGGGACCTTGGAGGTCTTCTAGTCCAGCCCCCTGCTCAAGCAGGGGACCCTATACCATTTCAGACAAATGGTTGTCCTGTCTCTTTTTGAAACAGTGGTGAAGCACCCACAACTTCTGAAAGCAAGCCATTCCACTGATTAATTGTTTATAACTGTCAGGAAGTTTCTCCTTAGTTCTAGGTTGCTTCTCTCTTTGGTTAGTTTCCATCTGTTGCTTCTTGTCCTGCCTTCAGGCATTTTGGAGAATAGCTTGACTCCCTCTTCTTTGGGGCAACCCCTCAAATATTGGAACACTGCTATCAGTCCTTATTTTTATTAGACTAGACAGAAGATTGCCTGACCTCTCTCATGTGCACACACCTCTCCCACTTAAAATACACTGAAAAGTAAAAATGTAGGCTGGCTAGAGCTCCCCCTAAAATTAGGGGTGGGAGACAATACAGTTTGTCTTCACTTAATGACCAGTCAGAAAGCGACCGTTCAGAGTGGACCTCCACAGAGCTAGTTATGACCCAGTTCAGAAAACAGAGAAAGGAAAAGGCAAAAATGCAGAAATAAAAGATAAAAAGAAACAGAAGCTTCTGATTTCCTCTGCAGCCGATATAAAGTAGGGTGCCAAGTTATCTTCTACTCTCTGATTACAATAAACCTCAGCTCCCCCCACCCATTATCTGTTTTTCTTCCTAATCACCAAAACCACAAGCATAAGTGCAAAGTCTATAGGAGGTTTCCAATTAGTAGATATTGTCTTTTACCTAATCAAAGAAGACAATTTATCTATTTCTGCGAGCTTCGCCATCTTCCTTAACTTTTTCTCTATTGTGAATAATGCCAAATCTTTCCGCATTTGAGCACAGAGTAATCTAAGAGTAACCTAATTTGTTAGGACGTTGGCGAAATTCTTACAGTTAGGACACCCGTAATTCAGCTGCAGCGAGGAAAGGGTTAAGCGCACCCTAGGCCATGAACTGACCTCAGGATTCTTCCTTATTTCTCTCTTTTCTTGGATCCACTCACTAGAGAGATTACCAACCAGCAGCTTAACCCAAGTGTGAAGAACAAGAAAAAGTAGCTGTTTGAATTCCAAAATGCTTCTGCTCTTCCTTGCACCTGTCCTTTCCTGTAGGAAACTCAGAAACTGTGTTTACCCATTTAGTATTCTAAATGCCTTTCTATTTAGTATACGATGCCTTTAAAAGATTGGATTCCAGGGTGGTTTAGAAACTTATCAGCTAGCTTGTTTTGTTTTCATTTTGTTTTCTTTTCGGGCTTCAGAACGGAGCTTGCGAAGAACTGTTGCACTCAAGAACATCTTAATCCCAGCAAACACTGCCTTGGCGTACAGGTTGCGTTCATTTCGCATGATTTGTTGAGCAAGCCACAAAGGTTGGTAGATACTGTGCCATCAATTATTTACAGACCACAAACAACGCAACAGCAAGCCACAATAACCCATCCATAATATAACCCATCTATAATACAGCAAGTCTGCTGAACCCGGTTAGTATGTAATTCATTTTGAGAGTTCTCTGCTCCAAAGTTGTGGAGACACATTCAGATGGCTTTGAAAGATCACGAGGGAGTTGGCGGAGAAGAGGTTTCTCAAGGCCACACTTGGAATACGGCATCCAGTTTTGGTCACCACAACGTAAAAAAGATGTTGAGACTCTAGAAAGAGTACAGAGAAAAGCAACAAAGAGGATCAGGGGACTGGAGGCTAAAACATATGAAGAACGGTTGCTAAAATTAGGTATGTCTAGTTTAATGAAGAGAAAGACTAGAGGGGAACATGATAGCAGAGTTCCAACATCTCAGGGGTTGCCACAAAGAAGAGGGGGTCAAGCTATTCTCCAAAGCACCTGAAGGCAGGACAAGAAGCAACAGATGGAAACTCATCAAGGAGAGAAGCAACCTAGAACTAAGGAGAAACCTCCTCACAGTTAGAACAATTAACCAGTGGAACAACCTGCCTCCAGAAGTGGTGAATGCTCCAACTCTGGAAGTTTTTAAGAAGAGACTGGACAGCCATTTGTCTGAAATGGTATCGGGTTTCCTGCCTGAGCAGGGGTTGGACTAGAGGACCTCCAAGGTCCCTTCCAACTTTATTATTATTATTATTTATTAAGGATTGCTTTATGCAACCTTGAGGACCAGAATCAAGAAGGTGCTTGTGATCTTCCTGAATTAGCTGACAGGAAGAGGACTGAACTACAGGTAATTCTCAACATGCAGCCACAACAGAGTCCAAAATTTCCATTGCTAAGCAAGACAGCTGTTCAGTGCTCTTGCCCCCCCATTTTACAACCTTTCTTGCCACAGTTGTTAAGTGAATCACCGCAGTTGTTAAATTAGGGACGCGATTGTTAAGTGAATCTAACTCCCCCCCCCACTTGACTTCGTTTGTTAGAAGGTCGCAAAAGGGGATCACACGAGCCCGGGACACTGCGATGAATGAATATATGTCACTTAGCAAGCGGCTGAATTTTGATCATGTGACCATGGGGAGGCTGCAACGGTCGTAAGTGTGAAAACCAGTCACAAGTCACTTTTTTTTCCAGTGCCGTTGTGACTTCAAACAGTCACTAAATGAACGGTTGTAAGCTGTGGATTACTCGTAGCTGGCTTTTCAGTTTAATAATAATAATAAATAATAATAAATAAATAATAAATAATAGTAAAGTTGGAAGGGACCTTGGAGGTCATCTAGTCCAATCCCCTGCTTAGGCAGGAAACCCTACACCATTTCAGACAAATGGCTGTCCAGTCTCTTCTTAAAAACTTCCAGTGTTGGAGCATTCACTGCTTCTGGAGGCAGGTTGTTCCACTGGTTAATTGCTCTAACTGTCAGGAAGTTTCTCCTTAGTTCTAGGTTGCTTCTCTCCTTGATTAGTTTCCATCCGTTGCTTCTTGTCCTGCTTTGGAGAGTAGCTTGACTCCCTCTTCTTTGGGGCAGCCCCTGAGATATTGGAATGCTGCTATCCTGTCCCCCCTCGTCCTTCTCTTCACTAAACTAGACATACCCAATTCCAGCAGCCGTTTCTTATATGTTTTAGCCTCCAGTCTCCTAATCATCTTTGTTGCTCTTCTCTGTACTCTTTCTAGAGTCTCCGCATCTTTTTTACATCGCGGTGACCAAAGCTGGATGCCGTATTCCAAGTGTGGCCTTACCAAGGCATTGTAAAGTGGCATTAACACTTCATGCGATCTTGATTCTATCCTTCTGTTAATGCAGCCCAGCACTGTGTTGGCCTTTTTGGCAGCTGCAGCACACTTGCTGGCTCCTATTTAGGTGATTGTCCACTAGGACTCCGAGGTCCCTCTCACAGTTACTGCTATTGAGCAAGGTATCCCCTATACTATACCTGTACATTTGGTTTTTCTTGCCTAAATGTAGAACCTTGCTTTTTTCACCATTGAATTTCATTTTGTTAGATAGCGCCCAGTGTTCAAGTCTGTCATCAAGGAAGATTTCTTTTGCAAGTGTCTTCTGTCTGAGTTTGACTATGCAAATCGTAAGTAGGCAAAAATGCCAGCATCCTTTTTTGCTTTTCTTCCAAACTACTGAACTATCCAAAGCAAAATCGGAGTTTGTCAGGAATATTGACATGATTTACATGAGTGCTGGGCAACTTTTGTCTGTGATCCAACAATACGACCGAGAGCAGTGATTCTGTTCATGGAAATGTCCGTGCACTCAGATTGCCAAAGAGGTTCCAGACATTCAAAGCCTCCCTTTCACATATAAAGAGCTACAGTACGTTGGGTCTTCGTCCATTCATCACAGTTTTCAATCAATGGGCACATGGGAACCAGGCCACCGTCCAACTACAGATCATATGAATGGCAATAAAATAGCACCATTGATTTTAAAATACCCCATTCAAGGCTTTATAAAGTATTCATTAAATGTCTATTAGAACAAATTGAAAGCATTAGGAGCAAGACCAGCTAGTTATGCAGATTTGCATCATTTCAGTTAATTCGGAAATGCCAGGCTGAAGGCAGCTCCCGAGGACTTTGGAATACATGCTCGGTTTGGAAATGGGCAAGCTGTGAAATTTTGATACACACGTTGATGAATATGGATTGATGTGAGCTGTGTGATCATTCTGCATGGATCTTCCAGGAATGCAGTTGTCCTGAAAAATATGGAGCGATCTGAATAGATTCAGGACAAGGCAAAGCTCTTTAATTGAGGAGTGGTCAGCCACACCAGAAGCAGTTAGAGATGGTTAGCTTCCTTAGCTATCAAATTATAACCTCTATCCTATTGCAATTCTATGGCTCCATATTACGTATAGTCAAGGCCTCGGTTTTCCCAGTTGCAATGTATGGCTGTGAAAGTTGGACCACAAGAAAGGCTGAGCGCCAGAGAATAGAGCCCTTTGAACTCTGGTGCTGGAGAAGACTCCTGTGAGTCCCCTGGACTGCAAGGCGATCAAACCGGTCAGTCCTAGAGGAGATCAACCCTGGCTGCTCTTTAGAAGGCCAGATCCTGAAGTTGAAACTCAAGTACTTTGGCCACCTAATGAGAAGGAAGGACTCACTGGAGAAGAGCCTAATGCTAGGAAAGATTGAGGGCAAGAGAAGAAGGGGACAACAGAGGATGAGGTGGCTGGATGGAGTCACTGAAGCAGCAGGCGTGAGCTTAAATGGACTCCAGAAGATGGAAGAGGACAGGAAGACCTGGAGGAACGTTGTCCATGGGGTCGCGATGGGTCGGACACAACTTCGCAACTAACAAATTATGGTTTATCTTAATTTAACATATTATCTCCTACGTTGTATTGTCCACATATTTTACATATATCAGAATAGCATCAAAATACACACACACACACACACACACACACACACACACACACAAAGATGCAATGGGAATCCTGGAATGAACCTCAGAGAACATTTTGAGCAGCTCTTCTCTCTCCTATCTACCCAACTCATTCTTCGGAGTTTATTCTTTTGAAGCAGGTAGACATCCGAGAACAGCAGCTGTAGCTTGAGATCACCAGCAGGAAGCAAAGTTTCATCTAGAAACTATGACTGTGTGATCTTGGATCTGGTCATGTGGTGACTCAACTTATGACAGCAATTACTTACAGTAGAACGTTTGATCCCAATTGTGGTCTTAAGTCAAGGACTATTTGCAGTACATACTGATGGGTTTTTGTATCCTAGAGACGAATGATAACATGTAAAATTTGGAAACGCCTAGCCTTCTTAATTTCACGGAATATCAATGTGACCTCACTAAATGGCGACTCCCTTGCCGTCAGTGATTGGTTGAGCAGATTTGGGGGACAGTCTGTACCATGTCAATCAATCAATCAGAATAGAACTGGAAGGTCTGTTTTTGGAGGTCTTCTAGTCCAACCGCCTGCACAGGCAGGAGACCCTGTACCATTTCAGACAAATGGCTGTCCAGTCTCTTCTCAAAGACTTCCAGTGATGAAGCACCCACAGCTTCTGAAGGAAAGCTGTTCCACTGATTCATGTTCTCACTGTCAATAAATTTCTTCCTAGTTCTAGGTTGGTTCTCTCCTTGATTTGTTTCCATCCATATAGTAAACAACTTGCACATAATGGCTTTTTTTAACCCTGCTTGGCCAAACAATCCACCAGATCCAGCTAAGCCCTTTCCCAAAGGAAAGAAACCAGGTGTGATTCTCTGATGATGGTAAAGATGGCCTTGTCCACCTTTTATCCCCTCTATATTTCTCTTTCCCACATGTCGATAGATCCTGTGGCAAGTGAGGTTTTTAAATCTATTGGCTTGACCAAGCCATGATCCTCTTTTAATAGATTTTTAGCCTCTGTACTTCAAAGGGCTTATTATTAGAAGCCAAGCTTTTAAGCTTTTCTCCTGATGACTGGAAGCCAAGTTATTGAAGCAGATAGTTAAGCCAACTTCCATATTTTAGAAAGAATAAAAACCCTGACTTCTCAAGATACTTAACCTCAGGGGACCAAAAGGTGGTTCCATCTTTGCTACCTTATGTCACATCTGAGTTTCTTTCATCATTTCTGTCCCGTTCTTCCTTACAAGGCACACCTCCCCATCCAATTAACAGGGAAATACCTGCCTTGTTATTTTGTAAATTATTTGAGATGCCAGTCTTTGACTTCCATTAATCATGTATGCCTGCCTTTGTTCAAGGGTCTGATGTAACTAAGTGGTTTGATTAATATTTAAATGTGAACTATATTTAAAAGCAAAACATCATACTTTGTTGTCTTCTGGGATCAAAAAAAAAGGGAGAAAGAAATTCAAAAAGGGAAACCCCACCATATAAGTGTAACCCATATCTCTTGGGGCTAAGCTCTTTTCTCCATCTGTTGTCTTTTAGACGATTAATTTATTGGCAAAGAAATGCATTCTTCACTTATCTTGAACCATAACACAGGTAGATCATCTAAGTGTTTCATCTTTGATTATTAAACCTTTGATTAGGCACCAGGCTAGAAAACAGGAGACTGTGAATTCTAGTCCCACCTTAGACATGAAAGTTGGCTGGGTATCTTTGAGTCAATCACCAGGAGACTGTGAATTCTAGTCCCATGTTAGGTACAAAAGTCAGCTGGGCCAGTGATTCTTTCCCATCCAATGCACCGCACAGAGTTGTTGTTGAGGGGAAATAGAAAGGAGTATGTTGGCCACCTTGAGCTACTTATCAAAATAATAACCATGTGGGATTAAAATACATAAACTCTGAATTCTGAAATAGCTTTCTGCAAGTTGGAGGCAGGAAATACAGGGACTAAATCGTGATGTAAACCTAACATAGTATAAAAAGGCAGCCAAGCCATAGTGGGGACAATGTTAAAGTGGGGACAATGTTAGCTTGGAAGGACTAAGAACCCGATCGAATAGAATGATTTTCTGTTTCCATCACACTGCATTTTTTCTGACTGTTTCTTCCACCGACAGTAAAAACTCCTTACCCGTCAGAAAACCCAGGAATTTGAAAGGATTTTCTAAGGAAGTTGTTTAGAATCTAGATCGCATCTCCCCATATTATTTGTTTGTTTGTTTCTTTGTTTAATACATTTATAACAACCACCTATTATCTTCAACAAACTCCGGGCATCTTCCAATCAAAAGGATGAGAGTGTGTGTGTGGATTGGATCCCATCCAATCTGAATTGTTGATTAAGATCTCTGATTTAGTTCAGATTAAGTTGATCCATTCAGAAAGTAAATTGGGTTTGGGGAGCAGGGAATAGCCTCCTTCCATATGTTAATAACCGATATAATAGATAACAGAATAACCAGGTTGGAAGGGACCTTGCAACCTGGTTATTCTGTTGGAAGGGACCAATCTTCTAGTCCAACCCTATTTCTGAAGGTAACTTGTTCCATTGATTGACTGTTCTAACTGTCAGGAAGTTTCTCCTTAGTTCTAGTTTGGTTCTCTCCTTGATTAGTTTCAAACTGTATATGCTTCATTCAGAATTGAGAATCTGATTCAGCACATTGATTTGTTTCTGAGACCTATTCAGAACTCTAAAATTTTTTTGCAGCCAGTCAACATCTAGCAGGATCAGGAAAAAACACCAGGCAATATCAGGGCTGTAGTTTAGATTTGATGGATTTTGTGCCATCAAATCAGTGTTGAATCTTAGGAAACACAAAACTGAGCTTTGTCAGAATACTCTCTCCCCAAACTGGTCCTTCAAGACTTTTATCAGAATAACAGATTTGGAAGGGACATTGGAGGTCATCTAGTCCAACCCCCTGCTCAAGCAGGTAACCTTATGCCATTTCAGACAGATGGTTGTCCAATCTCTTCTTTAAACCTTCCATTGTTGGAGCATTCACAATTTCTGGAGGCGAAGCTCTTCCACTGATTAATTGTCCTAACTGTCAGGAAATTTCTCCTTAGTTCTAGGTTGTTTCTTTCCTTCGTTGCTTCTTGTCCTGCCTTCAGGTGCTTTGGAGAAGAGGTTGACCCACCCTCTTCTTTGTGGCAGCCCCTCAAATATTGGAACACTGCAGAGCTAATTCTGTAGAAGTTCCTTGTTATTCAGTTTCAGGAAAGGGGTTGTTTAATACCCCTACAGACTTCCTCTGACGGGAATCCATGTGTGCCTGGCTTTTCGCTATATAAAGCATTACGGGAGAAGAGACATCTCGAAGTGGTTTCTCTTTGTGCACCGTCCAGACCCTAATGATTTACCCAGAGTGATTTATACCACTTCTTATCTTTGATTAATGCCCCTCTTTGCCAGCCTCTCTGTGTTATCTATCCACCTTCACAGGCTGCCGAGTGCAACCTGTGCCCTAGAAGGAAATCTGCCTTGGCTGAATAAAAGAAGCTAGCCATGTTGCAAAGGCGTGTGTAAGATGATCTCTGGTCCAAGGATCCATGAGCAGAAAGGCAGCTGCGGGGGCTCTTGGGGGGTGCAGCCACCAAACAATGCCAAGTTCAGTCACTTGATCCACCCTTCAGCAATTCCTTGAGTGCAAGCTGGTGAGTAGCCAAAGGCTTGCAGTCAGCAGGAAATGGAAACGGGAAGGGGCTTTGAAAAATAAGCCAGCGAAAGAAATGCATATGAGTTGCTTTGGAAAGATGACTAGTGATAACAGGGCACAATCCCCCTCCACCTGCCCCAAATTCCCAAGATGGCTAGTCCTAGTTTTTTCTCCCATCTGAGCTGATGGAGGAGCAGCAGAGGCGCTGCCAACAATGGTCAACTTGACACAAAAGTTTATAAGGGGTCCCTGGTGCTCTCTGAGCTTGCTTGCTTTCTTGTAGCTGTTTCATTACCCAAACTAGGTAACAACATCAGGTGTTATGATGATGTTATCTAGTTTGGGTAAAGAAATGACTGCAAAAAAACAACAACAGGCAAGCTCAGAGAACACCGGGGACTCTTCGTTTCAACCCTGAGCTGCAAATATTCTCCTTTATTGGTACAAAAAGATATATTACAGCTTGATTCACTCAATAAACTGGTGATGATCATATGGCTGGCTTGCTTGGCCTTTATACTCTTAGTTTATCAGGAAATGCTGATGGTCACTTGAAATTTTCCAAGAAAACACAGATCATTGTAAATTTCACCGATACAAATCTGTTTGCATCCTTAGAGAATAAGAGTCCGTTCTGCATTGGGGATGAGCAGAGCAGTCCCCATTTGGATCTTCCATTTAGTTTGAGCCACTGATGTTGCTGGAATTAAAACTTTGGTTCCATTTCCTGAATCGGTTTGGGGGGAAAGGAGTTCACATCTTGGATTAAAACCCCCAGGAAGCATCTCATTCGATGGTTCGCTTTGATTTTTTTTATTAGATATATATTTGTAAATGTAACAAAGAAAAAATTCAAGTTGAATGCTATTCCACTTAATACAATCATTTTAAACTTGTAAACATTGTTCACTCGGTATATCAAGATTTAACTATAAGCAAGATACATTTTCTTTGATTGATGTTTCTCTTGTATGTAGTCTATCCATTGTTTCCAGTCCAACATATATATTTCATTTGAATGATCCTTCAAATATGCAGATATTTTAGCCATTTCTGCCATATTTATGACTTTCAAAGTCCATTCTTCAATAGATGGTATTTCTGGTTTCTTCCAGTATTGTCCCACCAACAGTCTCGCTGCTGTGATTAAGTTCAGAATTAAGTTCGTCTCTATGGTGGTACAGTCTTTTATGATCCCTAACAAAAACAACTGAGGTAGAAATTCAATACGCTTTTTCAAAATGGTTTGAAGTGTCCACCATATTTTTCTCCAGAAAGCTTTAATTTTTCTACATGTCCACCATACATGAAAATATGTAGCCTCCATACTTTCACATCTCCAACATTTAGGTTGGATGTCAGGGTGGATATATGATAGTTTTTTCGGATCTAGATGCCACCTATAAAACATTTTATAAAAGTTCTCTCTTAAATGTTGCGCTTGCGTAAATTTTACATTTTTCACTCAAATTCTCTCCCACGTTTCCATCATGATAGGTTGCCCAAAATTTTGTTCTGACTCAATTCATAGAGTTGATCACATCGGATCAAGTCTCTAAACTGACCTTTACTTAGCTATACTGAACAGACACGCATAGACGTTGTGAAATGCAGGTAGTCCTCAACTTACGAGCCCAGAGCATCTGTTGCTAAGCGACAGAGTTGTTAAGTGAATTTTGCCCATTTTTCGACCTTACTTGCAACCGTTGTTAAGGGAATCACTGCAGTTATTAAGATAGCAATCTGACTGTTAAATGAATCTAGATCCCCCGTTGTCTTTGCTTGTCAGAAGGTCGCAAAAGAGCATCGCAATGGGACACTGCAATGGTCATAAATACGAATCAGTTGCCAAGAATTTTGATCCCGTGGCCAAAAGGTGAGGCTGCAACAATTGTAAATGTGAAAAATGGTCATAAGTCAGTGCTGTTGTAACTTTGAAAGGTCACTAGAAGAACAGTTGTAGGTTGAGAACTACCTTTACGCGAGCAGTACAAAGATTGGGGAGCATTGCCAATAGTTGATGACCAGAATTGGTGCAAATATTTCTTCTTGTCTTGAGTCTCCTTTGTCTAGTCCCAGCACCTGTGGTCTAAAATTCCACATACACAAGTACAGAGTCAAGAAAAAACCTAGCAGAGTATTCATGACGCCATCAACCAGTTGAGACTGATTCCCACAGCATGCGACGTGATAATGTATCAGGATTTGTTTTGACTAGACAGTTGCATGAATCCGAGTAATGTGGTTTATAGTGTTCTTTTCTTTTTCTTTTTTTTCAAAAGTCTCTCTCTTAGTGTGTTATGAACCTAGACGGTTGTGGTTTATTAAACAGACAAAGGAACGGTTGCTTAGCAAAATGTCAATCCATAATCTACTAATTGCTAATGATCGGATAGCTCTAGTTGTGCCTGCTAAATAGCCATAAACTGCAAGAGGCAGAAGGCAAGCATCAGAGAAGGACTGTTTTATAGTCAAAGGTCACACATATCAAGGAGATGAAGGGTTGCATCATCATCATAATAATAACTTCATTGTCATTGTGTGTGTATACACAGTATACACATACAACGAAATTTACATGACACCCAAAGACCAGGTCCCACACACATAATCCCCAAACACACTCCCACCCACCACAATTCCCCACCCCTAAACCACCCAACATCCACCCAACAGACCAAGTAATACTGTCCAACAGTTCACTGTTGGTGGCTCTTTAGTTCATTATAATGCAGAATGCAGCCGCGTGAGCAGTGTTGGGCTTGCCCAGAAATGCCCACATTTCGGCATCACTCCGCAAGCTGCATTGGCTGCCAATTGGTCTCCGAACCCAATTCAAAGTGTTGGTTATGACCTATAAAGCCCTACATGGCATCGGACCAGGTTATTTGCGGGACCGTCTGCTGCCTCATGAATCCCAGCGGCCGGTTAGGGCCCACAGAGTCAGCCTTCTCCAGGTCCCGTCAGCCAGACAGTGTCGCCTGGCGGGGCCTAGGGGAAGAGCCTTCTCTGTTGCGGCCCCGGCCTTCTGCAACCAACTTCCCGCGGAGCTCCGTGTCGCCCCCGCCCTCTCCGCCTTTCATAAACTGTTTAAAACATACCTTTGCCGGCAGGCCTGGGGCAGTTAACATCTTGCCCCTAGCCAGTATATGTTTGTGTGTATGTTTGTGGAATGATTGGTTTTTCTTTTTTAACTTAGGGGTTTTTATATTCATGTATTTTATTGGTGATTTCTATTATGTTGTGAGTGGCCCTGAGTTCTCCGGAATAGGGCGGCATAGAAGTCAAATAAATAAATAAATAAATAAATAAATAAATAAATAAATAAATAAATAAATAAATAAATAAATAAATAAATAAATAAATAAATAAATAAATAAATGAATGAATGAATGAATGAATGAATGAATGAATGAATGAATGAATGAATGAATGAATGAATGAATAAATAAATAAATAAAAAATAATTATTAAGTGCAATTATAGCTCTGGGATAAAAACTATTCAGAAAACGGGTGGTCCGAGTTTTAAATGTTCTATATCTTCTGCCAGAAGGCAACAGTCCAAAGAGATTGTAAGCAGGATGGGAAGAATCTCTGAGAATGTTACGCAACTTCCTCAAACAACAAGATTCGAAGATGTTGTCCAGGGCTGGTAGCTGGAGTCCAATAGTATTCTGGGCAATTTTAACCTCAGGATATGAAACTTTTACCTCAGGATCTCGGGTTGGGGACCATAAAAGATTGCACTAGTAATGGGATGAAGTCAATTCAGAAGCGCAAACGCACAATATGCGATAGACTAGATACAGTAGATAGACCATATATAAGAGAAACACCAATCAAACAAAATGTATTCGGAGTATACTTGAAGATGGAAGGGAGGAGGGAAGAACGTTTACTAAAACAGATGTTCACAAAGATTAATACCTAATGTTGTATGCTATGTTCTAGGATGATTGCTTAGCAATAGGATCTTATGTTTAATGTTGATCACATTAATATTGAAACGGATAGGGGAAACACCAATCAAAATAAAATGTAACAGGAGTATAGTTGAGGCTAGACGCGAGGAGTGGGGAAAAAGGCTTACTAACTCAGACGTTTTCAAAGACTAATACTTAGTATTGTATACCAGGTGTCATGATGATTGCTGCATAATAGGTTTTTATGCTCAATGTTGATTGTTTTAATAAAAGAATTTTTATAATAATAAAAAAAAATTCTCTGTAGAGCTTTTTTGTCCGCTACAGAGCTGCTCCCATACCATGCAAGAATGCCGTATGTCAGGATACTCTCAGTGGTGCTGCGATAGTAGGACAGAAGTAGCTTGGAGGAGATTTGGGGGAGGTGTTATGCCTATTTGACAGCACATATTTCCTGTTTTCAATTCAATTCAAAACAGCGGGATAGGGGGCCATCAGGTCAAAAAGAAAGACCGAGTCCAGTCCCAACGTTGTACAACTTTGACTTCTGATTTCTCCTAACTTCTCCAGGCCAAGGTAGACAAAATTCTAGAGCAGGGATTCCAAGCACCAAATACCAGCACAGGTCTACTACAGGTAGTCCTTGACTTACAACAGTGGATTTAGTAACCCTTCAAAGTTGCAATGCACTGAAAAAAGTGGCCTATGGCTTTTTTTTCGCACTTATGACCATTGCAGCACCCTCCTCGGTCGTGTGATTAAAATTTAGACGCTTGGCAACTGGTTCATGTTTATGACGGTTGCAGTGTCCCCGGGGTCATGTGATCCCCTTTTGCAAACTTCTGACCAGCCAAATCAATGGGGAAGCCAGATTCGCTTAGCAGTGTTACTAACTTAATAGTTGCAATGATTTGCTTAACGACTGAGGTCGTCCGATGGAGCAAAATTGACTTAACAAATGTCTCGCTTAGCAATAGAAATTTTGGGCTCTCCTGTGGTCATAAGTCAAAGACTACCTATATTTAGCCAAGGGGCCAACTCTGCCTGGCCCCAATGCTCTCCGTTCCACTCCAGCTGTGAAGGGGAGCAGAGGGGCTTACAGCCTCTCCGGCCCTTCCCTGTGTGCTAGTCACCGCCAGTGGTGTTTCCAAAAGCAGCTCTCCCCACCTAGGTATTTATTTTTTATTTATTTATTTATCTATCAAATTTCTATACCGCCCCTCTCCCGAAGGACTCGGGGCGGTGTACAGCCTAAAAATTAAAATATACATAGTTTAAAATAATTAAAAGTAAATTAAATAATTTTGGCCGTAAAATCCCCATTTAAAACCCAACACTTACAAATCTTAAAAATTTTACTCAATCCCCCTAAAACATTCTAACCCTACTGGAACCGGAGCTTCTATGACAGGCCGGCCTATCGAAAAAGGAAAGCAGAAGAGAAATAAAAATACATTAGCCAGGATTATCTGGATAGCATTCATGGAAGTGTTTGAGCAACCTGGGAGCCCTGACATGTTTTTTATAAACCCATTCATTCTGTGAAGCAGGCAGATCCTTCCAGGCCACTAACTACTGTGTGGACCTGTGATGTTTACGTAAGTCTAAAATATCTTTAATCTCAGTGTTGCTCTTCCTCTACCATATTTTAGGAGCTGGAGTGGAAATGGGTTGTAGTTTAGAGGTGACCTCAGGTTTCAACAAGCTACAGTGGAAAACTGGGTGGGTTTGTCTCAAACTCTTAGGAAGTTCTAGCTCCACTGTAACAGGATTAATAATGCATTTAATGGGAAACGGACCAATGTACTTAGGCTCCAGCTTTTTTAATGGCTGTAGTGACTAAAAATCTAGTGGAAAAGTAAACTTTGTTTCCTACATGGAAAAAAAAAGAAAAGAAAAAGAAAAAGGAACGTTTTTAGTTCCCGACGGAAGGTGCGTAAATCTGTCATTGTACGTGGGGGGGGGAGCTCGTTCCATAGCGTGGGAGCTCCCACAGAGAAGGCTCTCCCCCTGGGGGCCGCCAGCCTAGCAGTATCCAGAGGGATAGGAGTCAGTGAGTCTGGAGTAAAAATCAGCACCCGGAGGAGAAGTAGGAAGAAAGGGGTCAGGTCTGTAGGGGAGGCAGAATTAAACCAGGGGTATTTTAACGATCAAGGTTATTCTTTCCAGCGAAGGTCATATTCCACCCATTACTAGCACCAGGTCTGGACTTCAGATCCATTCATGTGGTCCTGTCCTTGATGGTGGTGTTGTATTGCTCTCAAAAGAATAGGAGGGGAGTAGTTCTAATTTATTTATTTTTATTATTTATTTATTTTATTTATTTATTTATTTTATTTGGACTTATATGTCGCTCTTCTCCGAAGACTCGGAGCGGCTTACAACATCTATAAAACAATATTCACAATCTAAGTCCAAATTAAAAAAGAACATTAAAAATAAAAACCAACACACATTCATCATTCACACAGCAATCCACAATCATCCCCAGGCCTGCCAGCAAAGATAGGTTTTAAGATTCTTTCGGAAGGCCGGGAGGGTGGGAGAAGCGCAGACTTCAGGGGGCAGTTGGTTCCAGAGGGTGGGTGCCACAACAGAAAAGGCCCTCCCCCTAGGACCCGCCAGATGACATTGTTTCACTGACGGGACCCGGAGGAGGCCAACCCTGTGCGCTCTCACCAGTCGAAGGGAAGTATGTGGCAGAAGACGGTCCCATAAGTATCCTGGTCCAATGCCATGAAGGGCTTTATAGGTAATGACCAGCACTTTGAATTGCGCTCGGAGACCAATAGGCAACCAATGCAGCATGCGGAGAGTTGGCTAAATGTGGGCACAACGTGGAAGGCCCACAATTGCTCGCGCAGCTGCATTTTGCACTAATTGTAGTCTCCAAACACTCTTCAAGTGCATTTACTTACTGCCCATCTTGTGGCAAACAACTTTTTCTAACTGAGGATTCTAATCACCTGAATTGCGAGAGGATCTTTGGGGGTTTTGCGGATGAGATAGGTTTGTTGCAGTAGAAATGACATACATACATACATACATACATACATACATACATATGTGTGTGTGTGTGTCTGTGTCTGTGTGTGTTTGTGTGTGTGTGTGTTAAATTTGGATTGCCAACAAAGAGTTAAAGAGAGACTAGTATAGCTATTTTGAGCTGTTTAGCTCTCATCAGCTAGCCATACCCTTCTGAGTAAAAAAACAGCAACACTTTATGTGTGTGTGTGTGTAAAAGTTAAAAAAAGTTGAGGTTGTGTGTTATTATCTTATTCTACTGTGCCAAAAGGAATCAGAAGTCAGTGCTTTTCTTTTACTTCTCCCCATTACCCTACACGCTTTCCTCTTCTCCCTTTCCTCCCATAATGTTCAGGTTACCTTGCACTTCTGTATTTTATATTTTGATAAACGAATAGCAAAATAAGCCAGCCAAATTCCCATCTGTTTGCCAGCTTGGGTGGGGTAGATGTGCGTTCCCCTCCGATGGCCAAGCCTGGACCTGTTTGCCATTGTGGCACCTCCTTCCAGCTCTTCTGCGAGAGAAGTCTCTAGCAGCAGGCAGATAGCCTGCTTCTTCCCAAGGCTATGAAAAAAGCTCACGCAGCCAGCTTTTCCCAAAGCAAGCCCACCTTGCCCACCCACAAGCCGGCTGCCAGGGCTCAGTGCCAGAGATCTGAGATGGGGGGGGGGAATCTTGGCTGTCTGTCGGATGTCTCATGCTGGGACCCCCAGGGTCACGTGAGCGAGTGTCAGCTGTCAGGCAGGGCAGGGAAAGTTTCTGCAATTACCTGCTTTCAGTGCTTATACCCACAGGGCATTTTTTTTTTTTTACAGGCAGAAGATAAGTGCAATGTAATACCACAAAAGCCGGTTACAAGGGGTTAGTTGTTGCTTCCACTCTGTGCCCTCACTCCTGTTCTCCTTAGCCCCCACCTCCTCCCCAGGCTGCTAACAGACACATCCACTCAAAAGACTACTTCGCTTCAAGGGCAAACAGAGGAAGCAGCACTGGATGATGATTTGTTTTATGAAACTGTATATAAGCCTTCTTCAAGGCAGCCCACTCAAGATTTTAGTTAGTTAGTTAGTTAATTACTTAGTTGGTTAGTTAGTTAGTTAGTTGGCTAATTGGTTAGTTGGTTAGTTATACCCTGCTTTTATTATGAGGGGTCCTTGGTGCTCTCTGAGTTCAATTGCTTTCCCACAGATGTTTCAGTACCCAAACTAGGTAACATCATCAGTGCTAGAAGGGAGTGGGGTTTGTGGAGAGGAGGAGGAGGAGGAGGAGGAGGAGGAGGAGGAGGAGGACTGTGGGGTCCTTGGTGCTCTCTGATCTTGGTTGTTTTCTTGAAGATGTTTCATTACCCAAACTATGTAACATCATCAGTGCAGGAAGGCAGTGGGGTTTGTGGAGAGGAGGAGGAGGAGGAGGAGGAGGAGGAGGAGGAGGAGGAGGAGGAGGAGGAGGAGGAGGAGGAGGAGGAGGAGGAGACTACGACTGTGGGGTCCTTGGTGCTCTACTAGATAATATCATCAGTGTATAGCACTGATGATGTTACCTAGTTTGAATAATGAAACATCAACAAGCAAGCTCAGAGAGCACCAAGGACCGCTCATGTCAATCCCGAGCTACAAATATTCTCTTTTATTGCTTTTATTATCTTCATAAATAACTCAAGGTGGCAAACATGCCTAATATTCCTTCCTCCTTATTCCCCCCCCTCAACAACAACCTTGTGGGATAGGTTGGGCTGAGAGAGAGAGAGAGAGAGAGAGGGACTGGCCCAAAATCACCTGGCCAGCTTTCATGCCTAAAGCAGGGCTAGAACCCCGTCTCTTGGTTTCTAGCCTGGTGCCGTCACCACATGCTTGATCACCTATCACCCATCCTGAGAAACTGTAGCCCAAAACAATTTAAGAGCCCAAAACAAGCTAGGAAAACAGCATTTGTTCCTCCCCTTATAGATATCCCCTGAACTTCAGTGCTGTTGTAACTTCAAATGGCTACTAAATGAACGGTTGTAAGTTGAGAGCTATCTGTAAAGGATTCCCTTATTTTCTTATAACATACTAGAGCAGTGGTGGAATTCAAATATGTGAATGACCAGTTCTCTGTGTGGATGCTGCTTATGGAAGTCCGTTCTGGCCCTGGGCAACAGAAAATTAGCTACCGGTTCTGCCAAAGTGATGCGAACCGGCCTGAATCCCACCACTGTACTGCAGACACAACTCTTGAGATATTTAACTAGCCGATCCCTTCTTATACGTCTTCTCTCTCTGCTACTAGGGCCCCACCTTGTGGAAGAGAACAGCAGCAGCTAACCTCTCTGGGGTCCCATTAAAACCCCCAAAGATCAATCAGTGACTGTCTTACCATCCAGTATTTTCAGTGTGTTTGTTTGTGTCAATCCTCAACACTTAGGGTAAGTGGCTCTCTGTTGTGGTAGGGATTTACAGGCACCACAAATTTTGCCTTTAGTACCACAGAAGGAACATATAGGCACACCCCAGATGAACAGTCCCACATTGATCTATCTGGAGAGCAAGGCGGGACGGTGGTTACAGGAAAGGGACAATGTTTTCAGTAGAAATGACTGCCATTGATTTTGGCAGAAAGCCGCTTTCAGATGTAAAAAAAAAAAAGCCATTCTCAATTAACCTTCATTGACTGGAATTAAAAAAAACAAGTTTGTGGGCACAGGAAAGGGACGAAGGAGCCAACGATAACTGACAAGCTTTCACAGATGTTTAGGTGGGGAAAACGAAGTGATGCAGTTATACTCAGCAGAGCATGAATGTGTCAGTATGAATGATACCAGTTGGGTATCTGTAGCTGCTAGAAGTCTTCCCTGAGTAGTACACCGTGAAAGTCAAATTTTGGGAAGGAACAAAAGTGCCCACAGACCACCAAGGTTGACTGGACACAGGCTACAGGAAATGAAACATTAGGATGGCTTTATCTACACATATTTCACTTGCAACCTATTGAATGGTAAATTCACTAAATGAACTCTTTCCCATGAAACTGCAAAAACTACTCGTCAGTATCAATCCAGATTGGAATTTTGTGGAAATGTGAAGTCCTTGGTGCTCTCTGAGCTGTGTGGTTTTCTTGAAGGTGTTTCATTACACAAACTAGGGAACTTCATCAGTGCTGGAAGGGAGTGGGGTTTGTGAGGAGGAGGAGGAGGAGGAGGAGGAGGAGGAGGAGGAGGAGGAGGAGGAGGAGGAGGAAGAGGAGGACTGTGGGGTCCTTGGTGCTTTCTGAGCTTGGTTGTTCTCGTGCAGACATTTCATTACCAAACTAGGTAACCTCATCAGGGCTAGAAAGGAATGAGGTTTGCAGAGAAGAGGAGGAGGAGGAGGAGGAGGAGGAGGAGGAGGAGGAGGAAGAGGAGGACTGTGGGGTCCTTGGTGCTCTCTGAGCTTGGTTGTTTTCGTGCAGACATTTCATTACCAAACTAGGTAACATCATCAGGGCTAGAAAGGAATGAGGTTTGCAGAGAAGAAGAAGAAGAAGAGGAGGAGGAGGAGGAGGAGGAGGAGGAGGAGGAGGAGGAGGAGGAGGAGGAGGAGGAGGAGAACTGTGGGGTCCTTGGTGCTCTCTGAACTTGGTGGTTTTCTTGAAGACGTTTCATTACCCAAACTAGGGAACTGCATCAGTGCTAGGGATCAGTGCTCATCAGCAGCATTGATCATGTTATCTCATTTGGGTAATGAAACATCATCAAGAAAACAACCAGTCAGAGATCACCCAGGACCCTTCACCGTATCTGGTGCCAACACTAGGAACATTCTCCCAAAACATTCCCCTTCCCAATAAATTTGCAAAGCAAAGATTCCTGCAAACAGAATGAGGAACAGTAGGAAGAAAAGAAAAAAAAACCTTTGGCCCGGACCTAGTTAGGATCACCTTTTCTCCCCATTCTGTTTCCTCCTCCCACACCCTCCTACCCCCCCTCGTGATTATTTTGAAGAACCCCAAATGGGCTTCCCAGCACAACTAATGGTCCAATGTGGCTCACCATGAAAGCCCTGACTAATCCTGGAATCACAGACCTGATGTCTCTATAGGCAGCAATAAAGAGTTGTAACCTCAACTCTGCCTTTTATAATGGCTTTCCCTGGGCCATTAGACTCAGACACAACTTCCCCTGCCTATGAATGCTGTATTCTTTCCAGTGGGGCAGGAGGGATGGGAGACTGAGGGGAGGGAGGGAGGGGACACCCCACTGTGGCTGAGGCCACTGCTTTCTATATATCCCCAGATTCGGAGCTTTGGAGAATAGCTTGACTCCCTCTTATAAGTGGGCTACAAATATCATTCTGATAAAAAAAGGCATCCCATCATAATGGGAAACATTATTGTCTCACCATTGGGCCTGTTCAGTCCTCTTTCCTCAGCAAGTTCCTTTATTTGGTAGATTTGGTTCTAACAGCTTGTCAAAAGAGGATACGAAAGAACTATTTGGAACAAGACATGTAGTCAATCTATCTTGTGTTGGTTTTGTGCGGTAATACAAAGGTGCAAAAGTAAGAATGCTTTGCATTAGATCAGCGGTTCTCAATCTTTTTCAGGCCGTGACCCCGACCTGTGCCGCGCATGTGCGGCACGACCCTGACCTGCACCGCGCATGCGCGGCGCAACGGGCTGCACCACACATGCACGGCGCGACGGCCTGCACCGCACATGCACGGCGCGATGGCCTGCATCGCGCATGCACGGTGCTACCCCACGCATGCGCGGTGCTGCCCCCTGCACCGGCCGAGGCGTAGGCCGCTGCCTGTTCGGGGCGGCGGCAGGCAGGCCCAGGTGCTCCTGGGTGGCTGCGGCAGTGACGGTGAAGGGCGACCACGGGCTGGGCCACCAGCTGGCCCAGCCCAAGGGAGGTAAGCCACCTGGCAGGCCCCACACGCGCCAAAAACCCTCCCTGCGCCCGCCGGCCTCCCACCTCCCACCCCTGGCCCTCTTTTACTTACAGTTTTAGCAATTCTCAACAGGGAGGGGTGGAAACTTCCGGAGAGCTCGCCTTTGCTGCAGACAACTTGCAGCCCCGTTTGCAGACTGGGACTTTTGGCGGGCTCCGCAGGGCGGAGACAGCCTGGACAATTCCTATTGGCTTTTGAAAGCCAATAGAATTAGACTCTATTCAAGAGAGTCTATTCTATTGGCTTTCAAAAGCCAATAGAATAAGAGGGAGTAGCACAGCTAAGGAAAAGGGGGGGGAAATGGCAGATTGCGTTGTTTGGCGACCCCCGTGAAATGGTCGTTCGACCCCAAATGGGGTCGCGACCCACAGGTTGAGAACCGCTGCATTAGATGCATATATTTTGCAACCAAGATGGATCCCATCTTCAAATACTGGCTGTACACCTTGGCTTTATTCCAGCTTTTACCCATCCCTTTTTTTCTCTTCTCTACTCCCTGGGTAGGCAAATTGCAGCCCCACTGCTATGGTCCAAAGCAAATCTAATGCACTAACTCATTGCAAGGGTCCAGCTGAAACCCTGGGCTGTTAAAAATGGTTGCAAGCAATTTGTCAGGAAAAGGGGATTAGCAGGTACACAACGACGCCATCGCCAAGTCTATGGGGGAAGCACTTCTAAAACTTCCTTAACAGAGATCATTAAATATACATGGATCTTGGTGGCCAGCCATATATCCTCATTAGAGCCTACCATCAGCTGAATCAAAGAATCTTCTGCTCACCTCCAAAGAGCTGGAATCAGAGTGTGGTGAAAAAGGTAAACAGAAACTTGAGCCAAAAGACAGAAGAACAGGGCTAAGAAACACGTTCTCCATCAGCTTCTCTCAAGTCTGCTTTGGTTTTTTTTTTTCCTGAAGTTTTACTTTCTTTGTCTTCCAGGTTCTTTCAGCCTGTTGAATTTAGGATTTTTTTTCTTTCTTTTTGTGTGATGGCTGAAGGCTGAAACAGAAGCCTCCTAGGAGTCAAAATATGGCCCAAACATCTGGAAATTTAGCTGCTCAAAGTTTCCATTCTTTCAGCATTGGATATGAGATGGGTGGCAAATAAATTTTCTAAATAAATAAACATTGGTACCAAGTGGAGGGTATTATAGTTATTGGATAATGCAATAGTAAATGATTCTGGAGATGATCTGATTCAATTTCCTTCTCAGTGCAAGATGCAGGTTGCATTTATAAGACATTAAGATGTTTTTTCTTGATTTGCATGCCACGAACAAGGAGATCCCATGGTTTTGAAAGGCAATTTTTCCATTAGAAACATATAACTTGTAGAGTCATTCATCCTTCTTGGACCCAAAATGATCATTGTGAGAACAGGGTTTACATGCCTTCCATGGGGCCAAAGAACAGGGTTTACATGCCTTCCATGGGGCCAAAACTATGGCCCAAAATATGGCCTACACTACTCAACATTTACATTTACATCAACGCAAGTTTGTGGGAGACTACCTACCCAAACTCTGAAGACCAAATCAGGGCTGAAGTTTTGGGTGAAGTAGGAAATCTTTTGCCTGTGTTTTCTGTTTGCAGTTTTCATAACATATTTTTGTAAACAGGGGCATAATTATTCATCTGCCTATCCGGCCAATGTTTCAGAGATCAGATCACACAGAGACATAGCATTTTTAGTTTTTTGTTTCTGTGAAATCTGGCATGAACCTAGTGTGACAGCTTACTTCACCTATATGGATATGGCTTGTTGGGCTAGAAGTCAGTTATAAAAAAATGGGCATCAAGGCAATTGTCTTAATTATTTATAAAAATGAGAAAGGCAGGATTTTTTTTAAAAAAAATCCCTGCCTAGCACTAGAGTTGTAAATAAAGAACAACTAATCCCTGGTAAATTTTCATTCATATTTGGCCTGTGGGAAGAAGGCAAATCTCCTTGACATTCTCCACTGCTCACTGTTCAAAGCTCCCTTCAGATTCGAGAGCTTTTTACTATTCCCTTCAAATGGAATCTGGATCTAGTACCATATTCTTAAATGAATCTGATGCTCTCGCCATCCCGCAACTGGGTGGCCATTTATCTCAATAAGAAGACTGACATGCTGGGATTTGATTCATGAAGGGCGCCATGTTCTCCTGCTTGGTGACACCAATATTTTTTCTGCATCGGTGCCTCTTCTGCCAGAAAGCAATCCCCAAGACTCCCATCAGTCACAGCAGCAATGTTTCCTGTCTCTGGGAGACAGGAGGTCCAACAGCGCTGCAGTCAATGGTGGTTGTAAAATATCTTGCTGTAAAACACAGACAAGCGTTTGCCTGCTTAGGAATAACAGAATAACAGAATTGGAAGGCTCTTGGAGGTCTTCTAGTCCAACCCCCTGCTCAAGCAGGAAACCCAATTCCATTTCAGAGAAATAGTTGTCCAATCTCTTCTTAAAAACCTCCAATGATGGAGCTTCCACAACTTCTGGAGGTAAGCCGTTCAACTAATCAATTGTCCAACTATCATGAAATTTCTCCTTAGTTCTAGGTTGGTCCTCTCCTTGATTAGTTTCCACCCATTGTTTCTTGTCCTGCCTCAGGTGGTTTGGAAGTAGGCCAATCCCTTCTTCTTTGTGGCAGACCCTTAGATATTGGAACACTTCTAGGGATGGAAGTGAAGAAGGAGAACATGGAATAATTTCCAGGGTTCTCCCATCACTGTGGCTGAAAATTCCAAGAGTTAGAAATCCATACAAGATGTTACCCAAGCAGAATTGTTGAGCCTACTGCATTCAACATTTCTTGAAGGACAGAATTAGATTACCAGGACAAGATCTGAGAAATATGTTCTTAGAGCCATGTGTAACTGGAGTTCTTCAGTTAGAAAAAACTCCTTTACCTGGTCAAAACATTGCCCCTGGGATCACTGCCTTAGCTGATGGTTCATTTATATCATTTACGTAGACATGTTTTCCACTTTCAGCTGTTCACAGAAGCTGATTGGGATCTTGTAATATTATACTGATTTACAAATTAGCAGACTGCTGAAAATTTGAACAACCAGCGGAGATATAGGCCAGGTTGCCCAGCACCCGAATCGCAATCACAAGACCACAGGGATGCAGCGGTCATAAAGGTGAGGAGCAGTTTTAAGTCACTTTTTTTCAGCTGTCATAACTTTGAATAGTCACTAATAGAATGATGGTATGTTGAGGGCTATCTGTCTTGCAGAAGGTTAGTGCTTCAGTTAGTGACCAGTATGGTTTGTAAAACTCTGGAAAATCACTAAATGGCAGCAAAGACATATAGAAAATCATACGTTGTACAAACGGGCTTCCTGTTGTTTTGCCTTCTCATCCAAGAGAAGCGAAACTGAAGGCAGAACTGAAGAAGCGTCTTGGATGAGAAGCGAAACGTCTTTAAGGAAAAACCAAGTCCTGCTGCCTTTTGAAGAAGCACCTTGAGGACAACCATGATCTGGATGACTGAGAATCTCCACAGACAGATGTTGTACAGATTTTTGCAGCCAATATTGGTAGCCCTACCTAATCATTAGACTGGCTCTGAATCAAGGCCATTTTCAATTTACGATGAGCCATTTGATCCGATGAAGTCTCTTTTTCAGCAAAAAGAGCATCGGGGGAACCAGAGAACAGGAGGGAAAGACGCATTCTCCACACACTGCAGTGCTGACCTTCTCCAAGACGTGGCTCCAGAGAGCTGAGGGTCGTAAATCATCTCCCGGCTTGGTTTTCTCGTAAATGGTTTCCATTTTGTCTCTCATTTGAGGGGGGGTGGCGGGGGTCTCTATGTGATCTATAGCACAGCGATGGCTGCCCATTTTCCAAAGATCCGTCCCTCCCATTGGGGTCTCTCCTATTTCTCTCGCCCGCCCGCCCCCCATATGCTTTTTCCTCATTAATGGCCTGCTTGAAAGCCAAGAAAAGTCAAGAAGTTACATTGTCAATCTGACTGAGACATCATTCAGGTCAGACTGGGCAAAAGCAGACAGCACCCTGAAAATGTCCTCAATTCTCACTTGAGCTGACTAGCTCCAGATTTTTGCTTTAAATGTTATTAGGGTGTTGTTTTTCAAAAAAATATCCTGCATCAGGAGCATACCACCCAGAGTCTTATTTATTTATTTATTTATTTATTTATTTTGCTTTTGCAGCCCTTCGAACTCCTCCCCCCCCCTCCTTAATCAAAATAATGACTTATCATGTTTGGGTGGGTGGCAGATAATGTAGCAGATGATCTGGCTGAGGCCGAGGGAGGGATCAAGTCTGATCTAAGTCCAGCCCCCCTTGAATTCCATAGACCCGTGGTGGCGAACCTAGGGCATGGGTGCCAGAGGCGGCATGTAGAGCCCTCTCTGTGGGCACGCGCCCCACCGCCCCAATCCTAGGCCTTCAGCTGGGTTTTATAAAACCTTTTCGCTTTAGGCCTCCACCACCGTGTGCAAAAAGAAAAAGGTTCAATCAGTCAATCAATTTCAACTTCTCACGGAAAAAAAAAAAGATCTCGCAAAGTTGGAATTGATGGATTGAACTTTTTAGTCCCACCCAGTCTGCCGCTACCACCGCAGCCACGCCCACCCAATGGGCCACGCCCACCCGGCACCCGACAAAGCATAAGTGGGTTTTGGGTTGCAGTTTGGGCCCTCGGTCTCTAAAAGGTTCGCCATCCCTGCCCTAGACCCTTATCGAATGCCAATTTGTTTTGAGCATTAGCAGTTGAAATTCTTCTGGGAGCTTTAGCATACAATAAACCTATATATTCATTTTAACCCCCTTGCTTCCTGATGCATTGTGCCTGACAGATAAAATTTCTATCATGGGCCCTGTGCTGGCCACTGTAAAGTTTAAAAAACCCAAACTTTTCAAATTGTGCCTTAAATCCAAATCTTCCCCAAATGCAGTCCTCAGGTCCTCTTGAATGTTCCCTAGATCAGAGGTCCCCAACCCCCAGTCTGTGGACCAGCACTGGGCCGTGGCATGCCAGAAACCGGTCCGCTCAAGCCATTGAAGCCCCATCTGTGGGATGCAGGCAGCACACGAAACCACGCCTCCTCCAGTCTGTGGAAAAACCTCTCTCCACAGAACTGGTCCCTAGTGCCCAAAAGGTTGGGGGGCCCTGCCCTAGATCCTCAGTTCCTCGGTCCTCAGATCCCCCCTGTTCACTAGAAGTTACCACCACTGCCCTAGGTGGACGTGGAAACCTAGTCCAAGAGGGGAGTCAGATTTTGTCTTCCTGTGCTTACACATTGATTCTAGACTGAGTCCCTGTTTGACTCCTCCCCTTCATCCAGTCTCTCTCCTACATTTGCTGAGTTTGTATGCTTTGCATAGGACTTTGAGAAGCTTTAGTCTAAAAGTGGGAGAAGCTCGGGCTTATTTGAAGATTGAGTTTTGGAATTTCAAGGGAGTCAAGATGGGCACTTTAAGTATATACAAAGGTGACGGCACTCTTTTTGCTCCTAAAATGATAGCAGGTTGTCATTCAGATCCAGCTCATGATTCAGAGAAGGCACTAACTTGATGGCTCCATTTGATCCAGAAGCCCTGAGACACTGGGGTAGCCCTTGATGGACTAAGCAATGCCTATGCAATGTCATTTAGGCTCTATGTCATGATATCATCCAGATGTTTGCTGGGGAAGAAGGACATGGGGAGTAGTTTAGTCACCAAATTGTTTATGTGGAACTTATTCCTGAAACAATTCATCAAACTACATCAGGAGTCTGGGAGTTACTTTGGAAAGCACAGTGGCTTTGTGCTTTCTGCTGGATTTGACTGCCCTCCAATGGTTTCTTCTTCCTTTGCATTTAAGCATGGAGATTTTTGAAGCTGAGCCATGGGCGCTACTGGAAATCTACTTTTATTGTTATAGGATCTAATAACAGAAGCTTGAAAAACCTGGCAACGATATGCTCTCCCTTTTATACCCAAGAGAATCAAGGCAATGAAATCTTGAGTTTCTTTCTCACTTTCTTCCGCCTGTCAGGAGAAGCTGCCTTTTACCTAATGGCTGTTGAATTTCTTCTTCAAGGTCACTTCCACACAGCTCTACAGAAGGACTCAGCTCTGCAAAGAAATAATTTGTCTTGGAATAAATACACACTATTCATAGGCAAAGTACGACAGCATGGATCAATAGACACACTTCCAGAGTCCTGCAACCTATAGACATCCCAAATTCACCTCTATGTGTCTGGTGCTGGGGGAGGGGAAACAATGGCACACTTAAAAAAAAATTGGTTAACAAGAACTGTGCTCATTAAGTTGAAGATACAATGCTGCTGCTAAAAAGAGCAGGTTGTAATATATGATAAATGTATTTATTTATTTATTTATTTATTTAATTTCTATGCCACCCTATTCTGGAGAACTCAGGGCGGCTTACAACATGATAGAAATTACAATAAAATACATAAATATAAAAACCCTTAAGTTAAAAAAGAAACCAATCATTCCACAAACATACAGACAAACATACACTGGCTAGGGGCAAGGTGTTAGCTGCCCCAGGCCTGCCGGCAAAAGTATGTTTTAAGCAATTTACGAAAGGCGGAGAGGGTGGGGGCGACACGGATCTCCGGGGGGAGTTGATTCCAGAGGGCCGGGGCCGCAACAGAGAAGGCTCTTCCCCTAGGCCCCGCCAGGCGACACTGTCTGGCTGACAGGACCTGGAGAAGGCCCACTCTGTGGGCCCTAACCAGCCGCTGGGATTCATGAGGCAGCAGACGGTCCCGTAAATAACCTGGTCCGATGCCATGTAGGGCTTTATAGGTCATAACCAACACTTTGAATTGGGTTCGGAGACCAATTGGCAGCCAATGCAGCTCGCGGAGTGATGCTGAAATGTGGGCATTTCTAGGCAAGCCCAACACTGCTCGCGCGGCTGCATTCTGCATTACCTGAAGTCTCCGAACATTTTTCAAAGGTAGCCCCATGTGGAGAGCATTGCAGTAGTCGAACCTCGAGGTGATAAGGGCATGAGTGACTGTGAGAAGAGACTCCCGGTCCAAATAGGGCCACAACTGGTGCACCAGGCGAACCTGGGCAAATGTCCTCCTCGCCACAGCCGAAAGATGATGTTCCAAATTTAGCTGTGGATCGAGGAGGACGCCCAAGTTGCGGACCTTCTCCAAGGGGGTCAAAAGCTCCCCCCCAGGCTAATGGACGGATAGATTGAAATATCTTTGGGAGGCAGAACCCATAGCCACTCCGTCTTGTCGGGGTTGAGTTTGAGCCTGTATTGGTCTTCGGAGGATGAGGGAATAGTGACTTTTTATTATATCTAAGTTTTATGGGTTTAATGCAGTGGTTCTCAACCTTTCTGAGGTTGAGACCCCACTTGCCCCGCCCATGCGCGCCACGACCCCGACCCGGGGGCGCGCGCATGCGCGCAAAAAAAAACTTTTAAATTTTTTTTAAAAAATCAAAAAAACAAAAACAAAATGGCAGCCGCAACGGGCAGATCTGCGCATGGGCGGATCAGCCCATCACACGCGCCACGCATGCGCGCATCCGCCCATCGCGGGCCGCCATTTTGTTTTTTTTAATTTTTTTTAAAAAATTTTTAAATAAAAAATAAAAAAAACAAAATGGCGGCTGCGATGGGCGGATCTGTGCATGCGTGGATCGGCCCGTCGCACGTGCCATGCATGCGCACATCCGCCCGTCGCGGGCCGCCATTTTGTTTTTTTTTATTTTTTATTTAAAAATTTTTTTTAAAAAAATAAAAAAACAAAATGGCGGCTGCGACGGGCGGATCTGCGCCTGCACAGATTGGCCCATCGCACACGCTGCGCGTGTGCGGATCCACCCGTTGTGGTCCGCCATTTTGTTTTTATTTTATTTTATTTTATTTTATTTTTTTTAATTTTTTTTAATTTTTTTTCCAGCGCGACGGGCGGATCTGAGCGTGCGCGGTGCGCGCGCGCCAAAAAAAATAAAAAAAATTAAAAAAAAATAAAAAAAATTTAAAAAAAATTAAAAAAAATAAAAATAAAAAAAACAAAATGGCGGCCGGCGGTGCCCGGCAACCCCCACGAAATGGTGTCGCGACCCCAAATGGGGTCACGACCCCAAGGTTGAGAACCACTGGTTTAATGGGTGTTGTAACAACAAAGCTTTGATCACACCATCATAACCACCATCCTAACATTTGTTGGCCACACCATATGAATATCCCGGTTTAGGTTTTCATAAAGTTTTTATGAATTGCATCTCTCTTAATCAGAAACAATTGATAACTACCAGCTCTGAACTCAAGTAGTACAGGTAATCCTCAATTTACAACCACAACTGAGCCCAAAATTTCCATTGCTAAGTGAGACATTTGTAAGTGAGTTTTGCCCATTTTACAACCTTTCTTAGCACGGTTGTTAAGCGAATCTCTGCAGTTGTTAAGTTAGTAACATGGTTGTTAAGTGAATCTGGCTTCCCCCATTGACTTTGCTGGTGCAGAAGGTCACAAAATGTGATCACATGACCCTGGGACGCTGCAACCGTTGTAAATGCAAGTCAGTTGCCTACCGTCTGAATTTTGATCACATGACCATGGAGATGCTGCAGTGGGTCGTAAGTGTGAAAAATGGTCATACGTCACTTTTTTCAGTGCTGTTGTAACTTTGAACGGTCACTAAACGAACTGTTAATTTAATTTAATTTAATATTCACATTTATATGCCTCCCTTCTCCGAAGACGCAGGGTGGCTCACAACAAGAAGTTGTGAAGTTGAAGACTACCCGTATCTCTGTTTGTTCAACAATGCAAGCAAGGCGAGTTTGTTTAGATCTGGAAAACAGTGGAGAGGTGAAATGGTTCATTTCCTCCCTTCTTCAATATCTTTCAGAGTGGAATTTATTTATTTTTTTTACAGCATTTACTCTTTGTAGACCTAAAGGAGAGTTGCCTCCGCTTGCCTTGCATGAATGAAAAGATAGTTTTCATAAGCCTCTACTTCAATTTCCCATCACAAGAGGGAGCACCTTGTCTTCTCATTGTTGGGCTTTCCAGCCTGTCTATCTTGAATAATAGGATGAGAAACTTAACAGTTAAGTTAGAAAAGTTGTCAAACAATGCTGTCAAATCTCTCCCAGCCAAAACAAATCTTAACAGCATATTTGTAACATTCAAAGGTTGTTCCGAAAATCTCTTGACTGATGGGAATCCTGGATTTATGACTGGTCCCTAAGCAACCAGCTGAATTTATGACAGACTTCCGAAAAGCTACTTGTTACTCAATTCTGAGGTTCTGATATCTATCCTCACCTGTGGTCATTATGGTGGTATTTTGGGTGCTCAGCCACTGGTCCATGTTTATGGGCATTTGTAACATCCCACAATGGTGTGACTGCGATTTATGACAGTTTTGTCCCAACCATGTTTACTTCTGGTTCCTAGCAAAAAGAAGCATCCATAGTGAACAATAGGTGCACTAAACAAGCACAGTATTCACTTAACAATCAATGTTTAAAAAAAAAAAAAAAAGGATTGTAAAATCAGGACAGTCACTTGACAACTTTACAACTTGATGACTTTACAGCCCTCACAACTTACGACTGCAATTGGCAGCAAACCCAATATTATAATAATATTATTAATAATAATAATAATAATAATAATAATAATAATAATAATAATAATAATAATAATAATAATAATAATAATAATAATAATAATAATAATAATAATAATAAAAAATTTGGAAGGGACCTTGGAGGTCATCTTGTCCAACCCCCTGCTCAGGCAGGAAACCCTATACCATTTCAGACAAATGGCTGTCCAGTCTCTTCTTAAAAGCTTGCAGTGTTGGAGCATTCACCGCTTCTGGAGGCAGGTTGTTCCACTGGTTAATTGTTATAACTCTCAGGAAGTTTCTCCTTAGTTCTAGGTTGCTTCTCTCCTTGATCAGTTTCCATCCATTGCTTCTTGTCCTGCCTTCAGATGCTTTGGAGAATAGCTTGACTCCCTCTTCTTTGGGGCAGCCCCTGAGATATTGGAACACTGCTATCATGTCCCCCCTCGTCCTTCTTTTCATTAAACTAGACATGCCCAATTCCAGCAACTGTTCCTTATATATTTTAGCCTCCAGTCCCCTAATCATCTTTGTTGCTCTTCTCTGCACTCTTTCTAGAGTCTCAGCATCTTTTTTACATCATGGTGACCAAAATCTAACCAACCTTGTAGGATGAGCAAATGTCATGAGGGAGACCTGGTCCCACTATCCTGGCCCTGTGCCATGGATGGCCCTGAAGGTAACAACCAGCACCTTGAATCGATTCCGGAAAGCAACTGAATGTTTGTAAATGTTTAGTAAAATATTACATACTTGAATAGTAATTTAAGGTTTCATACTCTACATAGCGCCCCTCCAAATTTCATTTTCTACCGATGCTAAGGTTTGATTGCACCCACCTACCCATGCACACGTGCAACCATTCTTAGCTTTCACAGATTCATTATCTTGCCTTTTTAAAAATTGCCTTTTGTGATATTTTTTCCCTGTGTATTTTTATTTGCTGATGCAGCTGGTTGATTGACTTTATCTCCTCTGGGATAAACCCCAGGGAATGTTCTCCTTAAAAAAAAAAAAGGCAGTGGTGACACAATTATTAATCAACAAATATCCAGCAGGATCTTTCTAGGCTAGCCAGTCAGCATTTAATATTCAAAGCCCGCTATTCAATGATGCGGATTCTGACAATGCTTTGATGCCTTACCTTGGGCAACATGGCTGCAGAATTAGCAAGCCAGGTTTTGTTTTTGTTTTTAAAAAAAATGCTTTATTTTGTTTCAATGTACTTCATGCCAACTGCTTTGTTTGTCCAACAGAGAGGTAAGATGTATATATATATTCTACTTCCTTTTGTGTGTGTGTGTGGTTTTCACGTGTAGTCTGAAACAGGACAATGGATCGCAGATGTTGGTTCACGAAAGGTAGAAGGTTCTGGAAGTGATGCAAAGCAACATAGCAAAGGAAACAGTCTACGAGAAACAGACACCCTCTCTTTTTTCCTCCCTCTCTTCCTGCTTGCCTCCATTTTTGCAGCTGTTGGGCTTCACTTGTCCCCAGCAAGCCAAAGGAAGAGCTTTCTCATGTCAACCCTAAAAAAAAACCAGCATAGCAAGAGAGTTGCCTAGCTCTGCCTGCCTGGAGAAGAACACCATGATGATGTCAGCAGAAGCATATTTTTAACCTGTGTTCAAGCGAACAGGAAATGGCCCCAAGAAAAGACATCAAAGCTTGGACAATGCAGATCCTGCCTGGATTTTCCCAGAACAACAACAACAACAATTATTGAAACAAAGCAAAAAAAAAAAAAAATCCTGTCTCTGCAGGCTGTTCTTTGGAAAAAAAATCATAAAGGAATTGGAAACAGGAAGCTCCAGCTAAATAAAGACCGTGCTCTCTTTCCTTTTCCAGGCCTTCTGCTGGGAATAGGGAAGAATATGCATCAGCTCTTGAAAAGGAGGGTCCAGCTGGGGTGGGGGTGGGTGGGAGGGTTACTCATTCTGTTTGCAGCTGCCTTAGCAGCCAGTGCCTTGTGAACCTTTATTGGAAAAGAATGTGATTTCATCACAAGATGACAACCGACTTGCCACATTAGAGGAACATCCGTGACTTCCAAGTGAGGTCCTCTGGAAGACAAGAGTCAAGCTGGGTAACACGTAGAGGTTGCATTTGGAGCAACCACTTACGTGCCAATAGGGAAAGGAAAATGTGTCACTCAAAAGAGGACAAGGATTTTCATCTGACATGCTGATGTAGAGATGGAAATTTGGAACGGGTGACTCAGTTTGAAATGGATGTGTGTCTCACTGCTTGGGGAAGATCACAAGGTGATTTACGCAAAAACAATTTGTTGTTGTAGCTGTTGGTGAACATCACGTCCTACCAGCTCTTCCTTCTAATGAATTCTTTAAACCTGACTTACCGTAGTAAGTAAATAAAAGACTCCCTCAAAAAGGTTGAGAACAACCCCTTTTAAATGAGACCTACCTTCTATAAAGTGGACATATGGACACCTAATCAAATGTGACTGACAACTCATTTTTCTATTGTATCCCCAAAACCCACTTTCTTACTCCTGGCCCAGTAATTTTCTTCTCGAAACTTCTTCAAGCGAACCTCACAGCCATCTGTGTATGACTAGAAAATAGGTTGTATAGATTTGTCATGTTCCTATTGACTATGTCTTTTGTACAACATTATCTTAACTTGAACGTTCTGGAGGAGGAATCATACCCTGATCATTGTTGATCAACTCCTTCTATGATCATGAACAGTTGCATAAACAAATCCCCAATCAAATGGAGAAGTCTATGCTTGTGAACTTTCATGTTGTCTAATGGTGGTAGTCTATGACAGTGTTTCTCAACCTTGGTAACCGAGATGTGTGGACTTCAACTCCCAGAAGTCAACTCCCATACTGGCTGGTGAATTCTCACCAGCCAGCATGGGAGTTGACTTCTGGGAGTTGAAGTCCATATATCTTAAAGTAGCCAAAGTTGAAAAATAATGGTCTAGGACAGGGTTAGGCAACCTTGGCTCTTTTAGGACTTGTGGACTTCAACTCCCAGAATTCCTGAGCCAGCCATGCTGAGGGGAAAGGGAGAGGAAAGCTGAGCCATGCTGGCTGAGGAATTCTGAGAGCCAAGGTTGCCTACCCCTGGTCTAGGACAAGTTGATGCTATCCATCATTGTTAGATTAAAACTCCTGGACTCCTAGGAGTTATTGTCCAACACAGTTGGAAAATGCCTTTTCTGTATGAAAAGTGGTTTCTGAGGCACCTTATCTTATTCCAAGCTGCATCACTCTCAGAGGAAATATGGATAAAAAATTGCTTTTTCTCTTCACTTGAATCAGTGTTTCGTCACTTGTAGGAAGAAGTAGCAGATCAGGCAACAGCATTAAGAAAGTTGGACAGCAAAGCTGAGGGTTCTAGAATATTAGCACCAAGGCTTTTGATGATACAGTTGCCTTGGCAAGTGCTTGATTAATGCTGGAATCTAGTGCCAACCCTGATTCAGTGCTTGCAATGTGAGAAAGATGAACTGTGCCAGAACTGCAATAGCCATCAAAGATCTTCGTGGCATTTGCATGAATGACCTTCTCCAGGGACTGAATGAAGGCAGAAACCTTATGAATCAACAAAAGGATGAATGCAAGAGTTGAAGAGACCATCATACCCAGCATCCAACTTAGGTAGGGAAGAACCAATGAGCAGAACCGCCAGCCACATCTGGGCTATCAGATCATCCTCGCCACAGCAGCAGCCTGGTTTGCATTTCATTCCAGTTGCAATCTGAAAAGAGGAGGGTTAAATGTGGAGAAACAGATGGCAGTCCCTAGTGAATAAGTTGTGCTTTGGGACTCTGCCGCTGCTGATTTGAATATGCTAGGAATGCATCCTGAGACTTCCTGTTGTGCTTCCCCACACGGATGAGGTCAGATCATTTTAGTTCCTTGGCAATTATCCAAGCCCTGGGCCCCAGCTTCCCTAACTGTCAGGACCTCTTGGGAATTCTCCAACTGGACATTGACTCTTGGGGTCCAGGGAAGGCTTTTCAAATCCCAAGGAGAAGATGGGAGGGAGACCGTCTGCTCTGTAGCCCCTCCAATCATCTCAAAGAGCCTGTATGTATTCTAAAGATCTTTCTTTCCTTTGAGATTGTTGGCTGAGTTCCCAAACATGCTTAATCTGATGCCTGAATTCACCCATTTTCTGCCTTCACCGAGTGTTGAACCAATTAGGCTGTGTTCTCACAACATGTTTTCCCCCCTACCACCACCCAAAAAAATAAAAATTATATTCAAATTGAGATCAAAGCTTTGGAACTGGAGCTATGAACTATTGCACTGACCTGATTAAGAATATTGTGCGAATGCCATTAATGGGCAATATGGAATCATTCTTAGCACAAGAACCAACAACAACTGTAGTTCTGGATCAATTTTCCCAATTCTGTTATGTTCTTGAGGTCTACAGCTATGAAATCCTATCAAACCTACTCGTGGACTCTTGCCTAGGAATGATTGGATTTGTTGGGCAAAGTAGGAACATAGATTCAGCTATTCAGAGAAGCAGAAGGACCTTTGAGGCCCAGCCAAAAATGTCAAAGACCCTACTGCATGTCCTACAAAGCAGCCAATATCTCCAGCAGTGTATTGGGGACTTCTTTCAGTATCTCAGGAGGAGATTAGCAAGAAGGAGAGACTAAATAGCCTTTTAGAACATTCAAGCGGTTGGATCACTTTCTCTGCTGTCTGAATGGGACCATGCCCTTCGTCTTCCATTGTATCTAAGGTGAAGAGGCTAGCTTCTTAGTATTACTTAGTATTACTCTCTTTGGATAGTCGGGTAAGCCTCTCTCTTATTGTCCCTTGAGATGGTTGTCACTTGCTGCTCAGAGATGACCAACTTTGCAGGAGGAGACAATGATCAGGAGCCACAGAAGCCTGAGCAGATGAAGGCACCTCCCTGCTATTCAACCCTGGAAGGAAGGAAGGAATGAAGGAATGAAGAATGATTCTCTATAGTCTGACAGCTGGTCAATATGCTATGGACACAGACTCCCTTTAGGCAAGGCTTCTGACTGGCCACAAAAATCAACTTTCCTCTCTGTCTCTTCTCTCTTTTCCTCCCCCTCTCCTCACTCAGGCAATCCATTCCAATCAAGCGAGCTCAGAGATGGACGGGCTATTTGCTTAGTCTAACCTCCGCCAGAGAGATCCATTAACCACCCCACAGTTCCTGGAAGGCAGACAATCCCTGACCAATAACACAAGCAGACAGCTATAAAGGAAGATGCACTGAATGGGAAAGAGGAAAGGAAGGGCCAGAGGATGGCAGGATTCAGGCTGTTTGTCTGGACCCCGGGCTGGAGCTTTGCAAGAGCCATCCTCAGGGGAGGATGCCCAACCTTTCCAGACGTACTTTCCAGAGCAGCCCCCAGCCTCTCTGGTATCAGTGAGCAAGTACTGGGTCATGGGACCAATGTCCACCTGAGAATCCACTATTAACCTTACTGAAACTGACAGATAAATAGCCTGAGCTAGACAAAGCATCTTCCAGGATTCCAAAACTAGTTATGTTTAGTAAATGTGATCCCAAATTAAAGGGGAAAGCAAGGTTCTTGCATAGTGAATATTGATTGGTGTCACTGGTGTAAAAGGTGTAAAATGTCGTTCGTGGGTAGCATCTCCAAAGGTCCATTCATCCTAAAACGAACAGCTAAAGTTGCTTCCTTCCACATATTATTCCCTACCCCTGGAGAATTTCCACCTTGAGCAGCTGAGCATACTTCCAGACAAAGCATGAAGCAGATATCTCCACCACTCTTTAATTTCTAAACATAAGGGAGTGGGGGGTTACAGCACAATAAGCCCTTCCAGATTGTTGTCAGTCTTGCCAGCTAAGCGAGACTAGGAATTTCAACTCCTTAGGAAGGCTAAAGCTACTTCTACTAAAGTGGGCTTTAATAATAGAATTTTTCAAGTCTAATATGAATTAGGGTGGTGTCTGTCTGGGTTTCTTCTGTATAAATTAGTTATTTTAGACTTAATATATATTTTCTGTCATTTTCATTGATCCCCATCAAGATTATCTTCCTTAACTGTTTGCACTAAGGCACACAAATATCAGATTTCCTACTCTGATCCTGGTTAAGGATGTTAAAATTCCAGGATCAAAGATCTAAACATCTTCATCTTGTTATCAGGTCTGCATTCTTGTCCTAGTCCTTATTATCACTGTCCCTAGGAAAATGTCTTCCCAAGATGAAAGAGTTTTAACATTTCTTTATTGGTATATCACTTTTGCCATCTAAAAGGATGTTTTTGTACAGTGGTTCCTATCAAGCACAGTCTACAAATCTGGACTACCAAGTCCTAGAATTCCCAGCCAGCATGACCCCTTTGGCAGCTCCAGCATTTCTGGAGAGCACCCAGTTTGAAAAGGGGCGTCTTTCGTTTGACTAGTCATTATATTGAAAGAGAGGAACATCCCATCTATTCCCAACAGATGTTGGAGAATCAGCATATGATCCTTTGGGGAGTTGATTTTTCTTCTGTGAAAAAAATGTTGCCAGTCCATTGGACAGCAGCTTCCAATTCTATTTTCTGTTCTCTGGACAGCATGTTGGGGCCATTGTGCGTGCAAAGAAACAAGCTTGCTTATTATTTGAAGAACCGTCTTTTCCAAGTTATATCTACCTGACCCATCCGTGTGTGGAGTCTGGGTATGCTACAGGAGGTACTGAAGAAGAGCCTTCTCTGTGGTGGCTCCCTCCCTGTGGAATATCATCCCTCAGAAATAAGATTGGCCCTTACTTTGACACCCTTTCAAAAGGCCCTGAAGATCTGGTTTTGCCAAAACACCCGCGGACCACAGGGTAGTATGAAGCCCATCAAATGGTTGTTTTGATTGTGGTCAACAGGAGGGTAGAGATTTCTTGGCTTTTGTATTGAGATTTTATTTTTACAAGTCCCCCGGAGCCACCATGAGCGAGTTAGGTAGTCATATAAATTTTCTTAATAAAAATGTAATGTTATCCATCCCAGTTCCAAAGCCCTGAAGAGTTCTGGAGTTATTCTTAGGGAATCGGAGCGGGAAATGTGCAGTGGGGAAGGGAGGGTTAGATTGGAAGGACCTCTTTGCCAGCAGGCTGTTTTAGCTCCATCACGGAAGGAGTTGAAATGTGGAAACAAAAGGAGCTCTAAGGCTGCAGCCGCAGTGGCTCCTTCCTCTGCTATGCAATAGGATTCCAGAAACAGCTATCTTGGGAGAGAAGGCAGGGAAGAGTAACGGTTCAGCCCAGAGATGGATAGAGATTACTCCCTGCTTTAAAGCAAGCAAGCAAGCAAGCAGCAGAATATTTTGAAGGGATCTTGAAGGTAACAGAATAACAGAGTTGGAAGGGATCTTAGAGGTCTTCTAGTCCAACCCCCTGCTCAGGCAGGAAATCCTATCCCATTCAAACAAATGGTTGTCTAATCTTTTCTTAAAAATTTCCAGTGTTGGAGCATCCACAACTTCTGGAGGCGAGTCGTTCCACTGATTAATTGTTCTGTCAGGAAGTTTCTCTTTAGTTCTAGGTTGGTTCTCTCTTTGATTATTTTCCATCCATTGCTTCTTCTTTTTTTTTTTTTACAATGGTAAATTGAAATTTTGTAATTTATTTTAATTGTCAAGTGTTATCCCACAGAATCCAAAGGTTTTGAGCCATACATCTGGAGGGAACTTCTCTACATTTGTTTTTTCATAACAGAAGCATTGCTTAACACTTACACTGCATTGCACATTAAACATTTCCAGAAATTTCTGAAATGTTTGCCCATGAACCCAAGAGAAATAATATGTTCTGTAAAACATCCACACACACAAATTAAAAGCTAAAATAGTGTTTATCTCTGGAGTTTTGGCTAACTGGAAGGAATGCCCTTGACAAGAGCTGTATCGTCTTCCTTTTTCATCGTAAATGATTTGGAATCATATGCCCAAACAGTGTCAATGCCTTCACCAAAACTATGATTTGGTCTCCAGTGGGGAAAAGGAAAGCGGCAAGCAACGACCCTGGCATCTTGCAGGAGTTCATCTCCAAGCTTCTTCTCCAGCTGCAGCATCATCTGAGGAACTCCAAAAATGACAATGTTTGCATACTGTGAAAAACTGATCTTCCATAAGTCTGAAATGTAAAAATTGACATCTTGATGAACTCCCTCTCTCCAGGCACGGTACCTCGAATACCATACTAACCAAGGATTTAATTCATAACCCACAGCTTTAAATCCAACTTTTGCAGCGGCTATTACCAATTATACTGGGGAGCAAAACACCCCAAGTCCTTTTGCTAGAATCTTCATCAGCAATGGTCAAAAGTGTAACTTCTGGAATTGCACTGCTTTCAGCAAGTATTTTTGACATAACAGACAAAAACCTTCCCTTTCGCTCTTGGCCACACCGCTTCGGAACACAGTGACCCCATCCATTGCTTCTTGTCCTGCCTTTAGGCGCCTTGGAGAATAGCTTGACTCCCTCTTCTTTGGGGCAGCCCCTGAGATATTGGAAGACTGCTATCATGTCATCCCTCGTCCTTCTCTTCGTTAAACTAGACATGCCCAATTCCAGCAACTGTTCTTTGTATATTTTAGCCTCCAGTCCCCTAATCATCTTTCTTCCTCTTTTCTGTACTTTTTGTAGAGTTTCAACATCTTTTTTACATGTCTTCTAGTGCCACCCCCTGCACAAGCAGGGGACCCTATACCATTTCAAACAAATGGCTCTCTGGTCTCCTTTTGTTCCAGTGATGGAGCGCCCACAACTTCTGAAGACAAACTGTTTCACTGGTTTATTGTTTTCAGTGTCAGTCAGGCCTATTTGCATATTAAAAGATAACATGCCAATCTAGGTTGTAATCTATCCCTGAACATCTCTGTCTCTGTCTTTCTCTCTCTGTGTGTCTGTCTGTGTGTCTGTCTGTCTGTCTGTCTGTCTGTCTCTCTCTCTCTGTGTCTTTCTCTCTCTCTCTGTGTCTTTCTCTCTCTCTCTCTCTCTCTCTCTCTCTCTCTCTCTCTCTCTCTCTCTCTCTCTCTCTCTCTCTCTCTCTCTCTCTCTCTCTCTCTCTCTCTCTCTCTCTCTCTCTCTCTCTCTCTCTCTCTCTCTCTCTCTCTCTCTCTCTCTCTCTCTCTCTCTCTCTCTCTCTCTCTCTCTCTCTCTCTCTCTGTGTGTGTGTGTGTGTAACTCCTGGACAAATCCCTGATGTTTTCTTAGCAAGATTTTGGAAGTTGCTTACTGTTGCCTCCTTCCTAGGACTGAGAGAGTAGGACTGGCCCAAGATCACACACACCCCGCTGGTTTCTGGGCCTAAAGCAGACTAGAACTCATGATATCCTGGTTCCTAGTCTAATATCTTACCAGTAGTGTAGGTAGTGTAGTCCAAGATGAGTTTATTGCTTAATTGCATTAACCGCCACCATAAATTTGGTTGTATGGATTGTTGATTCTCTCTTGGCTCTATATCATGTATTTGTATCAGCTGAGTTGCAAACTGTGCTGTTGTCATTGGGTGTGCGGTGGGTGTGCCAGTGCACCCTTGTCTGGATTCCCCTCTGGGATTGCAGTTCTTCCCCTGTGCAAGGTCAATCCATTGACAGGAACATGAGCAAATCAAGTTGTAATAAGGAAGAGTAGAACCACTGTAATATTGACTATAGGATTTAATCCTGAGCAAAAGCAAACTGTAATCTGAATGTTTTGATCAAGATTATCCATTTTTGTACCCTTCCAACACCCCCTTCCATCAATTATCTTGGTCATATTAATACACTGGGTTTGCTTCATCCAGTCTATAAGGGTTAGTACAACCTATGAAACCAATTATTGCAGTTTTCAAATATGGTTTAAGATTTAGAACACAAACACCACCAATGAATCATTGCCTAATGATTAATCTGCACCTGAGCACTTTCTAAGTACAAAAATTGACATAGGTTGACCAGGTTGATATCATCATGTTTATGAAGGACTATAAGACACTATCAATTCATTTTCTATGGATCAAAATTCATTGCTCAGAACAAGAGTTGATGATTAACTCCAAATAACCCTTGAAAAATTTGAGTTGGCTCCCATTGTTTCTGTTATAATCAAAGAGGGAAATAAATGCACAGTTGATAACCATGATAGATTCCAGATTGTTTCCCATGTGGAATCATATGAAATAATATACTTACATTCTATATCTAAATTTGATAAATAAATTCCTAGTTTACACATCCATTAAAGTTTGAAACATGCTATTTGTGAGCACGCCTGCCATTTCTGCTGGCATACACTCATCCCCATTATGGATAACAATCTTTTTTTAAAAAACTATTTAAATAGCTATCATTCCTTTAAAGAAGTAGAAGTTGGAACTCTTCAGAACAACCACATCTCCTGATGGGTCTATCAGCTCCTGCTGGGCCCTACGTGCTCCCACTTGTCCTGAGTTTATGATGGACAGCTATCTTCATCCTGAATGACACTTGTGGACTCCACAAAGTGTGTGAGGGGTTTTGTGGATGACTGACCGGGCCTCCCCCAGGCAAAACTAACAAGAAAAGGCCGTCACCCTTCTTTAATCCACCTTGGCTCTGCAACTAAGAGGAGTCAGTGAACCTTGTCCTTCTGACCCAAGAAAGGCTAAAGAAACAAGGCAACCAGGAGGCAAGAACGTCAAGATTCTGCACAGTGGGTCAGCATTTCGTATCCCCCTGCTAGGCCCAGCCACCCCCAGGACTCTTGTCTCTTGCATTGTGCCCTCCGAAAGAGGAGGTGGGGGCCCCCAGAATATTTCAATCCAATTGGTACCATGACAGAAGGCTTTGTTGGACCCCTGTCACTCTTGCCAAGGTGTCATGGCCTCTGTTGCCAGGGCAACACAAGGAGACTGAAGAGACCAGGGAAAAGGCATATGATAGAGTAAATGTTTTTAGTGCTTGGGAATTAGCAATTAATAAGGGGAACCTGTAAGAAAGCATCACAGTGTGGGAACTTCTATTCTGGGTTCCCTTTTTCTTCTCTCCTTCAGCAATAAGTGAACCTGGTTGTTGTTTGTTTGTTCCTTTGGGATGTCCTTCCCCCCCCCTCCCCAAGTCAGAAGGACTCTGGGCAGTGAACAACCAATTTAAAAAACAAGATCAAAACATTCTCCTCAAAATCAAACAAATAGCAGCAAAGGACTAAACATTCATCTCCCTAAACGCCCCCCTAAAACCTTAAGAGAGATTTTAAGGTCTCTTAAAACCTCTCTAAGTGTTGGAGTTCACTCAGCACCCTGGTCCAATGCCCGTGGGGAAAAAAACAAGTCTTCGGTGATTTTCAAAAGACCAATAGGGTCTTCGCCATCTGAATTTGGGGAGACTCTTCCATAACTGGTGTCACAACAGAAGAGATAAGCTTCCTTGGTCATTGAGTCACTTGAGGCAAGGTTGGCCTCTTAGGAATGGATTGCTCTTAAAATGCTAATGTTAGTGAGGAACTTTAGCGATAAAGTTTCTGAAAAACTTTAAGGATTCCCTTTTTGAAGTGATGATGATGATGATATTAGTTTCATTAATATAGGAACCTCTAAACTTGCGATACTTGGGCTGGGTTCAGGCAACACACTAAACGTTAGGCCAGGTGAGTGAAACACAGTCTGTGTTTTTCCACGATGCATATTGCAATTTAATGTGATGACCTGGTGACCCATTAAATGCTAAGACTTGGCAACTGGCATGTGTTTATGATGATTTCAATGTCTCAGGGTCATGTGATCACCATTTGCAAGCCAGGTGCCAACAGGCAAAGTCAATGGATTTGCTTAATGACTGCATGATTCACTTAACAATTGGAGTGATTCGCTTAACAGCCATGGCAAAAGAGATCATAAAAATGGATGCGACACACTTAACAACCACCTTGCTTAGCAATGGACATTCTGGTCCCAGTTGCGGTTGTAAGTCAGGAACTAGCTGTATTTTTCATCCTGCTTCTTACTTCTCTGCCCCAGTTAGATTAATAAGAGAATAACAGATCTGGAAGGGATCTTGGGGGTCTTCTAGTACAACCCTCTGCTCAAGCAGGAAACCCTACACCATTTCAGACAAATGGTTGTCCAATCTCTTCTTTAAAACTTCCAGTGTTGAAGCATTCACAATTTCTGGAGGCAAGTCGTTCCACTGATTAATTGTCAGGAAGTTCCAGGTTGCTTCTCTGTAGGGAATTGCACAGCCAGTATCTAAATGTAGTCAGAGATGCTGGCACAAACAAGTTTTATATAAATAAATATATTTACAGTAAATAAGATAAGCATCGTCAAGTAAATCGTCAGGTAAATAAAGAGGAGTGTCGTGAGGTAAATCAACACAGCAGGAACATCATGAGGTAAATCAGCAGAGACCACAAGGCACACAGAGGAAAAAGGCGGGAAACGAGGAACTGCCCCCTTTACATTCACAGCAACCAATCACAGCTCAGATTGCCTCATGCAGTGGCCAGTTCTCTTCAACCCATTAACCATCGTGTATTTTTACTCAATCCTTCACTGCTCTAGCTATTACATTTTAAATATCTTAACATTCTCTCCTTGATGAGTTTCTGCTATCATGTCTCCCCCTTCTTTTCGTTAAATTCTGGTTCTTTATATGGTTTAGCCTCCAGCCCTCTAATCATCTTAGTGGCTCTTCTCTGCACTCTTTCTAGCGTCTCAACATCTTTTTTTATATCATGGCGACCAAAACTGGACGCAGTATTCCAAGTGTGGTCTTACCCAGGCATTATAAAATGGTATTAATTCATCTCTAAGGCTTCTGCTCAGCACACATTTTACAAGGCCAAAAATCCCACTAAATGAAAGGGGAACATTCGGTTCAGCTGCGGCTCCCATTTTGCTGCCCATCCAAAGATTTCAGAACAGTATTCAGGCCTGAATTCATTCTCACCTGCACAGCTTCGTCAACCTTGCCTCGGCGGTGAAGCTCTGAGTGCGGCTGATTCCCTTTGTGATATGGATATCCCCTCTCCACCACCCTCTCCAACTCCCTCCAGAGTGTTTCAATGCTATGTTGGCTGCAGCGAACAAGAGCTAGACTAGGAAAAGTGATATTTATTATTGCACCAACTGCAGTATCATTTTACTGGGTTTTGCAATCTCTCGTTTGCTGGGAATAATCCGCTCAAGCAAATGGAGAGGTGGGCAGTGAAACTCAGTGCTGCCCACCCCATTCAGGAAGCTTTTCAGAGAACCCCATTCTGACAATCATCAACCTGCCCTACTCGATGTGATCCTGCAAGCACTGCCTGGGCACCTGTGATGGCAATCATTAGCAGCTTTCCTTTTGCACCATCTTCGCAGCTGCCGTCCCTTGAAGGCAAAGCTATCTTTGGCTTCCCTGCATTGTGTGTCTCCACCAGACCTCACTCCCTTTGGTGGGCTAAAAGAAACGTGGCTGCAATTTTATTTTTATTTTATTATTAGATTTTTTTTTCTTTTAATCCCAGCTTTATGACTTTATAAGTAACTCAAGGTGGCCAAGGTTGAGAAACATTGGTATAGGACAGAAGCGGTTTCCAAGTGGAAACAAAAGTACCTATGTTCTTTGTGCTTACGATGAAAAAAAATGATATTGCGTTCTTGGGTTTTACTGATTAGACCAGGGGTGTCAAACTGCCGGCCCGCGGTTCGGATGCGTCATGCCGAAACTGTGCCCAGCCCATTGCCAGCAATGGAAAACAACTCGCGATGCTTTGTGACAAGTCACGTGACGTTGCGAGTTTGACACCCCTGGATTAGACTGATTTGCCGATACAGAAATGGCTAGTGCTTACTACTATAGAAATATAAAAAGTTGAGATCTGACTTTAATGTCTGATTTTACTGCAGTCAATGCCTTTTGTTTCTTTTCCTCCCTTTCTTCACGCCTTTTTTGTTTTTCTTTTTTCTACTGTTGTCCCCTACTATTTGCTTTTGTATTTTCACATTTTATGTTATAAATGAATAAAATTAATAAAAAAGAGAGAGAAACATTGGTGTACACATCTAAAATGCTTAAAAGAGAAAGCAAAAACCGGAAGGGAAGTGTCAAGGCTGGTTAAGGAATAATAATGAGAAAAAAAAAAGGGTAAGGATGCACCAGAAAGAATGAGGAGAGAAAGATAAACAATAGGGAGAACTCCCAAATCTATAGAGAACCTCTGTCATTATGTGCCATTCAGTCAGGACCTACATATCTTTCAAATACCAACTGAAACTCTAGAAAGAGTACAAAGAAGAGCAACAAAGATGATTAGGGGATTGGAGGCTAAAACATATAAGGAACGGTTGCTGGAATTGGGTATGTCCAGTTTAACAAAGAGAAGGACAAGGGGGGACATGATAGCAGTCTTCCAGTATCTCAGGGGCTGCCCCAAAGAAGAGGGAGTCAAGCTATTCTCCAAAGCGCCGGAAGGGAGGACAAGAAGCAACGGATGGAAACTAATCAAGGAGAGAAGCAACCTAGAACTAAGGAGAAACTTCCTGACAGTTAGAACAATTAACCAGTGGAACCACCTGCCTCCAGAAGAGGTGAATGCTCCAACGCTGGAAGTTTTTAAGAAGAAACTGGACAGCCATTTGTCTGAAATGGTATAGGATTTCCTGCCTGAGCAGGGGCTTGGACTAGATGACCTCCAAGGTCTCTTCCAACTTTATTATTATTATTATGAATCATCGCACAGTCAGCCAGATGTTCAGACTGGATTTGGCATTTTGTCTACCTATCGAGTCCTTCCCATATTATTGTTGTTGTTATTATTATTATTATTATTAATTATTGATATTTTTCCCAGGCTTATATATTCTAAAGCCACTTCCCCCAATTTTATGTGTCCTTCAGATGCATTGGGACTGTGGCAAAAGACCAGCTCCAGACGTGAAGGTTCAATTAAACCCATTTCTTTTGTTTGCTAAAAGCCAATGCACAGGTATCTTCTCAGCTGAAGGTCAGCACTTGCTTAGAGTTAGATAAGGGTCAACGACAATCAAGAAGGATTGGAATTAGTTTTCTTGAGGCTAATGTAAGTATTCTGAGCTGATCCCCCTTTTCGTTCTGCCTCCCAGGTTCTCCCATTCCTTCTCCTGCAGCAGATTCCATGGTTACGGACCCACTAGTGGTTTCTCCTCCTCCTGATTTGTTTGAGATATCACCCAGTCGATGGCTCACCCAGGCTTATGTGCTCTGCTCTTTGACCTTCTGGAGACCAAAAGATCAAGTGATACATTCCAGTTTGTTCTCTCCCTCTTAATTCTTCCTTTTGGCCTCATTCTGTCAAGGCTCGGGCAAAATAGAAGGTTGGATCAAGCTCGATGACCTTCCCGCCTCTTCTCAGAAAGTCAAACGCTATATTTTTATCCCCAGGATTCCAAAAGTGGGTTTTTCTGTCACCCTTTTCTTTTTCCCTGTTTCTTGTGGTCATTTCCTCTTCTTTGATTCCCCCATATCATCCAGACAAAGTGAAGTGGGGAAAATTGATATGGATAAGGAGCCAAGTGTTGCTTTGGTCCAAGGAAAATGAGAGGTGTCATAAGGTTTCTTGACAGAACAATTAATCAGTGGAACAACCTGCCTCCAGAAGCTGTGGGTGCTCCAACACTGGAGGTTTTTAAGAAGAGATTGGACAACCGCTTGTCTGAAATAGTGTAGTAGGGTTTCCTGCCTGATCAGGGGGTTGGGGCCTCTAAGGTGCTTCCAACTCTGTTATTCTGTTAAGCTTTAAAGAATTCACAAAACTTTCTCCGACCTGACCTCCTCAGTGTGTGATGCACTAAATGCCCCACAACTGCCAACGTTGAACTCATTCTTAGTCCTGGGTCCATCCACTTTGTAATATGGCCCTGCAGGAAACCTGGTGTGGCCCTCAAGTTGACCAAAGCTATAGATCCAAGCTTTAAAGTTGTGATGTCCCAGTTGAAAAGCCAAGTCAACCGAGACTTACTTTTTTACCTATTTGATGGGCTCAGCCCTAAATCCCTCCCAAATCTCAAACAGGATCGTTGCCTGTTCCTGAGCCAAAGGATCCCAGGTAACTTACTTCTGAAAATCCACCTTGCCTTTGAACAGAGTGCTAGAGAAGTTAGCCTCATAAGCAATCGCTTCCCATCCAGAGTAATTTGTCTGATTTCATGTCTAGGGGGCTGCTGGCTTAAGAGCTGCACTTGTGGTGTGTCCAGCCCAGCTCAGCTGAAGGAAAGCAACTCCCCCCCCCACACACACCCCTTCTGCTCTTGGCTTCCATCAGCTCAGAGACCTCCTTGGAAGAGAGCAGAGATTAGCTGTTCCTCTGAACTTTCAGGTGGGAGTTAATAGGTGGCCTGGAGGATCAAATGAAGACAGAAGAAATAAGCATGGCATGTTGCTAAGTTAAGACCATGGAGCTGATTTTGGAAGAGAACGGGGGCCTTAAAAATGCTTTTCAACGGCATTTCAGTTCCCTGTTGGTCTATTTTTTTATTTCTTTGTATTTCCCCCCCCCCCCCGTTTGCTATGAATTGGAAGCATCACCTTGGCATATGATGTGCAGAAGGTAGTTATTTCAAGCAAGGTGTGCTGTAGACAGCTGAACTGCAAGTAAGGTGTCGGTTGGCTGGTGCTGTTAGCACTGGTGAAATTTTCATGTCTCACTTCCTCATTTATTCCTCCCCCCACCCCCATCTTGACCAGTTAGGAGCCTGAAGCACAGGGCTGGCATTTTCATGAAGAGCAAAGCATGATCCCTGGTCAGGTTTCTGCCCCAGATTGTTCCAGTTCCATCACTGGTCTCTTCCCGATTCACAATTTAGTAAGTTTAATTTGGTAAAATCACACCTTTCTTTGTGAAGTTTCACACTGTTTGAAAATAAGAAATGTGGATATGCAATAGCACCTTTTCAATTGGATAATCTTCCAAACCAAGAATTCCGGAGGGGGAGGGGGAGGAGGGGAGGAGGAGGAGGAGGAGGAGGAGGAGGAGGAGGAGATAGAGCTCATGGTATAGAGCTCATGGTTGGCCTACATCCTCCAGGATGCCAAAGCCCACCCAGAGGCACTCACACTTTTTGCAACACTCTTCATCAAAACAAAAACGGAAAAGATTCACAATGAATATATAGATATATTTTTATTGTATAGTTGCTTTGATGTGGCTTAGAACACCACCCATAGAATATTTTTTTTCTTTTCATCATTTCATCAGTGGTTCAGAACTTCTTTAATTTGGTTTGCAAGAGAAAAGAAGAGGAGGAGGAAGAGGAGATAATTAAGAAAGTTATAATAAATACATTAGGATGCATTTTAAACCTTTAAATAAATTTCTGAAATAAATAGCTTGCTTTGTGGCAGAAGATATGAGTATGGTTAACAAAAATATATACAACAAAGAAGGAGGTATACAGTCAGCCATTACAAGGTCTTGGGAAGAACACAACTTGAGGGAACACACTAACCAGAATGCCTTCAGTTTGAGATCCTAGGAAGAAGAAAGAAAGAAAGAAAGAAAGAAAGAAAGAAAGAAAGAAAGAAAGAAAGAAAGAAAGAAAGAAAGAAAGAAAGAAAGAAGAAAGAAAGAAAGAAAGAAAGAAAGAAAGAAAGAAAGAAAGAAAGAAAGAAAGAAAGAAAGAAAGAAAGAAAGATCATTTATAGCAGAAGCCATAAATGCTTGGGATAGGGGTCTTTAAATTGGACAGATTGAAGGATGATAGCTTCAAATGTTTATGAAAAAACTAAGAAAATAGGCAACATACAGATACTCAAACCATTATTATTCTTGCCAGACAAAGCTGTGACAGGTGATTATGGATTCAAACAATACCCATGATTTAACCATACTTAGCCAATGGTATCTAGCTACCTGTGAACTAAGTCTGCACACGTCCAGAAGAACTGAACTGAATTTCTTTGCTCGTCTTAACAAAACTCCAGGTTTACTCTTCACAAAAAGGTGTTTTTAGACGGATGTTCTTACAGTTTTGACTTTCACAAAAGGAGATCATTTTTGCAACAACCTCTGTTAGATTTGGGAAGCTACAATCTCCAGCTGCCCCTCCCCAATCTTGATGCATACAAGGAACTGTATCATTAGAAAGTAGTTGTCTAATGAACTAAATGTTCCAAAATTGGCATGACGCAACAAACTAAAGACAAGGCTATGGGTATGTCGAGCCCAGTGAAAAGAGGGACTAAGGGTGACATGATAGGTTTCCAATATTTGAGGGGCTCCTACAAAGATGATGGAGTAATCTTTGAGATCCTAGGAAGAAGAAAGAAAGAAAGAAAGAAAGAAAGAAAGAAAGAAAGAAAGAAAGAAAGAAAGAAAGAAAGAAAGAAAGAAAGAAAGAAAGAAAGAAAGAAAGAAAGATCATTTATAGCAGAAGCCATAAATGCTTGGGATTTAAATTGGACAGATTGAAGGATGATAGCTTTTTCCAAAGCACCAAAAGACAAGATGGAAAACAATGGTTGGAAACTAACCAAGGAGAGAAGCAACCTAGAATTAAGGAGAACTTTCCTAATGATGAGACCATCAATTAATGGAATAGCTTGCCTTCAGAAGTTATGGCTGCTCCATCACTGGAGGCTTTCAAAAAGAGATTGGGGAACCATTTATCTGAAATGGGATAGGGTCTCCTGCCTGAGCAGGGGGTTGGACTAGAAGACCTCCAAATTGCCTTCCAACTCTATTTCTCTGTGTTCTATGTGTTTATCAAGTGGGCCAGGATGAATCTTGTCTATGACCCTAGACCCTATGATTGTAACAGCTAGTGGTCTAAGCTGCACTTTTCCATAGCCTTGAACTATTGCAGGATTTCTTGTATGCGTGTGGCATGCATACCCAGAACCGCAAAGTTTGAAAGCAATGAGAACAAATGACAGGATGTTTTAAGTGGCTATTTCAGAAGGAGGAAATAACTCCGTGGAACCAGGTTGCTGCATGAATGCTTATGGCGCTGTATCAAATGAAACAAATTTTAAAAAAAGTTTTGGTTTAATTTTTGAGGTCTAAGATAGTGAAATCTGACAACTGTCAGTCATTTGACAGGACCCGTGTGCCAAGGTTAGTTCAGTGGAGGTTAGCAGGGCTAATCCACGTGTCTCCTGATTGCCATCTGTACACTGCAGTGGTACATATGTGCAATTAAAAACCAACTAAACACACCTAAGCCATAATGGGACTTGGTAGGGTTTGCTGGCTCTTTGTATTGTGCAAATCCATCAAATCCTGAACAAACTGTTGGTTAAATCAAGAAGAGAGCACAATGTGAGAACACTGCGTTTTTGATTTCCGAGATCAACAAGTCTGGAGACAAATCAACCCCATTTAAGGAATTAGGTGGATATGGCCTCATTTCAACTATTTACCTATTCTTGTGCCTTATTCTTACATCTGGTTATGAATGGTTGACCCAGTCAGCTAATCCCAAGGTTTAAAACACCCAATAAACTGGGTCTTGCAAAAGTTTAAATTAATTTCATTCCTTAAGCTAAGCCAACTTGTGAGGGTCTCTAAATCAACTGACCAGCTTTATCTACTGAGTCTACTGATGAGTTTGCACTCATCTATGATGATTGTGTGCCGCCACTAAATGACTAACTGAATTAAGCATATCCTTCATTTCAGGGACATGCAAGCTAGAAACATAGATGTTCCTCATAATTTTGGTTTACTGAATGCAGTAACTCTGCTGCACCAACGAGCTGATTTGCAATCAATGAGAAATAGACCCTCTCCACTCTTCTTCCTCAAGGCACATGGGATTGAACCTATGATCCTTTGAATGTGAAGGCATCTCCGTGACCTCTGGGCTGTGATTCTCCCCAAATCCAAAGATCCAGCTTCTCTACCGCATTGCCTAGACACAGTGCAAAGCTTTGGGAAATTGTGCATTACGTTGGTCTCCCTAACCAAATGGGATCAAGGTGCTCAAGTAAGACCAGGAGCAGATTCCAGAATACATCAGACAGATGGTGCAGCTGAAAGATTGCTCCTGCGCCCCCTAAAATGAGAAGCTACATTTTCATTGAAAATGAAAATTCCATGTCCAGGCAAATGGGCACAAGCTTTCCTTCTCTTGTACGTTTCCATCTGTGCTTCAAGGACAAAAAAAATAAATAAATGGGTCACAGATGCCAGGTTTAAAGATGTTGTCATTTTTATTTGTAGAGCAGGGCTGGATTTTGTAACACCCCAAAATAGAAGCTCTATGCTGAGAGCCAGGAGGGGAGAACAAACGCTTCAGCTTCAAAAGTGGCATCTGCAGGTAGGACCTCAGAAAACTTGATTAGTTGCAGTCTCTAAAAGGGGTCGAAAAAGAATGATTCAGCTGTCCAGAATCCCTCATGTTAAATCAGCCTGCAAATCCAAGGAATGTAATTGTGCAAGACATTCTACACCATCCTTCTGCCAGCCTTCCAAAACTATTTAACCTCCCTGTAACCAGTGAAAACATCCGTGCCATCTTTCTCCTCTCTGGAAACTGCACCTTGCTGCCGTTTTGCAGAAATGTCCATTCCTACAGGATTTTTAGTGCTTCAGCCTACCAGCCTCTTCTCATCTGCAAACTGTGCACAGCAGACGGAAGGGTGGAATGCAAGGGAGACAACAATGGTGGCCCAACAAAAAAAAAGATAACTGGCTTATCTTGTCCTCAAGATGCCATGTTTGGATGCAATACCTCTTTTATGAAACCCCAATAGATGAGTCAACTCATAAAGCATTCTGGAGGTCACACTCCTGGGCCAATCTATAGCAAACAACTGCATCTTCCCACCCGCCCGCCCCCTTCCACACCCAATCTGATGTCCAAGATGACTAGTGCATGCCTCCACCTGCCCTTGGCTAGGACCAAAACATGTGAGGCCTTAAAAAGCTCAGCTTGGACACAGCGACCCGTGGCTTCCTCCATCCCAGAAACAGGGCTAACCTCCCAGGAGAACCTCAACAGCTAACCAGCGATTTGGTCTCTGCTTTGTTCTTGGCCAGAGGCTCTCAAGAGAGGGGAGCTGAAAGAAGGAGGTCAAAGAGAACAGCCATTTCCCTACCCCTTTGCAAGAGGAGTCATACTGGTTTGTCCAAAGTTTTGGGGAGAGTGAGACCACTAGGTGGGGAGACCTTCCTGCAAACGGTATTGGTATGATTCTGGCAGCGGCAGCCTGGGCGTTTGATGGCATCATAGCCCTTTTGGCAGAGTTTGAGGCAACCAAATGTAGGTAGATAGCAACATAGGCAGGGCATGAGCAAGGAGAGCAAGCCCATGGCCATCCAACGGGCGCAGCAAGAGCCAGGACCACAGGAGCAGGGGTCATCTGCACAGGTGTCCTCATCATCTGAGGAGCAGTGGTAAAAGATGCCCTTGATGCAGCAGAGGCAAGTCCCATAGTTAATGAGGTTCTCCGGTGAGCAGAGGCAACGCTGGTTGCAGAGCCAACAGGAGGGCAAGGTGCGGGCAGTTGCGCACTGCACACATTTACAGTGACCACATTCTTCACAGATGAAGAGATGGCCTGAGTGAAGGGTGGGGGACTTCTCCGGGGCCCCCTTCAGCAGCAACTCTTCGGCCTTCAGGTCACTTGCCCGAGGCTGCGTCCGGATAAGTGAGTGTCCAGAGTGTGATGGCGTAATGGCCCTGAGGAGTTGCTGCTCTGAGGTGGCAGTGCTGTGGGAGATGGAGCTGGTTGTGCTGGAATGGCTCAAGGGCTGTTGGGGTGGTAGTGTCTGGTGTGGTTGACTGGAGTGAAATTCCTGGAAGACAGAAGAGACTAGGCGTTCCTGAGTCATCTCCACTTTATGAACTGGCGGTGTCTGGGACACAGCAACCAAGGAAGCCGCCTGTTTGCAGGCAGGTCTCTCCACATAGTCATTGATGACATGAGTGGCACGGATCTGGCTGATGGAAAGGACCTGCTGGAACTCTTCAGGCACGGAGTCCATGACTTCTTCAGGGCTGTGGTCAGTGGTGCTGGATGCCAGAGGCATTCTGGGAGAACAGAAAGGCTGGAATCAGCAGGGAACATCAGAAAGTCCTGCGTGAAAAGAAGAAGAAGCAAAAGATATGAACAACAACAATGTTAATCCCAAGAATGAACCATAGCATCAAAGAGAAAAAATTCCATCCAACGCTACCCAAAACCTTATAGCCTCAAAGTACAGCTGTACATCTTGACATTCCAGATACACAATTCTATACCCTGGAACAGGCTTTCAACTAAAGTTTCACAGATGCATTGATGCTTTCAATTTCTTAGAGAAAGCCTGAGTTTTTATACTATAGACTTCCCAACACATTGTCTATCGGAGGTTTTTTAGATCAAGGCGTTTCAACCAGTGGTTGGTACCATCTGTGGTACATTGGCACCTGGCAGGTGGTACGCGACCATCCTAGAAAAATGGTAGCAGGGGAGGGGAATGAGCTGAACCGGTGGCAGCACCGCACAAGCCTGAGCGAGAGACGGCTGGAGCTGCAGGGCTGTCAGGGCTCAGCGGAAGCGCTAAGATCAGTGCTTCTTCGGGGTTGTCAGGGCTCAGTGGAAGTGCCAGGATCAGCGCCAGGCTCCAGCTGGAGCTCAGCGCTGATCCTAGTGCTTCTGCTGAGCCCAGAAGAAGCACCAATCAGCTGGAATGTTGCAGCATCTCCAGGGTCTTCATATTTATGACAGTCACAGTGTCCCAGGGTCATGTGAAGTGATCAAAACCTGCTGCAAGCACCCAGCAGATGGGGGGGGAATAAAATCCAAACACCCCCCACCCCACCCCTGCTGCCAATCCTCAACAGAAATGCTCACAATGAAAACCTCGGACAGGAGGAAGAGCGCCGCCAGGTGGGCAGGTAGATGTCTTGCTCGGCACTTTTTTCAGTGCCATTGTAACTTCAGTCACTAAGCGAACTATTGTAAGTCGAGGACTACTTGCACTTTATCACTTTTTTCCTTTTTTTTTGGTCATCAAGTTTTTGACACCTTGCTAGGCGACAGGTGGTACTCAGATGTTGCCATATCCTAAAAGTGGTACAAGTGGTGAAAAGGTTGAAAAGCCCTGTTTTAGATGACAACTTTCCATTTGAGCTCTGGGGTTGCACCACAGCTGGAGGCTGCCAGGTTAGGAAAGCAGCAAATGAGGAGAACGTGGTGTCCAAGCCAACAAAATTACACAAAAGCCGGTGCTGCCTTTAACAGCAAACCTCCGACAGAACAGACAAAGCAGTGGGAAGATTGATTTTCGTTGGCCAGGTTGACCTTGAAGAAGAACAGAAGATCAACAGCTACTCCCTTTGATTGCTAAAAGCCAAAGCTAATTTGGGTATTCTACCCATCAAAGGGAAGATAAAAGAATGACAAGCAGCTTAGATTAATTGAAAATATTCTTTTTTGGGATTCAAACAAGAAGGAAGGACAGGAGAAAAAAAGAAGGCGGAAATACTAATTTGAATTGGGCTACTACTCAATGCATAGGAGTTTTCTTCTGCATCACAGATGTATAACATCTGCCAATCTAAGGACCATTCCAACCTCTTCTTGGGAATAGAATAGAATAAAATGGAATGGAATGGAACAGAATAGAAACAGAGTAGAGTAGAGTAGAGTAGAGTAGAGTAGAGTAGAGTAGAGTAGAGTAGAGTAGAGTAGAGTAGAGTAGAGTAGAGTAGAGTAGAGCAGAACAGAACAGAACAGAATAGAATAGAATAGAAAGGAGTAGAGTAGAATAGAATAGAATAGAATAGAATAGAATAGAATAGAATAGAATAGAATAGAATAGAATAGAATAGAATAGAATAGAATAGAATAGAATAGAATAGAATAGAATAGAATAAGGAATAGGAATAGGAATAGAATAGAATAGAATAGAATAGAATAGAATAGAATAGAATAGAATAGAATAGAATAGAATAGAATTAGGAATAGAATAGAATAGAACAGAATAGAATAGAACAGAACAGAATAGAATAGAGTAGAATAGAATAGAATAGAATAGAATAGAATAGAATAGAATAGAATAGAATAGAATAGAATAGAATAGAATAGAATAGAAATAGAAATAGAATAGAATTAGGAATAGGAATAGGAATAGAATAGAATAGAATAGAATAGAATAGAATAGAATAGAATAGAATAGAATAGAATAGAATAGAATAGAATAGAATAGAATTAGAAATAGAATAGGAATAGAATAGAATAGAAATAGAAATAGAATAGGAATAGGAATAGGAATAGGAATAGGAATAGGAATAGGAATAGGAATAGGAATAGGAATAGGAATAGGAATAGGAATAGGAATAGGAATAGGAATAGGAATAGGAATAGGAATAGAATAGAATAGAATAGAATAGAATAGGTATCTATACCTATACCTGATGCTGAACTGGTCAGCTGTCAAGACACGAACTCCATGCAACAAGGTGAGCTCTCATTACTTTCCCCAGCTGAATGAATGAATCACAAATTATTCAGCTCCATTTTAGCTTAATGTGTTGTGTGACTCCATCCAGGGATTTCCCAGAGTGTGGGAAAGAAGGAAGGAGAACAGAGGTCATATCCTAGTGCTGTTGTGATCCCTCTTGACGATGAAAATAGAGGCGGTACACAAAGAAGAGCAAGTGTTCCTCTCCGTGATTGAAAAAAAGAAAATCGTCCTACACAACACGCATCTTTGGGAATCGATACAATTCTCCAAATCCAGTTTCTTTTGTTTAGTCCTTTGCCGGAGATCCTGACCTAGAATGGGGAGCAAAGTTGGGGGGGAGAAAAAAAGCCCTGTCTTTTAAAAAAAACAAAAAAAAACCAGCCTCAAATGTAAAGGGAAATCAACCAAGGTGACAAAAGCATTCAGTTTCTCCTCTGTATAATAATAATAATAATAATAATAATAATAATAATAATAATAATAATAATAATAATAATAATAATAATAATAATAAAGTTGGAAGGGACCTTGGAGGTCATCTAGTCCAACCCCCCCCGCTCAGGCAGGAAACCCTATACCATTTCGGACAAATGGCTGTCCAGTCTCTTCTTAAAAACTTCCAGTGTTGGAGCATTCACCGCTTCTGGAGGCAGATTGTTCCACTGGTTAATTGTTCTAACTGTCAGGAAGTTTCTCCTTAGTTCCAGGTTGCTTCTCTCCTTGATCAGTTTCCACCCGTTGCTTCTTGTCCTGCCCTCAGGCGCTTTGGAAAATAGCTTGACTCCCTCTTGATTCCCTACGCTGTCACTCAAGCGTTTGGCAAGGAGAACTTCCCCATTTCATGGACAAGGCAGACTACAATCCTAGGTCACTTCTATTGTCGTTGGATCCCTGGCACTCAACCAACCTCTGCATATAAGGCTGCACTTTTAGCCTCTGCTGCTGGAAGGGAGATAAACACTAACAGAGAATCGCCACTCATTAAGTACAAGAGAGTCATGTAGCCTGGATGGGCTGCCAGCATCTTTCTAGGATCTCAAGAACTTAAGCGTTCTTGATCCACTGACACAATCCGTTTATTTATTATATGTATTCTTTATTGGATTAATAACCTCTTTTTGCTGCCAGAAAGTCAAAGCAACATATGGAAATCTCCCAGTTGTTCCTGCAAACAGGATACAGAATATAGAACAACAGAGTTGGAGGTCTTCTAGTCCAACCCCCTGCTCAAGCAGAAGACCCTATACCATTCTGGGCAAATGGCTGTCCAATCTCTTCTTTAAAATCTCCAGTAATGGAGCACCCACAACTTCTGAAGGCAAGTCATTCCACTGGTTAATTGTTCTCACTGTTAGGAAGTTTCTCCTGAGTTCTAGTTGCTTCTCTCCTTGATTAGCTTCCATCATTGTTTCCAAACTACAATCCTGTGAGGCAGGCAGAGCTGAGAAAGAGTGACTAGCCCAAAATATCCAGTAAATTTTCAAGATAGAGACTGGGCTGAGCATCCCTAGTTCAACACTTAATCAAGAGAAGTTTCCACAGTTTAGGATGGACTTAATCCGAGTGTCCCTGGTCCTGAGCCACTTTATTACACCAGTTATCACACAAAATAGTGACTTTGCCCTGCGACAGTGCCAAATCACATCCATCATTCAACCAGCCAGCTACTAGTCAAACATGGTTTCTTAACCATCTTAACCCCACAGTGCTGAATAAACCACTGTTGATGGGATTCACACAATCCTCTACACCATTACATATTACAGTGGCTAGATTCAAAAATGAGCAAAGCCTGGCTACAGCCACCCAAACAAGCCACATTAAATTTTAGTACAATGATCATCTCACAAGACACATCATAAAGAAGATTTTTTTAAAAAAAAATGCTAGAGAGGCATTTTGTTTAACAGGGTTGCAGCCTTGCATCTAGAATATTGCAGCATCCCCTAATTCTGCAATTATACCTTGTCCAAACAGAAGAAACTTGGAGGTAGATATTAAAACACTTGGGAGCCAGGTCACTAGCTAAGTCACTAAGTCACTTTCATTCCAAAGGAAAATTGAGAGCCAGTTAGGTCTAGTGCTTAAGGCATCAAGCTAAGAACCAGAAGACCGGGAGTTCTAGTCCTAACTTAGCCAGGAAAGCCAACTGGGTGACTTTGAGCTAATCTCTCTCAGTCCAACCATCTAACAGATTTTTCATTGTGGGTAAAGTAGGAGGAGGAAAGAATATTGGATAGATAGATAGATAGATAGATAGATAGATAGATAGATAGATAGATAGATAGATAGATAGATAGATAGACAGACAGACAGACAGACAGACAGACAGACAGACAGACAGACAGACAGACAGGATGGATAGATAGATAGACAGACAGACAGACAGACAGACAGACAGACAGACAGGATGGATGGATAGATAGATAGATAGATAGATAGATAGATAGATAGACAGACAGACAGACAGACAGACAGACAGACAGACAGACAGACAGACAGACAGACAGACAGACAGACAGACAGACAGACAGACAGACTGGATGGATGGATAGATAGATAGATAGATAGATAGATAGATAGATAGATAGATAGATAGATAGATAGATAGATAGATAGATAGATAGATAGATAGATAGATAGATAGATAGATAGATAGATAGATAGATAGACAGATAGACAGACTGGATGGATGGATGGATAGATAGATAGATAGATAGATAGATAGATAGATAGACAGACAGACAGACAGACAGACAGACAGACAGACAGACAGACAGACAGACAGACAGACAGACAGATAAACTTTGTAGGGAACTCACTTTGTAGGGGAGATGGGTGACATAAAATTTAATAAAAAGAAATAAATAAACTGTCACCAACGCCAGCTCTGTTGACCATACAACAGAGTTTCAACCACCAGCTCAGAAGTCAGAACACAACTTTTAAAATCCACTGCCCCTTGCCAATCCAAGAAGGCTGGCTAGATCAACCAGTAGTTCAACCTGAGGAACACAAGTTGCCATGCCACCTACTGAGTCTTTCAGTAAAATAATAACAACGACAACATCTGCCCACTGACCCGAAGAAGAGCATTGACGGAAGGCCCCTTTAAGACCTGTCACAATTCTCCAGCACCAAACCAAAGAGGAGAAGGGAGGAGGGAAGAGAGAAAGAGGAAGATTGAATGACAATAAATTGTTTGCCATTCAGGATGGGGAAGAATCCAATCCAGCCAGCAGGAGAGACTGAAATAGATACTGCAGTGAAGGGAAAGACAGGAAGGGGGTGGGTGGGGGGAGAAAGAGAGGAGAATTGGCCACTGCAGCAGCAGCAGCAGCAGCAGCAGAGCATGGCAAGCAGGAGTGAAGAAGCTGTTGAGAAAGAGGAAAACCAGAAATTGACTTGCTCTTTTGCGACAATGCCTGGCCACACACCAGTGGTGTTGGCAATCCCAACAGCAGACCAGGTGGGGCAAACTCAAGTGCCAGTATGGGTCATCCCTCCCCAACTGGCCCGAAGCCACAGAATCTGTTTTAGAGTCCAGAAAGCTGGTTTCTCAATCTCTTCATAGGGAAAGTATTTCCGAGCATGTGCTGAGTGCATTTCAACACCGCAGTCTGCAGAACAGAGCCCATTTCACATTTCAGAGGTTGCACTGAGCGGGCTCCTGCTGAAACCAAGGGACAGGATCCAAGCAGGTCTTAAACCCTGGGATTGTTCTTCGCCGACCTCCTATGAACATATAATCACTCACAAAGACACACCATCCTGTAAACTACTCTCACATTGCATGCTTTGGATTGGCTTTTTGTCGTTCAGTCGCTAGTTTGTGCCCGATTCTTTGCAACCCCATGGACCACAGCACGTCAGGTCCCCTGTCCTTCACCATCTCCCCGAGTTTATTCCAATTCATGTTCATTGCGTCAATGACCCTATCTAACCATCTCATGCTTTGCCGTCCCCTTCTTCTTTTGCCCTCCATCTATCCCAACATCGGGGGTCTTCTCCAAGAAGTCCTCTCTTGTCATTAGGTGGCCAAAATATTTGAGCCTCAGCTTTAGTATCTGTCCTTCCAAAGAACTGGGTTGGCTAACGAGGATGAATTTCTAAATTCTGCTGCCTAATTCTGCATTTGGACACCCTCAAGTTTCTACTCCATCCAACGCAAGCCATCATTCTCCTGTGCCAATGACAGGACATCTTAGGAGAATAATGATCCTGGTCTTTTTCTAGGTTGGCCTCCTTTCCTTTTTCATGCAATCCATTGCTAGTTGTTTAGCTGCCCGATCAGGTTGAAAAACCAACTAAAGCCGAGTCGGTTAGTGGCGAGCTCTGGGGCCGGAGGGGGATTTCGCCGGGAGCAGAAGCGTTGTGGTCGCTGCCGCCGCCATTCCTTTCACAATGGCTCATAAGCAGATCTATTATTCGGATAAATACTTCCACGAGAACTACGAATACCGGCATGTGATGCTGCCAAGAGAGCTCTCAAAGCAAGTACCAAAAACACATTTAATGACTGGAGAAGAGTGGAGAAGGCTTGGTGTTCAGCAAAGTGGTCTTAGTCTCTTCAGCCTTGAAAGACGGCGTTTAAGGGGTGACTTGATCGAAGTGTATAAAATCACGCATGGGATAGAAAAGGTGGATAGAGAAAAATTCTTTTCTCTATCACACAATACCAGGACAAGGGGGCACTCCCTAAAGCTCATAGGTAAGAAAGTGAGGACAAATAAAGGGAAATATTTCTTCACCCAGAGGGTCGTTGGTTTATGGAATTCACTTCCAGAAGGGGTCGTGACAGCTGTCAGCCTTGACAGCTTCAAGGCAGGGTTAGACAGATTCAAGGATGCCAAGTGTATCGGTGGTTATTAAAACGGATGTCCATGTGCCGCCTCTATGTTGGTTGAGGCAGGCAGGATTCCCTTGAGTACCATTTGTTTGGGGGTCAAGGGAAAGGGAGGGTTTTGCCTTCTCTTTCTGCTCAAGATCTCCATGTACAATTGGTGGGCCACTGTGTGACACAGAATGCTGGACTCGATGGGCTTTGGCCTGATTCAGCATGGCTCTTCTTATGTTCTTATGTTCTTAAAGTCTTGGCTGGGTCCATTATATGATTCATGAACCAGAACCACATATCCTTATTTTTAGAAGACCGCTTCCAAAAGGCCAACAAAAATAACTTCTCTAAATTTCTGAAATTTTATGTACAAATGTATATATGTTGGTAGTATTCAGTGAATACTTGAGAAAAATGTACAAATAAGTCATTACCTGTGCATGAGCTGTATTATTCACAGCAACAGAGCTCAGTAAAATGCAAAGTTAAGTTGGCTGCTGTGATCTTGAACTCTCATTGTTAACAAGTGCCTATTTGCTCTTGTCAATTTTGTTCAATAAAGTTTACAACTTACATGTGTTGATCATAAACTCTTCAATGATCTTTGGTTTATATTAGCAATGTATCTTTCTAAATCTGTTAGAGCAATTCATCCTGTGGCTTTTCAACTTCTATTTCTATTTCAACTTCTTATTTCTGATGAAATAAACCAGTTTTTAAAATTAAAAAAAAGAAAGAAAAACCAACTAAAGCCCAACAAGTGGCAACTTTTCTAGCCATTTCCTCTTTCCTAGGAGCATCCTTTTGAAAGCTTTCTCCATCCCATCTGCGAGGGCGTGGTCCCAATGAATGAATTTGGAAACAGTCCTTCCTCTGGCTGCAAATTCCTAATCAATGAATGCTGATGTAACCACTAGCTGCAGGCAGAGCCTCCTGAATCCAAGTCTGCAGCATGAATGGCCATGGACAAATCGCCACCACTAGCCAATTTACTGGCTTGCTTTAGTCATGGGCTGGTACTGTGTAGATCAAAGGGGATGGATTTTTATAACAGAATATCTCAAGGGACTGCCAACGGTCAATGATAAGGCATCAGGTGACTTCCTTTCTTTTTTTAAACCCTTCTGCAAAATGATGAGGATGCTATTTGTTCAGCCATGTCCAATCCTTGTTGATTTCATGGATCAGCCCTTTCCACATTTCCCCGATAGTTTACAGCTTCTTTCATTTTTTTTTTCTCTGGTTTGGGTCAGCTTCGATGGCATCTCACTACCCTTTTTCTGGTGGTCTCGTTTCCTTTTACTGCTGACCGTTCCAAACACACAATGGCCTTTTCCAGTGAGTTTGATCACCAGTGACCAAAACACATGCTGTAAATTTATTCACAAACATCTTCTTTCCAAGAAGTATCTTCCCCTTGTTTCATCACTGGTCTTGGATTATTCCCCCCCCTCCTCCCAGCTGCTCAGCCAGCACTCTTTCTGAGTTTCTTATTTGCCCAACTGACCCAGGGAATCCATGGGTCTCATTCCAAACTGCTGGATAACCAGTTCCCCCCCCCACACAGACACACATTCCCAAATTATTTCCTATCTCCAGTTTGGACAGCCTATCAAAACCTGAGCTGAGCTTGGATTTTTGCCTACTTCAAGGATACTTAGAATAACGAAGAGAGCGCCCGGATTTTTGGGGTGCAGCCACATCCACTCCTGCCACTGGAACCCTGCCATCCCCCAAGACCTTAAAGTTTGTTAGAAAAGACCAAGAAGACCCCCCCAACCCAGTTTCTGCAGCAGACACCCAAGATACCTCTAAGAAGTCCAGATAGTCAAGATAGAATCCATCCACGATTCCAAGGCAGATTGTGAACATTTCATCTCGCCATCACCCATAATAGTCAGAGTCGGAGAATTTCCTAGTCATTTTTTTTTTTTTTTGCTAGAAGAGATCCATAAACTTTGCCACTTTCTCGAACATTAGGGATACTAACTATTTTTTTTTAAAAGAAAAACACCTGTCGGATTATTAGGGACCGCCAAACGTCCCCGTGGGCAGAAGGAAGATCTGAGCTTGAACTTAACAGCAGCCTGGCAAAGTATATCTTGCCTTCTCGGGCCATACCTTCTCCTGCTCCCGATTCTGGGGAGGGTGGGGGTGGGGCAGAAATGCGCCTCTCACTTCTCCTTCCACAAAATCCCCTCCCCCCTCCCCAGGCTGCAACATCGTTCATTCTAAACGATTTTTATTTCTTTGTACCTCTTCAATCCATGTACCCTTTTTGCGGAGGGAGAAGTGAGAAAAAAAAAATGCAAGATCCCGCAGACTGGAAGGGTCCACCCCGCCTTCTTGTTCTCTACAGGGGTTTGACGTTCCGTGCTCAAACCCGGCGAGATCCACATACAGAACCGAAGTGGTTTGTCCCCTCTTGGGGCCAAGCCCACCGCTGGGATCCTGGCTAGGAAGGGAAACCTCGCCTCTAAAGGCATCCGCGTCTCCTCCTGAGCCCGGTGGGACCGAGCCGAGGACGGGGGAGTCGCGGCCCCTTCCAGTCCCCGCGCCCTCTGCGGCTCGCCCCCTCCCTCAAAAGAGCGACCCCACCCACCCGCCCGCTCCCCCAGCTCAGCGCCAAGAGCTCCGAGAAGACGCCCCGGGCGCCAAGGTCGTCGGGTTTCTCCCACTCCTTGTCCACGTCGAAAGCTTCCCCACCCGGGGGAAATTCCCCCGTGAACGGCCGCCCGGGGGCTTCGCAAAGCCCCGCCAGCGGGTTGCCACGAAGCGCCGGCTGATCAGGGGCAGGAGCCGTGGAGAAAATCTCCACGGTCCCCGTCCAGGGCCGGTCCCCGAAGGGTGGAGCTCAGGCTGGCTCAAGACCGCTCCACCTGCCTCGGCCCCCGGCGGGAGAAGCCCGGCGCCCCGGCGCCAAGGGCGGCTGCGTTGCCCCTCGGAGAAAAGGCATCGGAGAGCCGGAGCGAGCTGCCGCGGCTCTTTCCCGCGGGGCGCTTACCTCGACGACGCTCCCGCTCGCTCGCCGGGCGTCTGGCCGGGCGCTCCCCCGGGGTGGCAGCCAAGGGAGGCCGCCAGCGGCGAGGAAAAGCCGCGCCGTCTCCCGCGAAAGCGCAGCGGCTCCGGCTGAGGCTGGGAAGGGACCTCCCTTCGGGGCGGAGCCGAGCCGTCCGAAGGGGCGGCGCTGTTTTTTGTGAATGTAAAGAGCGCTCGGCGGCGCGCTTGTGAATGGAGGGAGGGAGGGGGGGCGGGGAAAGAGAGGGGTGGGGACTCCGCCCCCTGACTCCGCCCCATTCTCTTCTCTCTATTCTCCCCCCCCGCCCCCAAATCCCTCTCTCCTTGCTTTCTCTTACTTTCCTGGAGCGGTTAATGCTCTCCAAGTGGCGTCATTGCGTTGAAATGGAATCGGCCCATTAGGCGTCCCCGCAGGGATCTCCGGCTCTCGCGCCCGCCGTCCGCTCCTTCCAACCGGGCTGCCTGCCACGCAAAGAGCCAGCGGCCGAATCGCACGGATTTCCGAGGCTGGGGCGGCTGGAGAAGAGGGGAGAGAGAGACAGAGAGAGAGGGGGGAGGGAGGGAGGGAAGAGAGAGAGAGAGAGAGAAGAGCGAGAGAGAGGAGAGAGGGAGAGAGAAAGAAAGAAAGAAAGAAAGAAAGAAAGAAAGAAAGAAAGAAAGAAAGAAAGAAAGAAAGAAAGAAAGAAAGAAAGAAAGAAAGAAAGAAAGAAAGGGAGGGAGGGAGGGAGGGAAGAGAGAGAGAGAAGAACGAGAGAAAGAGAGAGAGGAGAGAGGGAGAGAGAAGAGAGAGAGAAAGAGGAGAGAGGGAGAGAGAAGAGAGAAAGTAAGAAAGAAAGAAAGGCGAGAGAGAGAAGAGAGAAAGAGGGAGGGAAGAGAGAGAGAAGAGAAAGAGAGAGAAGAGGGAGAGAGGAGAGGGAGAGAGAGAGGAGAGAGAGAAGATAGAAAGAAAGAGGAGAGAGGGAGAGAGGAGAGAGAGAGAAAGAAAGGCGAGAGAGAGAGAGAGAGAGAGAGAGAGAGAGAGAGAGAGAGAGAGAGAGAGAGAGAGAGAGAGAGAGAGAGAGAGAGAGAGAGAGACTCCCATTCATCCATCCCTCAAGCCGGGATCGCCCAGCCCCGGGAACCGAATCTCTTCCGATCAATTGCATTGACCCCCCCTTCTTTTTTTCCCTCTCCAAGGCGACCGTGTCTTTGAACAAGTGCAAAACCTCCTTCCATCTCTCTTCCCCCCCCCACCACCACCATCCCAACTGATCTGGGCGAAGAGCTTGTAGTCAGAAACAACTTGAAAGTAGCGACAAATAAAATAAACAACCACATACACACACATATGCACAGCAGCACTTGAGTTCTCAGCAGAAATGCATTATTGGAGCTTTTAAGCGCTCAGATCAATCGGATCTCATGGGGCCTCCGAGATTGGACGGTTTATAATCCTGGAAAAATATTACGGTGCAACAGTAAAGCCCCGTGCATCTGAAAGGGAGGAAAGAAGGCTTCTGAGCATTGGCAGAGTTTCCCAGCAGGGAACGATCAGAGAAAAATAACCAAGGGACGAGAAACCTCAAAAGCTGGCTTTGTAGCACCTGGTTAGATCTGCCATGGCTTAACCCTGTTTTAATCATGGTTTGTTGAATAAATCACAATTGGTTGGGTGTCTAGAAACATACTAAGCCATAAGCCTTGGCCCTGCTGAAAATTAAATAAATCATGTTATATTAGCATTGGAAAATATCTTTAAGCAGAAAATAATCTAAATCTATGTGCACAGAGAGACGCAGTGAGACACTGACACACAAACACACACTGCTAAACTACATGAGTCTTCTTGAGAGCCAGTATAATGTAGCTGTTAAGAATAAGAATACTGAGATCTATGTTCGGGTCCATCCTTGGTCATAGAAATATAAGTGACTTTGGGCCAGTTTCTTAACTATCCTACCTCACAGTGCCGTTGTGAGGAGCGAATGAAGAGAAACGCCCACGTACAAAAGATGGAGCAATCTATCCATCATAATAATCATGATAACTTAGGAGCAAAAGCTCTTCTGGTTAGAGCATCATCTACATAATAACATTATGGTACTTGTATTAGTAATATAAATACCAATAGAAAACTCAGTTCTTTTCTTTTCCTTCTGTAATTAAGCAGATCACATCTAAAATGGTCACCACGATGTAAAAATGATGCTGAGACTCTAGAAAGAGTACAGAGAAGAGCAATAAAGATGATCGGGGGACTGGAGGCTAAAGCATATAAGGAACGGTTGCTGGAATTGGGTATGTCTAGTTCAACGAAGAGAAGGACGAGGGGGGACAGGATAGCAGCGTTCCAGTATCTCAGGGGCTGCCCCAAAGAAGAGGGAGTCAAGCTATTCTCCAAAGCGCCTGAAGGCAGGACAAGAAGCAACGGATGGAAACTAATCAAGGGAGAGAAGCAACCTAGAACTAAGGAGAAATTTCCTGACAGTTAGAACAATTAACCAGTGGAACAACCTGCCTCCAGAAGCGGTGAATGCTCCAACACTGGAAGTTTTTAAGAAGAGACTGGACAGCCATTTGTCCAAAATAGTGTAGGGTTTCCTGCCTGAGCAGGGGGTTGGACTAGATGACCTCCAAGACCTGTTTGCAGGAGTTCAGCCTCCGTGGGCTGTTTCCTTCCTTCCTTCCTTCCTTCCTTCCTTCCTTCCTTCCTTCCTTCCTTCCTTCCTTCCTTCCTTCCTTCCTTCTGCCTTCTCATTCCATCATCGTCCTTCCCTCCTGCCTGTCTCCATGCCCTCCTTTCTCCCCCATTCCTTTCCTCCCTTCCTCATTTCTTTCCATTTGCTTATTCCCGTCATCTTCCTCCCTCCCTCCCTTCCTCCTTTCATCTATCTATCTATCTATCTATCTATCTATCTATCTATCTATCTATCTATCTATCTATCTATCTATCTATCTATCCGACCGACCGACCGACCGACCGTCCGTCCGTCCGTCCGTCCATCCATCTATCCATCCATTTGTTTTCTGATCCAGATATAAGCACAGCAAGCCTCTGTTTATGCAGCAATCTGAACAACCGCTTATTCCACTCAACGCAAGAACAAGAAGGACTGATTTTTTGAAAGACATCAGGTCACAAACCAAACGGATACAATCCCTTTATCAGTCCTAGGGATTGGGTGGACTACTAACTCGATTCCTGATTTCTTTATGATTAGCCATTTTGTCCCCACCGGCTTCCTTCTAGTGTTCAAAACGCTGATTTTTATTTATTTTATTTTTATTTTTATTTTTATTTTTTTTTAAGAAAAGACGAAGCAGCTACTTTTGGAGGCAAGAACCCCTTAACGTACCAGGCTTCCTCATGAAACGAGCGGGGGGGGGGAGGGGGGAGGGGAGGAAAGCAAGGAGCTATTTCCGAGATCCATTAGCACTTTCTCTGCATTTTCTTTTCTTTCTTTCTTTTTTTTAATTTCCTGTGTGTGTCTTTCCATTTACTATCCAGCCCAGACTTTGCTTTCACAATCCAATAATAAACTGCCATGAATCAGCCTGAATGACTAAAGAGGAAGGAGAGAATGACTTGTGGTTGGCTATTGAGATTGGGGGGGGGAGGAGGACCAGCCCCCTCCACCCCCACCACGGAGGGGAGCAGAAGTTCTCCAGTCATGCCCCCCTCCCTTTCCAATGCCACTGGGGAGGGGGAGGGAGAGAGGGATGTTGGTTTATGGAGAAGGGGTGCGTGGCAAGTGAACAATTGGACCACTGGGCAGCCATTGGTCTGAAATGGGGTAGGGTCTCCTGTCTCAGCAGGGGGTCAGACTAGAAGACCTCCAAGGTCCCTTCCAACTCTGTTATTCTGTCATTGGAAAACTGTCCTTAGCAACGAGGTTAAAAAAAAATGCTCCCCAACCCAGATTGTCAATTCCCTATCCTCCTGATAGACAATGCTTAATTTTTAAAAAACATGGACAATCCAACCATAGTTATATGTAAAAGAAGAGATATATGTCCACCGACAACTCTGGAAAGACTTCTGGGTTCATTAAACCAGCTTCCACAGAATGCCCTCCAGATCAGGGGTGTCAAACTCAATTTCATTGAGGACCGCATCAGCATTGCGGTTGCCTTCAGGGGCCGGGTGAGTGTGGCCAGGGTGGGTGCGGCCTGCTGGGTTGGTGTGGATGGAGTAGGTGTGGCCTACTGGGTGGGTGTGGCCAGCTCTACATCGTTCGCCTCAAGGGTGCCTGTGGGGGCCTGGGCAGGAGTGGGACAGATCTGAGGGTCTCTGGCGGAAGGGGGTGGGACCCGGGCAAGCGCCAAGGCATGGTCCACTGGAGGAGCCTCACTGTTCCTCTCAAGCCATGTGGGGGGGGGGCTGGATGGTGGTGTGGGCTGCCCGGAACCCTGTCCAGCAGAGGTTAATGCCCAGCCTGGCCCTCGAGCACCCGCGGCACCAAGCCCAGCCCCACTTCCTCAAGGCTGCTGCTCAAGGTTCTCCCGGTTCCTCGCTGTTTCCAGACAGCCTTGTGGAGCTAAGACTGAATGCGTTTCAACATAGATGGCCACCACAAAATTGTACATTGGCTCCCGGCCGGCCTGGGTGGGCCAGGGCCAAGGCAGAGGGGGCCGTTCCCTCACTGTTTCCAGGTTGATCCACATGAAACCACTTCGCGGGCCGCATCCAGCCCCTGGGCCTTGTGTTTGACATGTCTGCTCCAGATACTTCAACTTAAGCCAGGATGGAATTGAAACCACCTTGGTCCTCTACCCAACTTGCTCAACCTGAAGAAGTTACTTGGATAAGCAGTGAAACATTTGGAACCCCCAAGCAAAGCTGTCCAGTTGCCATGACTCAACTTCCAGACATAATCAACAAGAAAAGGTAGGGGAGGGAAGTAAATATTTTGGGGAGGGGGGAATGGTTGGAAATAGGCGAGATCCTTCCCATGCCAAGATTTATGAATGGGATCCTGAGCCAGGACCCAGAATTCTGAGACTTGAAGTTCAAGCCTCTGATATGACACCCTGGTTGTTGCAATCTAGGTTAAGCTGAACCAGCTTCATAAGTCCAAGGATAAACCAAATGGGTTGCTTAAACCAAGAAGCATTAACAAGGTCGTCCAGAGTGGAGAACTTGCAACCTTCCAGACGTTAGTCTTCATCTAATATTCCTCACTATTGATGAGTACCGATAAGGTTTAATGACTGCACGGGCAATGTTTCTGTACCTCTGTGGTATCTTAAAACTGGGTTAACAAATGCCAGTATCTGAATTTATATGTATAAAACATGTGATGGCCAAATAAACAAACCATGTAAAGGAAACCTGGAATGCAAGCTAGCACTTCGGAAGGAAAGATTGAAAAAGAAAAGAGGGAGTCAAGCTATTCTCCAAAGCGCCCGAAGGCCGGACAAGGAGCAACGGGTGGAAACTAACCAAAGAGAGAAGCAACCTAGAATTAAGGAGAAACTTCCTGACAATTAGAACAAACCAGGGGAACAACCTGCCTCCAGAAGCAGTGAATGCTCCAACACTGGAGGTTTTTAAGAAGAGATTGGACAGCCATTTGTCTGAAATGGTATAAGGTTTCCTGCCTGAGCAAGGGGTTGGACTAGATAGATGAACTTCATGGTCCCTTCCAACTTTATTATTATTATTATTATTACTACTACTACTACTACCTTGGAGGAGGGGGGAGGGGAGGGGGAGAGGGAGAGGAGGAAGAGGAGGAGGAGGAGGAGATGGAGATGGAGGAGGAGGAGGAGGAGGAGATGGAGAAGGAGGAGGAGGAGGAGATGGAGGAGGAGGAGGAAGAGGAAGAGGAGGAGGAGATGGAGATGGAGGAGGAGGAAGAGGAGGAGGAGATGGAGATGGAGATGGAGGAGGAGGAGGAGGAGGAGGAGGAGGAGGAGGAGAAGGGGAGGAGGAGGAGGAGGAGATGGAGATGGAGAAGGAGGAGGAGGAGGAGGAAGAGGAGGAGGAGGAGATAGAGAAGGAGGAGGAAGAGGAGGAGGAGGAAGAAGAGCAGGAGATGGAGATGGAGGTGGAGGTGGAGGTGGAGGAGGAGGAGGAGGAAGAGGAGGAGGAAAATGGCTGTATACAAGCAGAGCAGTTATGCACTAGGACTGGGGAAAGACAAGTTTCCATTAAAAGACAGAAGTGACTTGGTCAACCATTCTTTCTCTGCCCAGCAATCTTAGACTGATAGAGACTCTCTTGGGATTTCATGTAGGGAGATTCCAGGCCACGGGTCAGATAGCTTTGTCATGAAAACAGGACAGTCTCTCACACACACAACCCACAGTCATCTCCTCAGTAAATAAGTGTGAGAATACCACCCATCCACTCCAGAGAATTTTTGAAATTCTCTTCTTTTTAAGCAAGACGTTCTCTGGCTTTTTCTTGTCATTAATCAAGCTGAATAAAAACAAACAGAGGGGGGGGGAAATACAAGATTTTTTTCCTTTTTTAAAAAATGTACTCGTACATCAGGGCTTCTGATGATGCCGAATTGTATTATTTATCTATTTATTAAATGTATTGGGGTGGTTTGTGATTATAGTGAAATTTTACCGAGTTGAACAAAATAACGCAACAGTGGGTTAGAATTAAAAACGATACATCACAGTGAACAAATAGTTATTCAAATGAACATCAACAAGGGGGGGGGAAAGACAACATCCAGGTAGGATTAATATGCAACTGGGTCGGTTCTTTAATCTATGAAATCTTGACCATATAAAAAGAAGATTTCTTTGACTGCCACTAACATATATCATTGACAGATATTTGCTGGGTTTTACCCCCCAAAACATCTTTCCTAAAGCAGAAAGCTTACATATTAGCACTGTACATGCTAAAGGATAATATAAAGGCCAATACATTGCCCTTTGTGTATCCTTTATACATAAAAAGGAATGACACTATTGTCCAGTCCACTTCCTACTAATGTTTATTTTTTGTCTGGGGAAACATTTTTTTCCATGTGAGACCTTTGAATGATTGACACTAGGAGAGAAAGCGGCTTGGCTGAGAGATAAAGATTGAGAAGAGCAACTAAGGTGATCAAAGGCCTGGAGACTAAAACAAACGAAGAATAGCTGCAGGACTTGGGTTTGGCCAGTCTAAAGAAAAGAAGAAACAGGAGAGACATGATAGCAGTGCTACAGTATTTGAGGGGCTGCCACAGAGAAGAGGGGGAGTGTCAAACTATTATCCAAAGCACCAGAGGGCAGGATGAGAAACAATGGCTGGGAAATGATCAAAGAGAGAAGCAACCTGGAATTAAGCAGAAACTTCCTGACAATGAGGACAATTAACCAGTGGAATAGCTTGCCTCCAGAAATCGTGGACCTTCCATCACCGGAGGTTTTAAAAAAGAGACTGGACAGTCACTTGTCTGAGACGGTATAGGTTCTCCTGCTTGAGCAGGGGGCTGGACTAGAAGACCTCCAAGGTCCCTTCAAGCTTCTACTCTACTCTACTCTACTCTACTCTACTCTACTCTACTCTACTCTACTCTACTCTACTCTACTCTACTCTACTCTACTCTACTTTACTCTACTCTACTCTATTCTATTCTATTCTGAATGTCATTTGGCTTGGTTTTGCAGGTAGCCACCCTGGGCCATACTCTTATCTTCTACCTTCTGAAGCTGTAGCTGGTGATTTAGGAGACAGCCCCAGGGCCCCTATGTGTTTCTGGGTGCTCCAACTTAGCCTGCCAGGGTCAGTGTCACAGGAGAAGAGATGGGGTGTGAGCAGGCTCATCCACCTCTCCTGAGGTCATTTGAGAGGCTGAGGCTTCTGGCAAGGGCTGGGCACACAACAGTTGCTACTGCGTGGACTTTCTTGGCTGGAGACCAAAAAAAGAGAAGAAAGAGAAGTTGAGAAGTTGAGAAGCTTCAGAAGGTGAATTCCTGTGAAAGTCAGGGAGGTGGGGCGAAGCTTAGCGCATCCTGCCTGACCAGAGGAGATGGGACAACATCATCATTTGCCAACACGCTATTTTCACAGCTGACATCCTATCTAGGGCTAAATATAGCCTTTTGGGGCTTCTAGGCTGTTAAACTTTAATAAACTGTTCTGCTCTGGATCACAACTGCCTTCCGTTTCTTAGTCATCCCCTCCGTCTTTGTCTGTCTCTGCAAAAAATAAATCTGACAGCAACTTTCCAGTTTCTCCAAGTCCTTATAAAAGAGGGGGTTTTAACAGGAGGGAAGATAGGAAAGGAATAGATAATAAGGTAGGGAAGTGGCGCTGGAAGGCAGGAAAAAACCAAACCAGTTACTTTGGGGATGATGAAAATGCCCCAAACTGCATTTTAAAATTGGATGGAGCAGAATTACAGCACAATCCTACGCCCACAGCTATTGAAAAATAAGTCCTCTGCTGCCTATTTATTTGTGAAATAGGTATATCACCTGAATCTCCATGCCCCACCTTTAGTTTGAGTTAGCTTCACCGCAGCCACAATGGCAGAAGAAGATTAGGATGGCCAAAGGGGAGAGATTGAGAAGGCCGGGCATCTCCTGGAAGCCACTCACCAAATGAGCCTCAGAAGCTTTTTGCCAAACCAAAATAGTGCTGAGAAGACAAGGGTGGACTGAAAGGGTAGGGAAGAAGCGGCAGGAAGGCCAATAAATCCCTCGTGATGTTGGCAAAGGAGTCAGAGCATTTGTGAGCTTATTTCCTGTGTGTGCTGAAATGCAGCATCTGCAGGACTGGATTGGGTCCTAGAAAGGGGCAGGGCAGCCAAAAACAAAAGTGTTTGCCTTTCGTTACTTTGGGAAGAGGCTAGTTTCTGAGTTCTCACCTTCAATTATGTATTATATCAGGGGTCCTCAAACGTGGCCACGTTAAGACTTGTGGACTTCAACTCCCAGAATTCCCCAGCCAGCCATGTTGAAGTCCACAAGTCTTAACGTGGCCAAGTTTGAGGACCCCTGTATTATATTTACCAGTATCTCATTTATCTTGACTCTAAGTAAGGAAAAGATTACTCTTCTTTCCTTTACAATCATCTTCACAAAGAGAACATCTATACCCCACGTCCCTCCAGGGGAGATTTAAAGCTCTGATCTAAATTGACACCCGATCTCCAGCTCTTGATGGGAAGGAAAACAACACCTAGAAAAATATAAGCGATTGCAAGATAGGTGCAAGACATTGTTGCCCCAGTCGGTTCAAAATACCTGGAGAAAATATTTCATTTTGCTCTAAAACTCTCATAAAGTATCCAGGAGGGATTCATTACAGTTTCCCTTGAAGCTATTAAAAGGGCGAATTTTTACAGCTTTCTTCCTTCTAGTCAAGATATTTATTTTGAGGGGTGATCTTCTCAGCTGACCAGGTGTAGAACGATGGGTCGATGAGCCTGGTCAGAGTTCTTGACATCTGGGAACATCGGGAGGAACCATATTGAGTATATTTGTTTTTTGTTCCATCTTACCTCCAGGTTCAAAAGCAGATGTTCTTTTTATGATGGTCATTGAGGCGTTACCAGATAAAGAGAGGGCAACACGCCTGTCTTTAGAGAATGAATTTGGTCTTGTGGTGAAGACATCAGGCTAGGAAGCAGCAGACCAAGAGTTGTAATCCCAACTTAGCCAGGAAAGTCAGCTGGGTGTTGTTGTTATTACTTGCGAAGTCATGTCCGACCCATCGCGACCCCATGGACAACATTCGTCCAGGCCTTCCTGTCCTCTACCATCTTCTGGAGTCCATTGAAGCTCACACCTACTGCTTCAGTGACTCCATCCAGCCACCTCTTTCTCTGTTGTCCCCTTCTTCTTCTATTGCCCTCGATCTTTCCCAGCATCAGGCTCTTCTCCAGTGAGTCCTTCCTTCTCATTAGGTGGCCAAAGTACTTGAGTTTCAACTTCAGGGTCTGGCCTTCTAAAGAGCAGTCAGGGTTGATCTCCTCTTGGACTGACCGGTTTGATCACCTTTGCAGTCCAGGGGACTCGCAAGAGTCTTCTCCAGCACCATAGTTCAAAGTCAGCTGGGTGACTTTGGGTCAATTGCACTCTCTCGCTCTCTCCGTCCAACTGATCTCATGGGGTTTTTGTGGGGAAAATAGGAGGAGGAAGATGTTTTGGATATGTTCATTGCTTTGGGTTATTATTTGTAAAGATAGGTAGGATAGAAATAAATTGAAAAAAACGTTAATATACAAGGGCAACTCCAGGAAATGTAAGCATAACTGATTTGCATTTGCTCCATTGGGTACCTTCTCCTGACTTTTCACCCATAACAACAATCCTGTAGCACAGAATGGGCTGGGAGACAGGACTCAGGTCACTCAAGTACTGTAGTAAACTTCACATGGCTTAGCACCAATCTGAAGTAGGGTCTTCCCAGTCATAATTAGTCACTAAGCCATGCTAGCTTGAAGCAGAAGAGTCACCAATCAACAGGTAATCTGTAACTGATGGATAGTTACTGTAATTGATCGAGAGTTACTAAGATAGTAACTATCCATCAGTCACCTGACTACAGGACAACATGGTCTCCTGTGGAGTCAGCTGACTGATGGATAGTTACTCCTGGCTGTAGGCGATTTAATTTTAAGTTGGCTTTAGACTTGACAGGCTGCCTAAGAGTGGATACTTTCAAAGAAAAGTCTATTCCTTGTGTAGCTCGATTTGTCTCTTGCCCTCTCTCTCTTGCAAAGAGAGAGGCAGACACGGAGAAGAACATGCTCATGCAGTTTGTGCTTTCTATTCCTTCGTTGGTCAGAGGTCAACTGCATCTCAACGGAGTCAGGAGGTCCAACAAAGCACTATTAGCTCGTTAGACAGTGTGCTTCTCTCTCTTCTGCTTTCTTTCTTTTTCCTCTATCACTTTAAGGCACAGCCTTGGCTCCTGGCCAACTGGCCATTTCCTGGTAATCCAATAGCTGCAGATAAACTGAAAACGCATTTCCTGCCACCCCGCTGTAAAAATTTTATTTAAGTAACTGGAGAATTTGCATCGTTGGCACTGGTTGCATCCTGGACTTCTCCCACCAATGAGACTGGTTGCAAAGAGGAGGAAGGGAGGGTTGAAATGGGGCAGTGGGGAGGGGAGGGGATGTCTACTGAGTTGGCCACAGATGTGTGCTTGGATTTTTTGTCGATTTGTTGCAGATATAGTCTGCCTTTTCTCAGGATTGCAAGGTGGCATACACAGCACCCCTCTTTTCTGTCTGCCACAATACAACCGTCTGCAAAATAGGTAGGGCTGCCCCTAGACATCTTCCATGGTTGAGATAGATTTGCACCTGGGGTCTACATATCTGTGTTACCGTTTTCTATGGTGCAAAATTGCTGATGCGTCTTGAAATGTGTCTTGCATTTGTTCTCCTTCAGTGCAGTGAAGTTGTTAATCAGCACAGCAACACCTCTGCCCTGTTTAAAGCTGTGTGGATTCTGTTCAGATTTCAGAAGTTTTGTCTGTTGCTAGGAGAAGACCAATCAAAAGTCCTCAAACTTTCTATACCAGGGGAAATTTAGAATTTCAGGAGTAAAATATGGGCACTTGTGCAAAATATCCACTGTGGGGTGGTGGAAATTGGAAACACACCACCAAGAGCCATTTATGGACAGATACACCGTTACAAGAAGGCCATGTAAATCAAATGATTTATTCATAGTCACACACACACACTAAAACAAAACAATAATAAGAACATGGTATTAACCACCTTCTGCAAGACATAGCCATTTCTGGAAACTTAGTAACCTTTATATATTGCCCAAGATAGGACTTACACTACAGAAAGGAGATGTGCAATTTCTTGATCTGAGAGACAACCAGGTTTATGAGTGCCAGAAACTGGGAGTGGACAGTGGGCAGTGTGACCACACGTGGATTCATGAGACAACCTGGTTAGATTTGATGTGCCTTGGATGGTCCTTAATGTGCTGCGTGGCCACTGGATTAGCTTACAGTTCAAATATATAGTAATAAATTGTTTTTGATAAAGAGCTGGAGATTACCTGACAAGTCTTTTCCAACCTTGGGCCCCAAGAACTCTTAGTACACAGTTATCTTAAACTCCAGCCAACATAGTCAACTCTTAGAGAAAGAGGCAGGACAGTCATAAAAGGCCCAAGTTTGAAGACCCCTGGTCTAAAATCTGGAGATCAAAGGTTGGGCTATTACTGCCTTAGCCACCAATGGGAGGAGCTGTCCAAGGTGCTGCGGAGTTCATTTCCTCTCAATACCTACAAACTTCCTTCTTTGGGGATCATGGGAAAATGTTTATCAACTGCCCCTGAGGTAGACTTCCCCGACCAGATCATTCTCCAGATGTGTGGCCTTCAATTCCCAGAATTCTTAGCAATAGCCTACTGGGTTGAAATTCAGGGAGTGAAGTTCGCTTCTCTGAAGTCCATTGAAGTACGTTGGAGGATACCCAGACAGAAGAAGCTGTTCTCGATGTGTCTTATGACAGAGATGTGAGAGATGAGATAATAGTACCCAAAGATATTTTACCTTCTCCTGGAGTTACTCTAGCCATGTTTAGGAAAATAAACACCATGAGAGCCATACGGGCTCATCAGGAAAAATTGGAAATACAAAGCTAGGTATCCCTCAGGCCACCTGAAATGACTTCAAAAGATTCTATAATCTTTAATGTTCACCCAAAATTTGCACAAAATAAAATGCGGCTCCTCAAAAACCAACCATTTACTTTGATCATGACAAATGGTTTTGCGAACCTGACTCTACTTTTTGTCAAAGGTATTGTCGGCCTTTCTGCAGGAGAAACAGATATTTAATTGTAATTATTTTAAATTAAATCACACCTAATTTTTATCCTGGGCGTACCTACTGTTCGGCATGTCACCTCTCACCGAGAGATGTGGTCCTTAAAACAGGTAGTTCTCAAAACTACAGGTAGTCCTTAAAACAGGAAATACCATACAATCCTATTATAAAAGAATTAAGTGCTGAAGCTTATTTGGCCAATGTAAAAAAGGTTAGCAGATTTTTTTGCAGTTTGAAGGAATGACATTTAAACAAGGAACAAAGGAGATTTGGTTGCCCCTTAATTAGATGTCTGAAGTTCTGCTTTGCCTCTTGGGAGTTTAGTGGAATTGTTCCTGACCTTAACATGACAGCAAGGAGGGGTAGAGAGAGAAGTAAATAAAGACATAGCCACTCCTGTAAAAAGAGGCTTCACAGATCTTGCTGGTGATAGGAGAAGAGTGGCACATGCATATGTATGAGCGTTCATTAATACTTTGAGGAAAAGCAGGAGACTTCTATATGTCATCCAGGAAAAAACAGATGGTGTGACATATGAAGGGTTAAAAGAATGAATTACAAATCAGGAATTCCCCCAGTTGGACTGTCAGTTGAGATATAAAATTATCAGATTTTCCTAAGCAGGCTCCCTCAAAATACAGAGGACTACATTAGCTATCCCTCCCACCCGGGCACAATTTTACTATATTTCCTATAGTTAACTCATTCTCCCACATCCTCCCCAAAAGTTGCACTGAGATTTCCATGACTTCCAAACAGGGACCTCAGCGGCATTACAAAAAGAGTAGGGTTTTGATTGCTCAACCATGCCTACCATTTTAAGGCTAGTGATAGTTACTGCAAACAACTCTGCCTCCAAGGGATGGCTGGCAGAGGATGAACAGATAACCTGGTATCCCTCAACAGATGTTGAACTACACCTCCCACAATCCATGGTCTAGGCTCCCTGGGAAAGATGGAATTGGGTCTACAATAGATGGAAGACATCAAATGGCTTCCAGAGGAAATTAAGACAGCAACAAGTCCCTAATCTGGCGAGTCCAGCTTCTAGGGAAGAAAAAGCTTCTCTAAATGCTCCATATCAAGTCATTCAACTCATTGTGGCTTCTTCTGCTGATTGAGAACAGAATCAACCGGAACACCACACTGTCAGGAGATGAATAATTTAGTGTTCATCATCAACCATTGCTTCGTTTGCTCTTGCATATCCATCTGCTTATCTGGGCCAGCAGGCACAGATCCCAGAATTCTGGCCTCAGGAAGTGGAGAGGCAGAAAAAATAAAAGTGAACCAAGAGTGATGGAAGACTTGGAAAAGGTCTTCTCCCATATCTATTCCCCATGTTTAAAGGCCTACTAGAGGTACCATTTCAACGGGCCTATTATCTACACAAAAACAAGGAACATGAAGCTATCCAGATGCAAAGGACATCAAGAAGTTAATTCTCAATAGTTTTTGAAAATAGTAATTCAGAAACTTCCAGAACACTACAGGTCCTACTAGGTTAGTGTTCACCACAGCCAGCTTAGTATTGGTCCCAGAAAATATAGAAGTGGCAGAACCAGTGATCTATTGTGGTTCACCACAACCGACTCAAATCAACAGATTTGACCTTATTTTAAAACAAGCCATTAATAATCTTGAATAATAGCTGGAGGTGTGGTGATGGGGAGGCTACCTACTTTCATGTATGGTGGACATGCAGAAAAATCAAAGCCTTCTGGAGGAAGATATGGTGGACATTCCAAACCATTTTCAAAAAGCGTATCGAATTTCTACCTCAGGTTTTTTTGTTAGGGATAACAAAGGACTACACTACCTCAGAGACGAGCTTATTTCTGAACTTGATCACAGCAGCCAGATTGTTGGTGGGACAATACTGGAAGAATCCAGAAATACCGCCTATAGAAGAATGGACTGTGAAAGTAACAAATCTGGCGGAGATGGCGAAAATATCGGCATACCTGAAAGATCGCTCAAATGAACAATATTTGGCAGACTGGAAACAGTGGATAGACTATATACAAGAGAAACACCAATCAAACAAAATGCACCTGGCGTTTAGTTGAGACTCGATGTAAAGAGGGAAGAATGTTTACCAAATCAAATGTTTACAAAGACTAACACCTAATGTTGTATGCCTATGTTATATGACGAAAGCATCTTAATATGATCTTACGCTTAATGTTGTTTGCTTTAATATTGATAAAGCGGAATGAATTTCTATCTCAGGTTATGAAACTTCTACCTCAGGATCTTTGGTTAGGGACTATAAAAGATTGCACTATTACTGAGACGAAGTTAATTCAGAAGCGTGAATGAACAATATGTGATAGACTAGATATAGGAGATAAACCATATACAAGATTTACCTCAGGTTATTAAACTTTTACTTCAGGATTTTTGGTTAGGGACCATAAAAGATTGTACTAATACTGAGATGAATAATATGTGATAGACTAGAAACTGTGGATAGACTATAGAAAAGAAAAACACCAATCAAATAAATTGTAACAGGCGTCTAGTTGAGGCTTGATGTGAGGAGCGAAAAATGTTTACCAAACCAGACGTTTATAAAGATTAATACTTAGTGATGTATATCAGGTGCTATGATGATTGATGCATACTATGATTTTATGTTCAATGCTGATTGTATGAATGTAGATAGACCATATACAAGAGATGTATTTTCGGGTCTTATGAGGACAGCTTATTAATATGAACCCAGATTTAAGGTTGATTGCTTTAATATTGGGAAAGCGTACTGAATTTCTACCTCAGGATACTGAATTTCTACCTCAGGATTATTGGTTAGGGATCATAAAAGATTGTACTAATACTGAGATGAATAATATGCGATAGACTAGGAACTGTGGATAGACTATAAAAAAAGAGAAACACCAAGCAAATAAATTGTAACAGGCGTTTAGTTGAGGCTTGATGTGCGGAGTGAAAAATGATTACCAAACCAGACGATTATAAAGATTAATACTTAGTGATGTATATCAGGTGCTATGATGATTGATGCATACTATGATTTTATGTTCAATGCTGATTGTTTTAATAAAAGAATTTTTTCATTAAAAAAATAATAATAATAATCTTGAATAATAAATCTTATCTTGAAAAATAATCTTTTCTTGAAATAAACCACTTTAAACAGTGAGTTCCACATTTCAAGTTGCTCTCTTTTGTTTTTGGAAGCTGAACTCTACGTGGGCACGAGTAAATGAAGCTCTTCTGATTGGAAAAGCAATTTGCATCCACTCAGGAGGTTTTTATCATTATTGAATGATTGGGGCTGTAAGGACATGGTAGACTAGAGTAAAAGCATACTGGGTTGTTTCAGGGTGTTGGGAAAACACCAACAACTTCTGAACATGTTGCATGAACATCACTTGGTTGATGGGTGCATGCATCCTACGCTATGCCAACACAAATGATCAACGTAGAAGTCAGAAGTTGTTATGACAAGGGAGCTCTGAACGGTTGCAAGGAGAGTGAAGGGTCTTAATGTTTTTCCCTCAGCAAATTAAGAGCACCATCATCCAGAGAGAGCCTGTAGAAGACGCTATCCAGTATCCAGAATAAGTTTTATTTTTTTTCCTTTTTATTCCACCCACAACAGAAGGTCCATGATCAGTCTCCATGGCACATTTGCCTCTGCTTCAGCCTCACAATATCCCTTTGAAGTAGATCAGTCTGAGAGATGGTGAGCAGTGAAAGGCCTGGATCTCATGGTGATGCGTGGATCTATCGCAGGGGTTCTCAACCTTGGCAACTTTAAGACTTGTGGACTTCAACTCCCAGAATTCCTCAGCCAGCTTTGCTGGCTGAGGAATTCTGGGAGTTGAAGTCCACAAGTCTTAAAGTTGCCAAGGTTGAGAACCCCTGATCTATCGCACAGGACAGTCTGGGGCAATGCCCAGCCCCTGACATTATAAGCTTTCTAAATTATAAGAGAAAAATAGAAGACCAGCAGCAATTCTTTCACCTCTTCCCCTCCCACCCTTAAACTGCTTAGTCTGAGCGTCTGAGACGACAGATAACCAATGTTATTTAATTTATTTTTTCAAAAGGGGAAAAAAAGGGAAGGAAGTTAATAAATAATGTAAAGTGGAGAATGCATTAATGAAAGGCAGAGGGTGGGGGCGGGGAGGTGGGGAAGAACAGAAGAGATACAGAGGAGATAGAAACTGGGGTGTATATATTCTTGTCCTCATCGATTGTATATGATTACATTAGACCTATAAAATATTTATCATACATCCCACAGGAGGTCACTGCATGTTCCCCCCACCGCCGGGTCTAACTCTACTGTAAAGAGGGAAGCAAGCCACAGGGTGAAGGAGAAACAGGCTGGGATGCCAATCTTCTTCCGGGGGGGGGGTTTCCTTTCCTTGGCCCAGGACGCATCACCCACAAGACCTGAAGGAGGACATAGTGTGTTAGAGTACCTGACCTGCAGAGACAAAGTCCTTCCACCTCATCGCCGCTTCAGCTGGTTTGGAGACAGAATCCTGGGCCACTTAGAATCGGTACCCCAGTCCAGGGACCAGGGGCTGCTTTCCAGCTCACGACTGATCCCCTTGGCTGCTGAATATCTCCATTTCTTTGAGCATTTGCAGAATGCCACTACAACGTCTTCTCTCTCTGGAGCAGATGAAGGAAAAGTGTGGAAGCTGAGCACCCCAGGGAGTTATAATAGAGTGGAGGAACAGCGTGATGATGAAGTGTCAGATTAGAAGCAGGTTTACATCCCCCATTCAGCATGGGAAGCAATAGGGCAACTCTAGGTCATTCCCTCTCTAGCAGCCTAGCCTCCACACGGTGCACCTCTTGGAGTTAATAATAATAAAGTTGGAAGGGACCTTGGAGGTCATCTAGTCCAACCCCCTGCTCAGGCAGGAAACCCCATACCATTTCAGACAAATGGCTGTCCAGTTTCTTCTTAAAAACTTCCAGCGTTGGAGCATTCACAGATTCTGGAGGCAGGTCGTTCCACTGGCTAACTGTTCTAACTGTCAGGAAGTTTCTCCTTAGTTCTAGGTTGCTTCTCTCTTTGGTTAGTTTCCATCCGTTGCTTCTTGTCCTGCCTTCAGGGGCTTTGGAGAATAGCTTGACTCCCTCTTCTTTGGGGCAGCCCCTGAATTATTGGAACACTACGATTGTCTCACTGCTATCATGTTGGAGAACCCAACTTCAAAGATGGGATATAATAGAACAGTTGGCTTTGCACAAGTGAATTGCAGACCATATCCAATTAAAGCAACAATGGCTAAAACCTACGAAGGACGGTTCCAGGAACTGGGCATGGCCAGTCTAGCGAAGAGAAGGACCAGGGGAAACATGACAGCAGAGTTCCAATATTTTTGAGGGGCTGTCACAGAGAGGAGGGGATCAACCTATTTTCCAAAGCACTTGAAGGCCAGATGAGGGATAATGGATGGAAACTGATCAAGGAGAGATTCAACCTAGAAATAAGGAGAAATTTCCTGACAACCAATGGAACAGATTGCCCTCAGATGTTTTTGGAGCTTCATCCCTGGAAGCTTTCAAGAAGAAACTGGACTGTCATCTGTCAGAAATGTCCAGAGAAATCCCCGTTGAGTGGCCACCCACGATGTTGAATCTCAGAAGTGTTGAGAGGTCCTTCATAGTCTCTGAGCTCAGCCGTTTTCTCGCAGATGTTTCATTGTCCAAATTAGGTAACATTATCAGGGCTCTGCATCATCACTCCTGCCAGCACTGATGAGGTTAGCTAGTTGGCTAATGAAACGTCTGCAAGAAAACAACCCAGCTCAGCGAGCACCAAGGACCCCTCATGTCAACCCCGAGCTACAAATATTCTCCTCTATTGGCTTATGTATTGGAAATAGAGGTGGTCCTTAAGATTGGCATTGCAACATGATATAATCTTATTTCATTTATTTTAATCAAACTGGTCCAAAAGAGCATGGGGGCATGATGCCCAGCCTGCCAAAGCAGCAATATCAGGGACATTGGTGCTTCTAGTCACCAGGATGGAGGCTCATAGTTTAATGGGTTTAGTGAAATTAGCTAGTGGGGTGTGCGTGTTTTTTTTTTTTAACAAACCATCATTTCAGGTGATGTGTAAATTCATTCGGAGGCAAGCTGTCCCTCCATCACTGTCATCATAGAATGGACACCCCTACAGGCAGAAGGGAGCACCGTGCCTGTCCTAGGACCCTTCTCTCCAGATCAGAGTATTCTGAGCGTTATCAGGCACATGGACCCAAGTGGAGAGAAAGACAGCTAGACCAGGCAACTGTCTTAATTTAATTGTTTTTTAACAGCACATTTAGTTCCCATCAGACCTATTTCCGCCTGCCTGCCAATCTTCCCCACTCTGCCATTTCAATTAGCAGCTCTTGAGTCAGCAGCTTGAGGGGCTGGGAAGCAGAAGAGGCCAAAGCTAGAGTTACAGCCAGCTAGCAGATGGCTGGGGGTTATGTCCACAGGAAGCAAGTGCCGTCCCTACATCAGCAATGTTATCATCGGAAGGCAGCATCTTCCAGCTGCTGCTTCACCGCTGTTTCCACAGGTGAGACCTTCTAAGGCTTCTCACCGCTCTCTCTGCTGTGTGAATGCAGGTAACCTGCATGCAAAGGCCAGGAGACCCCTAAAGACCTCCTCGCCTGTTTTGCCCACGTTTGCTTCATTCAGATGATGTAGGCCAGGGCTTTTCAACCTTTTCACAGATTGTACCACATTTAGGACATGGCAATATTCGAGTACCACCAGTGCTTAGCAAAGTGTCAAAAACTTGATGACTAAAAAAAAGGGAGGGGTGGGATTTTGAGCTTTACTGGTTAGATTCATTTGTTGAAATGGCTAGTTTAATATTATGGAAAAGTAAAAAGTTGAGGTTCAATGTTAATGCTTCCTTTTACTGCAACAGAGGAAGTCAGAAATCAATGCCTTTTCTTCTCTTCTCTTCTCTTCTCTTCTCTTCTCTTCTCTTCTCTTCTCTTCTCTTCTCTTCTCTTCTCTTCTCTTCTCTTCTCTTCTCTTCTCTTCTCTTCTCTTCTCTTTCTCTTTCTCTTTCTCTTCTCTTCTTCTCTTTCTCTCTCTTCTTTCTTTCTCTCTCTTCTCTTCTCTTTCTCTTTCTTTCTCTTCTTCTCTTTCTCTTCTCTTTCTCTCTCTTCTCTTCTCTTCTTCTCTTTATCTTCTCTTCTCTTTCTCTTCTCTTTCTCTCTCTTTTCTTTTCTTCTCTTCTTCTCTTTCTCTTCTCTTCTCCTTCTCCTCCTCCTCTTTCTCTTTCTTTCTCACTTTCTCTTTCTCTTTCTCTACTCTGGTACTCTGTTAATTGCCCATGCTGGATCTATGGGGAGCCCAGCAGCCTTCACTTCTGTCCACGGCTTCAGTTTGCTTGAACTTAGCTGTAACAGAATAACAGGGTGGGAAGGGGCTGTGGTGGTCTTCTAGTCCAACCCCCTGCTCAGGCAGGAAACCCTATAGTATACCATTTCAGACAAACGGTATGCACGAATGTGTATCCGTGTGAACAGAGTTTGGTACCCATTAAATGCTCAGCACACCTCCTTCGCTTGCTCTGTGAACTAGCAAGACCTACGCTTTTTATCCTGGGCTCCAGCGAGGAAATGAAAAGCCCAGGGCATCTATCAGCAAGCCGTGTTCTCCTCATCCATCCCCACACGGCATATATTCAATACTCCATAACTATTTTGGCCATTATGGACCATGTCGAACATATATTACACCATGTAAGGAAGTGGAGCGTTTGCAACCTAATGGCTCGAGTTAAAAGCTGCAGAGGGTCCTGATGGATTTTCTTCCCCTGCAGATACTAAGAGCCACCCAGCCACTTTGATGTAGCCGTTGGAAGCCCAAGGGATCCGGCTACGTCACAATTTCCCAACCTGGCCCCTTTCAGAAAGCGTGTGACTCCGTTCCCATCATTCCCAGCCAGTAGGGTGATCTTAAACAACATTCCAGGAGAGGCACTAAGCTATTTTTTCATTATCTGACCTCAGCAGGAATACAGGACTACAATTCCCATCTTTTCTTCTTTCTTTCTTTCTTTCTTTCTTTCTTTCTTTCTTTCTTTCTTTCTTTCTTTCTTTCTTTCTTTTATTTAGTTAATAAGATTTTATTGATTTTTTTTTGTTGCATACATATAATAATTTTTCAACCAACGTGCTGTCTGGGTTTAAAAACGCCGATACATATTTCTAATGCCTAATCCTTCAATCTTTCCTCTAGCCAATGATCAAATAAGTTCCAGGTTTGGTAATATTCTGTTTCTTCTTTTTCTTTCAGTCTCACAGTCCACCTGTCCATCTCTGCGCATTCCAGTATTTTTTTTTTCCTAATTCTTTCTTCCTCTGTTGGTGTTCCTTCATTTTTCCAATGTTGCGCAAATATTATTCTTGCTGCTGTTGCAACGTGTAAAGTCAAATATAGACTTTTGTTGGTTCATCTGTTCCACCATCTTCATTTATTTAGCGTGTGGCATATCATACATGGACGAGCAGTATGTACAGGTAGCGTGCGACTTACGACCGAAGTTCAGCCTAAAATTTCTATTGCTGAGTGAGTCAGTGGTTAAGTGAGTATTGCCCCATTGTAAAACCTTTCTTGCCACAGTTATTAAGTGGGTCACTGCAGGAGTAACCCAGTTTTTGAAGTGAACCTGGCTTTCCCATTGGCTTTGCTTGTCAGAAGGTTGCAAAAGGGGATCACATGACCCAGCGGGACGCGGCGACCATCATAAATACGAATCGACGGCCAAGCGTCTGAATTTTGATCATATGACCAATGGGGAGGCTGCAGCGGTTGTGCGAAATACGGTCCTAAGTCACTTTTTTCAGTGCTGTTGTAACTTCAAACTGTCACTAAACAAACTATTGTAAGTCAAGGACTATCTGTATTAAGATTTTTATCTGGATTAGTCAAACGCAAGAAAATATAAATGCTAGAAGGATCTAAGTTCAGATATCAATATCTAAGCCAGTGGTGGCGAATCTATGGCACGCTTGCCAAAGGCGGCACTCAGAGCCTTCTCTGTGGGCACGCGCGCCATGCCCCGGAGATGGCAACTGTCCCTCTTCAACCAGCCGCCTGTTAACTCGCCGAGGTCCCATGTGGCCGGTGTTGTGATTCCATGCCAGCCTGTGTTCCCAACAGCTGAGTTGGAGGAATCTGAGGAGGAGGTGGAGGATGCCTTGGAAGGGCCATCGGGGCAGAGGGAGGCTCGGAGGAATTACAGGACTCACGGTTTGATGCAGAGCCTGGGCCCTCCAGTCATGTTCCTGATGAAGCTCAGCTGTGTGCGGAGAAGGAGTCAGACTCGGAGGACTCACACCTGATGGACTTGCTAATTGACGCTCGCACACGTCGTCAATTAGCGAGAGTAAATCAGCAGCAGTCAATACGACAACTCCAGAGTAAAAGGAGAAGGCAATGAGAGGCAACGCCTTGGGGCTGCTGAATAAAGGGAGGAGGTGTGGGCGGTGCTGGTTGCTAAAGGCAACCATTTGCAAAGTGCTTCTTGGAATCCTGGTCTGTTCGTCTTGCTCGTGTCTTTTCTTCTGTTTGCATTGCGTTTTCTTGGGGACTATTTTCTTCCTTTGGACTTGAGTTTTGCTGTTTGTGTTTTGGACTATTTGACAGGTTTGTCACCCCTATTAAAAGGGGTTTGTTTTGTTTTAAAGTCTCCAGCCTATTGTATCAGCAGGGGTTTGGTCCTTGTGCCTTTAACAGGGACGGCAATAGGCTGGGATAGAACAGCCGGATGCATCCCTCTGTGTGCAGGGGCCGATGGTGTCAGGAAGCAGCCACCCCAGCCCCTACCTCACCTTGCCCTGTGACAATGGCACCCCCGCCCTGCCTCGCCTTGCCTCGCCTCACCCCACAGGACGAGCCTCCTGCCCACCATCCCACCTGCCAGAGACCCCCCTGGATCTCCCCCAACCCTGCCTGGCCCCCACAGGCATCCCTCCCCATGAGCAACATCGAGGTGATCATGCCCACCTTGGCCACACCCACCCAATCTGCCATGACCACCACAGCCACGCCCACCCAATGGGCCATGCCCACCTGGCACCCGGTGATAAATCAGTGGGTTTTGGGTTGCAGTTTGGGCACTCGGTCTCTAAAAGGTTCGCCATCACTGATCTAAACCATCCAGACAGAGAACAGAAATGTAAACCCCTGGGAAGAAAGAGGCTTCCATTTTTCTCTGGGTCCAAATGCTGGAAACGAAGCACCCTCAGAAGGATATAACAGAAAGAAAGAAAGAAAGAAAGAAAGAAAGAAAGAAAGAAAGAAAGAAAGAAAGAAAGAAAGAAAGAAAGAAAGAAAGAAAGAAAGAAAGAATGATTGCAGAGGAATAATAATACATTCATTCAAAATGCAAACATAATTAATTAATTGGAGAACAAAGTGCTTATAAGGAGTGAGGCAGATGGCATTTTTCCCCCCTGCTGTCTAAATATTGGAAATAAAGCAATGGAAATCTGGACACTTCCTCAAAATCCTTCCAAACCACAAAGCAGCTGGCCCCATGTAACTCTTGCATATTGTTTCCGTAACTGCGACCCACCTGTTAGTAAAGCTGTGACTATCGGGCACGAGTAACCAGGAAGAGGAGTTCAAAAGTACTACGAGTTGGTCAATTCATACAGTGCACAATGCTCAATTCATACAGTGCACAATGCTACGGCTGTGAGCCCTGAACCACAGCTCATTTCACTTGATGGAAATCAAAAGGGCTCCCACACTTCTTCTGAAGCCAGGCTGCTGGGTAGGCCGGCCCAGTTCTTCTTCTCCAGGGCCTAGAACTGAAAACTGACCAATTTCCCTGTTCTATCTTCAAAGCCACCCTGGCTTCCAAATCCATACAATAGTTCATTTCTCTCTTTTTTTTCTAACCACACTGCGAACAGATTGATTGTTTGTTTGGCTCTCCTTCAAGGCATTTTTCCTTCTCTGGAATTCCCACAGTGCAAGATGGATGGATGGCTGTCACCGGAAGCCCTTTCCATCTGCTCCCTTGCTCCAGCGTGTCAGCTCAACCACCAGACAGACACCACGAGATGGGGGGGAGGGAGGGAGAGAGGGGAGGGAGGCAGAGGGAGGAAGGGAGAGGGAGGAAGGGAAAGAGAGAGGGAGGCAGAGGGAGAGAGAGGGGGAGGGAGGCATGCAGGCAGAGGGAGAGAGAGAGAGAGAGGGAGGAAGGGAGAAAGGGAGGGAGGCAGAGGGATAGAGAGAGGGAGGGAAAGAGAGAGGGAGGCAGGCAGAGGGAGAGAGAGAGGGAGGAAGGGAGAAAGGGAGAGAGGCAAAGGGAGGGAGGGAGAGGGAGGAAGTCAGAGAGATAGAGAGGGAGGGAAAGAGAGGGAAGCAGGCAGGCAGAGGGAGAGAGGGAGGAAGGGAAAGAAAGAGGGAGGCAGGCAGAGAGGGAGGGAGGCAGGCAGGCAGAGGGGGAGAGAGAGAGGGAGGAAGGGAGAAAGGGAGGGAGGCAGAGGGAGAGAGAGAGAGAGAGAGGGAGGAAGGGAGAAAGGGAGGGAGGCAGAGGGATAGAGAGAGGGAGGGAAAGAGAGGGAGGGAGGGAGGCAGAGGGAGAGAGAGAGGGAGGAAGGGAGAAAGGGAGAGAGGCAGAGGGAGGGAGGGAGGCAGAGGGAGGGAGAGAGGGAGGGAAAGAGAGAGGGAGGGAGGGAGGCAGAGGGAGAGAGAGAGAGAGGGAGGAAGGGAGAAAGGGAGAGAGGCAGAGGGAGGGAGGGAGAGGGAGCAAGTCAGAGGGATAGAGAGGGAAGGAAAGAGAGAGGGAGGCAGGCAGGCAGAGGGAGAGAGGGAGGAAGGGAAAGAGAGAGAGAGGGAGGCAGAGAGAGAGGGAGGGAGGGAGGGAGGCAGAGGGAGGGAGGGAGGGAGGGAAAGGGAGGAAGGCATAGGGGGAGAGAGAGAGGGAGATGGGGAGGAAAAAAAACATCCTTCACAACACTGAAAGGAAATCATACCCCAGGACAGAAATGGATCAGAGTGTACAGGTAATCCTTGACATACAACAGTTCATTTAGTGACTGTTTGAAGTTACCACAGCACTGGAAAAGGTGACTTTCGACCATTTTTCACACTTAACAACCATCCCAGCATCTCCTGGTTACAGGATCAAAAGGCGGACGCAGGGCAACTGACTCATACTGATGACGGTTGCCGTGTCCCGGGGTCACGGCATCCCCTTTGGCGACCTCCTGACCATCAAAGTCCACGGGGAAGCCAGATTCACTTAACGACCGTGTGACTCACTTAACAACTGCAGTGATTCGCTTAAGAACCGCGGCAAGAAAGGTCGTAAAACGGGCAAGACTCACATAACACATTTTTTTTCGCTTAGCAACAGAAATTTTGGGGCTCAACTGTCGTGACCAGAGGACTGCCCGTGCTTTCTTTTGCACGGTTTGTGGTTATTATTGGTTTGTTGCACAGTAATAACAGACTAACAGAGCTGGAAGGGACCTCGGAGGTCTTCTAGTCTAACCCCCTGCTCAAGCAGGAGAACCTGGACCATCTCATAGTATAGACTCTCCTGCTTGAGCAGAGGGTTGGATCTGAAGACCGCCAAAGTCCCTCTGGCTCTGCTAGTCCGTTATTTCGTCTGTTATTCCCTGGTTCTTGACGGGGGGGGGGAATTGAAAACAGAGGGCTGTGCTTTTTTGCCAAGCGAAGGAGCTGGTGGTGTGAACATCCAGAAGGAACAGGATTCCGTTCCAGAGACAGGGGTCATTCCCATGGACACCAGGCCTGGCCACCACCCGCCAGGGGCTGGAACGGATCCCTCCCACAGCCCCCCAGAGAGGTGCCAGCAGCCCTCTGGAATCCCAAGCAGGGCCTGTGAAACATTCTCAGGGAGGCCAGAAATGCTTAAACTTTGAGCTCATGGAGTGAGTCACCATCTTCTTTCCTCTGGGAACCGCTCGGCATGAGAGGGGCCCTGGAAAGCGCTTCCATTTCTGCCCCCAGAGCAAGGCAGTGATAAAACATGTCCCTCTGGTTCTTAAAGCTGCTTGTAAGCCTTGCTACTTGGAGCAGAGGGGGCGGGGGGGGGGGGAAACAACCAGTTGGCTACCAGCAATAGGAACTGAAGAAGTTCATCTTCAAGAAAAAAAAAAAAAAGAACGTCCAGTCGCCTTTTGGAAAAGTACCTTTATTTATTTATTATTTTATTTTATTTTATTTGTTTAAACTTATATGCCGCCCTTCTCCCAAGACCCAGGGCGGCTCACAACGAGAATACAAGTGAAAACATAATATAGAATCAATTAAAATTACCAATTACTATATAAAAACTAGGTAATACACCACACTCATACAACACACAATCACAGTCAAAGGCCCAGGGGCAGAGTGCAGCTCACACGCCCCAAACCTGTCTGCATAAATTTGTTATAAGATATGCTCTCATTTGCACTTGTTATCCCGGAGCTGAAAGCTTAGGGATATAACTTATCAGGGAACCTGTATAAGGAAATGCTTTTTAAAATAATAAAATGGAATCGGCTAGGCCACCACAAAAAAAAAAAAGTGTCTTTAACAATTTCCGGAAAGCTAGGAGGGAGGGAGCAGTACGAACCTCTGAGGGAAGCTGGTTCCAGAGGGCTGGGGCAGCAACAGAGAAGGCCCTGACCCTAGGCCCCGCCAGATGACATTGTCTAACAGACGGGACCCGTAGGAGGCCAACTCTATGCGCCCTAACCGGTCGCTGGGATTCATGAGGCAGAAGACGGTCCCGCAAGTATCCTGGCCCATTGCCATAAAGGGCTTTATAGGTCATATAAATGATGGAGATTCTCCATCGACACTAGCCATATTTTAAACGATTGGGATTTCTTGGGATTCATGTGTCGCTCCAGTGGCTTTTCTGAAATTAGGGTTCAAAGGCCAGGATCAGGAAGTGAAAGGAACGCAAATGAAATCCTCAATTTTTTTGCCCAGCTCTAGATTCATCACCGGAAGCGTTCAATATAGACTCCGTCTTTTTTTTAATCTTCACTGGACAATCAAACATTGTATGTGAGACTTATGACTGTCTGCCGAGAAGATTCTAGTTTAGCTCTGCCCCTCGGCCCTAACAGTGTCCCGCCATCAGCGGCTACGAATTGATTGTGTTTGTGTGTGGTATGAATGTGGTTAATTTTAAAAATTGTTGATGTGTTCTTGTTGTGAGCCGCCCTGGGTCTTCGGAGAGGGGCGGCATATAAGTGCAAATAAACTTGAAACTTAGCAAAGTTGTACCTGAGACTTTTGTCAATTTCATCACTGGAAGCCTTCAAGAAGAGACTGGACTGCCCTCTGTCAGAAATGGTGTAGTTTCCTGCTTGGGGGGGGGGTTGGACTAGATGACCCTACAAGGTCCCTTCCAACTCTGTTATTCTGATATATAGACTTCTGATTTGAATTAGACACGGGGCCAGTCAGAAGAAAAATGCACCAATGAAAGGGAAAGCTGGGTTGACATTTATGATCAGGGTTCCTCAATTATAATTGGTTAAACTCAGGTATCCTTTGACCTATGATCACAACTGGGGCTGAATTCTTCCTAGCACGTTCTGAAAGCCTGACCATGTTAATCACAGTAAATTTCAAAGCAGTTGAAGGAATGGGTGATGCTGTTTCTCAAAGCTGGCTGGGGGAGGAAGACAAAGGAGTTCCTGGAGAAAATGTGACACAAAAAGTCCTGCTAGCTCAAGAATGTTTAAAAATATGTCAGATAGATGTTGGAAATGTAAACATAATATAGGCTCGTACTATCATATTTGGTGGACATGTGGGAAGGCAAAGGCTTACTGGAAAAATATACACATGTGGTTAGAAAAAATATTGGATGAACAGGTTGATTTTAAACCTGAACTCTTTTTATTAGGCATTACGTCTGAAAAGACTAATAAGCAGAAATTATATCTAATTTTACATATCACTACAGCAGCAAGAATAATTTTTGCACAACATTGGAAAAATGAAGCTTTACCACAAGAGGAAGAAATAATCAGGAAGATCTTGGAATGTGCAGAAATGGACAGATTAACCATGAGGCTAAAATACAAAGAAGATACAGACCATTACCAAATTTAGAACTTATTTTATACTTGGCTAGAGAAAAGAAGAAAGGATTAGGAATTGAATATGTATTAGTCTAGCAAATTTCAGACAACTTGTTGATTGGAAAAATTTGCATATATGGGGAGGAAAAAACTAATAAAAAAAGATTGGAAAAAAAAAAGTCCTGCTAGCTCATTTCCAGCCCACAAATGTGGATCAGACAGAGCAATCCAAACGGGATCACTTTTCCACGCCTGTGGAATGCAATTCGGGAGGGGGAAAAAATGGAATATCAGCAGGAAACTGCCCAGGGTTCCTCCATTTCAAGGAATCTGCCTATTGTTCAAATTGTGCCTTCTGGTTAATTGCTAAGACTTTCAGGCATGTTCCCACGTAATTCCCCAGTCACTGGGTACAACAGCAAACGTATGGATGAGTTTGCCCCTTGCAGCACTCTTTCAATCGTGGAGTAGAGCGGCCTCTAGCGGTAGAGAAAAGGGCTTTCACTCAGGCTTAGCTTAATTCCATTTATTCAACTCCGGCCAGCTCACAAAGCGTAAAAGCAAAATTCAAAACAATCATTTAAAATGAAACAGATGAAGGAAATTTCAAAAAAGTAACTATAGAATACTTGCAAGAGGTCAGGCTGAGATCCTGGTGCCCGGAATGGCCTGACTGGACTTGATGGTGATTTTGCCAATGGTGCTCAACTGCTGCTCCAGATGTTTTGGGATTGCACCCAAGGCACCACTATTAGTACTACCTTTGCTTTCTTTTGCCACAGCCATTCGATTTCTACTTGCACGTTGTTGTGTTTATGATTAATACTATTAGTATTTTTACACACAGCCTACCAGATAAGTTGGACTGGGTTTGGTACTTTTAACTATTGTATCCTTGCTAGGAAAATAGGGTAATACAACTTTTGTAATTGACATACTGAGATTCTGGCTATTTCTATCGGGTCCAATGCTTTTCCAGGTATTTTTTGTATAGCTTGGGGGGGAAAAGAACCCTGCAGAACATCTTAAATACATGAATTGAGTACAATACAGTAAAAGGATATAGAAATGTTGGCTTAGAATGTTACTTAGAAAAGTAACCTTTAAGAAATGTTTTGTTGTTTGGTTTTGATACCTTTGCAAGCATTTCTGGGATGTTATTCTTTGGTTTGGTTTCCTATCAGCAAATGGACATTGACATGTAATTGTTTGGTTTTAAAATGCAATTGCAACAAAGAGGCGCTTCATTTGGTATTTTATTGCTTTTTTCTTTTCCCGTGGCTGTCTTTGCACAACATGCTGAGTTGTGCAAATATCTCGTGGTGTCACAACACATGGAACCAAAAATTAACCCACAGGGATTGACAGCTACAATATGTACAGCTTAAAATGTGGCTGGATGCAACACTGGAGAAAGCAGGGGCATTGTGAATGAAACCTCTATATTTGCCAGTGGGAGAACCACTCATGTCACTGAAAAAAAAACGGAAATCACAATGTAGAAGACTAGAGCTTTGGGGGGTGAATAGCCCTCCACTACACGCAGTACAGTAAAGCAGCTTTTTTTTCAACCTTAGCCACTTTAAGCAGAATGGACTTCAACTCCCAGAATTCCTTCTGAGACGAGGTCCACATATCTTAAGTTTCCAAGGCTGAAAAACACTGTCATAGAGGCTCAAGCGGGGACAACGTGACTTCCGGTTTCTATGAGACCACTTCCATCTGCGGAGCAAAAGACGCTAGAAAAGCAGAAATTCTATGTCGATTATCGACCCGCAAATCACAAATTAAAATACGGTAGGATCCAGTCAGAGTTTCCTACATGCATACAGTAATGAAATATAACACAGAAGCAGGGACAGGACATCTATGAAACCAGTAAGATTAATCCAAACAGCTAAACCGAAAAGGAATCGGTTGTCCTAAAATGCATGAAGAATAGAATAGGAATATTTGCAGTAGAATAGGAATACGGCTAGAGTTGAGTGGCTATATAAATTAGGTAAATAAAGCTTAGTATAACGGTGGGAATCTAGAGTTAGGTTTACAGTCTAAGCCTGGTGGAAACGTAATAATTCAAGTCTAACAATAATTCAAATTATTACTTATTATTATTAAGAATAATAAAGCAATAGATGGCCGTACAAGACTAAAACTTAGGATCTTGCAAATAACAATTTGCAATTATTCCTTTCTCTCCAGGCAAAAGGTAGAAAAGACAGGGAGTTTTCATCTTCTCTCAAGCGTCCTCTTTCCGCTATGTCTTCAAGAGGGACATTGATTAATATTTATAATGTATTTATCTGTGAGGGTGCAAGTATGTACATATTTATGTATATATCATGTCTATAGGTGCGTTATGTATGCGTACTGTACACTTTTGAGAGCAGGAGATAGAATTTCATTTTTAATGTGAGCCAGTGTGCCCACAGTAAAAAAAAAATGACAATAAAAGGTTATCTTATCTAGTCTGTTGGGATCCGGAAGTGTCTTTGGAGCGTGCATCTCTTCCCCTTTGCGCTCTCTTTCCCTTTCTTTCGTTTAGGGGCGGGGTACTCCTTGGGGTCCACTCTGCCCCGTCGCTCTATGGTTCTCCTCCTGAGGGGCGGGGCGGGGCAGGGCAGGAGTCCCTCTGCCGTCCGGAGACCCTGCGAGGTAAGTTCGCGTCTCGGTTGCTGCAGGAATGAAATGCAGGAGGAGAAAAGAAATAGGGAAGATTGGGGAGGGGGCTCCAGAACTTTCAGGGTTTCTGGAGGGGTCTTTTACTGGATTTCATTGAGAGGGAGCCTCAGAAGCTCAAGGAAGAGTGTTTCTGAACATGTCCAGAGTGCTTTTGCTCTGCATAGGGTCTTGGTGATGGAATCGGCATGAAAGCATTTAAAGGAATAAAGCAATTTCTTCTCCAAGAGGATCTTAGAGACTGTAGTTCTATTTTTATTTTATTTTTTGCGATTGTTTTCTTTTTCCCCCCTTTCATCTCCCTCACCTGCTATTCAATCCTAAATCGCCCTCTTTTCAAGATTTTGCTCCCATGTCCTTTGACCCAGAATGGGAGGCTAAGCAGTCCTGTCTCCTCTTGTTTAGGTATCCCATAATAGCCAGCTCCTGTTAAATCTGAGCTGTATTGGGCTTTGGGGCAAATGTCTCTCTTGTAAGCCCTGCTTGTTTGTTCCATCCTGCCAAATTCTTACTGAGAATGACTTGGGTGAAGTCCTGCTTCTAAACCTCTGAAGAAGCTGCTTTCTTCTTGTTGTTGTTGTTAGTTGTGAAGTTGTGCCTGACCCATCGCGCCCCCATGGACAACGTTCCTCCAAGCCTTCCTGTCCTCCACCATCTTCTGGAGTCCATTGAAGCTCATGCCTACTATATCAGTGACTCCATCCAGCCCCCTCATTCTCTGTCATCCCCTTCTTCTATTGCCCTCCATCTTTCCCAGCATCAGGCTCTTCTCCAGTGAGTCCTTCCTTCTCCTTAGGGGACCAAAGTACTTGAGTTTCAACTTCAGGATCTGGCCTTCTAAAGAGCAGTCGGGGTTGATCTCCTCTAGGACTGATCGGTTTGATCGCCTTGCAGTCCAGGGGACTCGCAGGAGTCTTCTCCAGCACCAGAGTTCAAAGGCCTTAATTCTTTGGCGCTCAACCTTTCTTACGGTCCAGCTGTCACAGCCATACATTGCAACTGGGAAAACCATGGCCTTGACTATAAGCACTTTTGTTGGCAGGATGATGTCTCTGCTTTTTAGTATGCTGTCTAGATTTGCCATAGCTTTCCTCCCCAGGAGCAAGCGTCTTTTAATTTCTTGGCTGCAGTCCCCCTCTGCGGTGATCTTGGAGTCCAGGAAAATAAAATCTGTGAAGCTGCTTTCGGTGATTTAAATCATGGTAGGAAGGGGAAAATGACTGCTGTGTGCTCCAAAGAGTTTGGACTTCATCTCCCATGAGCCTCAGCCAGCAAGGACTTGTTAAGCCTCCAACATTTGCATCCCTCTTCTGCAAAGTCTTATGCAGAATCGGCTGCTTTGCTCTCTCTCTGACCAGCTGCCTAATCTTCACCCTTTCTAAAAACTTGGGCCATAATCTTTCTCAGACCGGTGCCTTCCTGTCATATTGGGACTTTGTGGGGCCTTGCTGGCTCACAATCATGCGAGCTATTCCAGTCCTGTTTTATTTCAGAATATCTAGCTAGAAGCTGCAAATATATTGGTGCTCCCTAGATGGCAGGAAAGAGTTCAGATTTCTCAGCCTCCCTTTGGTGCCATCTAGTGATTAGTGGCATTCATGCAGCTCAGATCTTTTCCTCTCCCCCCCCCCCGCGTATCTTGAAGGGCACCTGTACAACTAGTCCTCGACTTAACGACCACATTTGAGATCAGACCTTCCGTGGCTAAGCAATGGGTTTGTTAGATGTGTGGTACTCGATTTTATCCCCCTTTCTTAAACCACGGTCATTAAGCGAATTGCTCAGTTCTTAAGCAGATCCAGCTCCCCCCGTTGACTTTGCTTGCCAGAAGCATCCTGAGATGGCGATCAACCTAAGCTGGGATGCTGCAACCCTCTGGTTGCCAAGCACCGAATTTTGATCATGTGACCCACAGGGATGCTGTGATCGTTGTAAGTGCAAGGACCGGTCATAAATCTCTTTTTTTCAACACCGCCATACCTTTAAATGATTGGAATTTGACGATTCCTTCTATCTCCGGTGTTCCTGCCCACAGATCGAGAAGATAACTTTATCAAAATACCTGGATGGTGACCTTTGCTGAGAGGTGAGCCTGTTGGGTCACTTTTCCTATTTGTTTCCATTCTTTCAAGGGATGGAACTGACCAGGGACAAAAACATTTCAGTTTTTAGAGAGAGAGAGAAGAGAGAGAAGAGAGAGAAGAGAGAGAGAGAGAGAGAGAGAGAGAGAGAGAGAGAGAGAGAGAGAGAGAGAGAGAGAGAGAGAGAGAGAGAAAAGGAGAAATATAACCTCTTAACAGATACTGAGTCAGCTCAGTATCAACAGTTCAGAGTTTTTGGCAGTGCCATTTCTTCAAACTTTTATGATCTGGTGCCTTCCGGATGTGCTGGGAGTTTTAATTGCCATAAGTGCCAGTCAAATCTATCTGCAGTTGAAAATGAGTACATGGCATCTAAACCATCAATTACTGGTCAGCCTGAGCTTTGCTGGTGGGGCATTTCAGATGTTTAATGCTATTAGAGGTAACCAGGTTAGTTTATGTTCCATTTGTTAGTTCAGGGGTCTCCAAACGTGGCCCTTTTATGACTTGTGGACTTGACCTCCCAGAATTGAACTCCCAAATGTCTTGGACTACAACTTCCATAGACCCCCATCTAACACATCTAATGGGTGTAGTCGATGGATGTTGTTGCTTCGCAACCCAGATTGTTTATGATCTTGAGTTGGTCAGTTGTAGGATGTTTTGCTGGGAGAAAATCGAAGTTTGGGATCTGCTCTGTTGGGGCACAGTTATGTTTGTGCGAAGGAATCTTTTACCACACAACCCTGTTTGTTTTCCTGAATCCCTAGGAATTACTCTCTCTTTTGACATCTCTTGATGCAATCTGAGCCTGACCTGATTTTTCCCAACTGAGCTTTGTTCTAATGAATCATTTTCAAATGTTCAGGGACTCGGATGAAAACACGGGGAGAAGGTTAAGTAACCTAATATCTGAATTTCTCTCCATTATTGCAGCCTGGATAAACATTGTATGTGTGCGTGCGTTAGAGCTGTATGCTTATTTTAGTCTCTGGGAAGGTAACCCAATAAGTGCTTTTGGCCAAAAGAGGGGACTAAGTGTTTCTTTATTGTTCAGAGTAGCCTTTTACTGCAAGATGATAAGGGGTCTGGAGGCTAAACCGTGTAATGAACGGGGAACTCGGTATGTCAGGTCTAGTGAAGAGAAGGACTAGGGGTGATATGATAGCTGTCTTTCAATACTTGAGTGGTTGTCACAGAGCAGAGGGGGTTACCTATTCTCCAAAGAGAATAGGTGCAGGACAAGAAGTAACAGAGGAAAGCTTATCAAGGAGAAGACCAATCTAGAACTCAGGAGGAATTGCCTGATGGTGAGAACAATCAACCAGTGGAATGTCTTTCCTCCAGAAGTTGTGAATGCTTCATCACTGGAGGCTTTTGAGGAGAGAATGGACAGCCATTTGTTCAGAATGATATGGGGTCTCCTGCTTGAGCAGCAGCTGGGAGCAGAAGGGCCTCCCAGAATATCTATAAATATTCTGTAATTCTGTAAGTTGCACTGATGCTAAAATATGTCCATAGTTTAAGTATAGAGCTTTCTATTTGCCCTTCGTTTTGACTGAGGGAAGCGCGTTCTTTTCCTAGAAGTCTCTTCTCACAGTCACTCATGCCCTTATCACCTCGAGGCTCGACTACTGCAATGCTCTCTACATGGGGCTACCTTTGAAAAACGTTCGGAGACTTCAGGTAATGCAGAATGCAGCCGCGCGAGCAGTGTTGGGCTTGCCCAGAAAATGCCCACATTTCGGCATCACTCCGCGAGCTGCATTGGCTGCCAATTGGTCTCCGAACCCAGTTCAAAGTGTTGGTTATGACCTATAAAGCCCTACATGGTATCGGACCAGGTTACTTACGGGACCGTCTGTTGCCCCATGAATCCCAGCGGCCAGTTAGGGCCCACAGAGTCGGCCTTCTCCAGGTCCCGTCAGCCAGGACAGTGTCGCCTGGCGGGGCCTAGGGGAAGAGCCTTCTCTGTTGCGGCCCCGGCCCTCTGGAACCAACTTCCCCCGGAGATCCGTGTCACCCCCCACCCTCTCCGCCTTTCGTAAATTACTTAAAACACACCTCTGCCGGCAGGCCTGGGGCAGCTAACATCTTGCCCCAAGCCAGTGTATGTCTGTGTGTATGTTGAATGATTGGTTTTTCTTTTAAATTAGGGGTTTTTTATATATATGTATTTCTATTTGTTGATTTCTATTATGTTGTGAGCCGCCCTGAGTTCTCCGGAATAGGGCGGCATAGAAGTCAAATTAATAAATAAATAATAAATAAAATAAATAAATATAGGGACACCCTCATTTGGCTTTGTGACCAAATGAGAGTGTGATGCCGCTTGCCCTCTTGCTACAACACCAAGACTGGACAGCCATTTGTTTAGAATGGTATAGGGCAGTGATGGGGAACCTTTTAGAGACCGAGTGCCCAAAAAACTGGCCCCCGCCCCGCCTGCCCACAGGGCCACGCACCGCCTCCAGGGCCCGTCGCAGATCACCCAGGCAGCCCAGCAGCGCCATGGCAGCCACGCCCTCTGTCCGCGCCCCGCAGCATCAACTGTGCGCGATGGGGCGTGAGGGCAGAGTCTTGTCTACGCTTGCCTGGCTGCCATGTGCTTGGCTGCGCTGCTCTGCATGGGCCACGTTCGGGAGCGACTCTCCTCCAGGGGGGCTGCTGGTGAAGAGGGGGTCAAGGGGGGAGGCAAGGCTGGGGCAATGGCACGTGTGCCCACAGAGAGGGCTCCGAGTGCCGCCACTAGCATCCGTGCCATAGGTTCATCACCACTGGTATAGGGTCCTCTGCTCAAGCAAAGGAATAATAATAATAATAATAATAATAATAATAATAATAATAATAATAATAATAATAATAATAATAATACAATCCGCCTTGCCTACCCTATAAGATTCCATCCCAAAAAGGTGTTGGAACTCCGTTCTTGACATTCTATGAGAAAAAAAGCCCTGCCTATATTAATGAAACTAATATCATCATCATCATAAAGTTGGAAGGGACCTTGGAGGTCATCTAGTCCAACCCCCTGCTCAGGCAGGAAATCCTATACCATTTCAGACAAATGGCTGTCCAGTCTCTTCTTAAAAACTTCCAGTGTTGGAGCATTCACCGCTTCTGGAGGCAGATTGTTCCACTGGTTAATTGTTTCAATGGTCAGAAAGTTTCCCCTTAGTTCTAGGTTGTTTCTCTCCTTGGTTAGTTTCCATCCGTTGCTTCTTGTCCTACCCTCAGGTGCTTTGGAGAATAGCTTGACTCCCTCTTCTTTTATTCCTATGTTATAAGCAATTATTTTGGTTGGTATCAGTGCCCCTTTCGCCATTCTCTCAATCCCGCCTTACTGAAATTGAGGCAGCTTTTTTTCCAAAGCCGGATCCCTTCTGGAGGCTATACTGAAAGTTGCAACCCTGGGCAAAAAAAAAGAATCTGGGAATTGACTGGTGGCTCTAGTGACCTACAGGGAGGTATTGCTGTTTCCCATTCTGCAGTCAGCAAGACGGTCCGGCTTCTTTCCCTGAATGTTTGATAATAAAACCCACTTGGCCAATGTTTTTTTTTTAAAAGAGTGATCTTTGTTCTGCCTGGCCCCAGAGAATGCTACGTGCTAACTGAGCAAACGAAAGGTCTTCAGAGGAGCTGAGTTAATGGACCAACGAATACACTAATTTCCAATTCGAAGACCTGGGATGACTTAGGAAAATGGCTAAAGAGGAACAAGGATTCTTGTTCAGGATGCTTATAGGACCCCTTTAAAAAAAAAAACCTGTTGCAAAGTTAGTGCAATCTCTTGTTTGCCTTTGAATCACCCAAGAGTGAATAGCAGCACCGTTTCCCAGTGCTTTTCATCCCTCTCTAAGTGGTTTATAGAGTCAGCCTATTGCCCCCAACAATCTGGGTCCTCATTTTACCCACCTCGGAAGGATGGAAGGCTGAGTCAACCTTGAGCTGGTCAGGATCAAACTCCAGGCTGTGGGCAGAGTTAGCAATAGCAATTGCAATAGACTTATATACCACCCCATAGTGCTTTCCAGCCCTCTGTGGGCAGTTTTGCAGAGTCAGCATATCGCCCCCAAACAATCTGGGTCCTCATGTTATCAACTTCGGAAGGATGAGTCTGGCTGAGTTTGGCTGAGTCAAACTTGAGCCCCGTCAGGATCGAACTGCTAGTTGTGGGCAGTGTTTGCTTGCAATACGGCATTCCAACCACTGTGCCCCTATGGCTCTTATATAGCAATAGCACTTAGACTTACATACCGCTTCACAGTGCTTTTCATCCCTCTCTAAGCGGTTTATAGAGTCAGCCTCTTGCCCCCAACAATCTGAGTTCTCATTTTACCCACCTCGGAAGGATGGAAGGCTGAGTCGACCTTGAGTCGGTCAGGATTGAACTCCTGGCGGTAGGCAGAGTTAGCCTGCAGTAATGCATTCTAACCACTGCACCACTACAGCCCTTCCTTCCTTCCTTCCTTCCTTCCTTCCTTCCTTCCTTCCTTCCTTCCTTCCTTCCTTCCTTCCTTCCCTTCCCTTCCCTTCCCTTCCCTTCCCTTCCTTTCCTTTCCTTTCCTTTCCTTTCCTTTCCCTTCCTTCCCACTTACCAATAGCACTTAGACTTACATACCGCTTCACAGTGCTTTTCATCCCTCTCTAAGTGGTTTATAGAGTCAGTCTCTTGCCCCAACAATCTGGGTTCTCATTTTACCCACCTCGGAAGGATGGAAGGCTGAGTCAACCTTGAGTCGGTCAGGATCAAACTGCTGGCAGCCGGCAGAGTCAGCCTGCAATACTGCATTCTCACCAGTGCGCCACCACGCCTCTTGGCTTTGCTGTACAGTTACTCCTCAATTTACACCCATTCATTTGGCAGTCATTCAAAGTTACATCAGCACTGGAAAAAAGGAACTTACAAGCAGTCCTCGCACTTACGACCCTTGCAGAATTCCCACTGCACATGAGCAAAATTCAAGGGTTTAGGCAACCAGCATATATTTACAATGGTTGAAGCGTCCTGGGATTGTCTGTGACCACCATCGGCGACCTTCCCTAAACAACTGTCAACAAGTAAAGTTTGGGGTGGGAGGTGGAGAAGCCAGATTAGCTTAACAACCATGGGATTCATCTAACAGGTGCAGTGATTCGTTTAACATCCATGGCAAAAAAGGTCGTAAACTGGGGCGCGACTCACCTGGCTTAGCTATGGAAATGGTGATCCTAACTGGTCGTAAGTCGAGGATTACCTGGTATTTACAATTAGGGGGTCCAATGTTTCCGCTGCTGTTGTTTCATACAGTACTTGCCTTCCAGAAGCGGGTCTGCAGCAAGGTGCCAAATAAATAAATAAATGCAATCAACCCTCTTGGCAATAATAAGAGCTTTTAAAAATAACATTCATTTTAAAAGCAAACCAGTTCTGCAGGAAAGAACCATTTCTGTACATCTAATAAACCAGCGGTTCTCAACCTATGGGTCGCGATCCCATTTGGGGTCGAACGACCGTTTCGCGGGGGGTCGCCGGACACCGCGGTCTGCCATTTTGTTTTTTTGTTGTTGTTTTCATCGTGCGCGCGCCGCGCATGCGCGGTTCGGGCCATCGCGCCGCGCATGTGCGGATCGGCCCGTTGCGGTCCGCCCTTTTTTTTCCCGTCGCGCGCACACCGCGCATGCGCAGATCGGCCCGTCGTGGTCCACCATTTTGTTTTGTTTTGTTTTGTTTTTGCGCGCGTGCCGCGCAGGCACGGATCGGCCCGACGTGCGCGCGCGCACCGGGGTCGCACCACGCATGGGCGGGGCAAGTGGGGTCTCAACCTGAAAAAGGTTGAGAACCACTGTAATAAACCAAGGTTTGTTTTTCCTTACAAACCAGACAGAGGCGTATTAGTTGCCCAGGGTTATGTGTTATAAATAGGCTATTCCTGGGGAGAGCAAAATTTAGGCTTACAAAACTCAACCTTTCCCCCCCCTGCCCCCCCGCTTTAATTTGCTTCCTCTGGGAATCTTAATCTTAACATTCTCCTTGAATTTCGACAACAAAAAAGACTTCCCAGCAGATCCCAGAATTCATTCATTCATTCAGGACATTTGAGGGAGCTGGAATATTTTTCCAGCGCCTACGTCTGTCTGCGTGTGTGTGTGTCTCTCTCTCTATCTCTGTCTGGGCCCAAAGCAAACAGCTGCTGTTCCAGAGGGCTGGAAATTAACGTGGCTTTTCTTTCTCATTGGAAGGCTGTCTGCTTTTCTCCCCCTTTCCCACTTTTTTTTTTTTTTTTTTAAAAAACAGCAGCTAAAAAGCCAGCCCGCAGCCGAAGCACCACTTGGCCCCTGTGCAGCGTTGGGGAAGCAACCAAAGAGGTGCTTTCTGATGCTGGACATGGACTCCCGTTTTATTGCCATTTTTGCTTTTTCCCCAAAACTTTACCCTTTTGTGGACGGCCTGTTCTGCTGGAGCGCGGGTCCTCCCTGCTCTGACCTCCGCTGAAGAACTGGCTGGAGATTTTTTATTCCTGTTCCCCTTCTTCCCGTTTGGCATTTAAGCGAAATATAGCCGAGGGTGCCTCTTCCAAGTGACTCAGGCATGGCTGGAAAAGCTGTTGAAGCTGCAAACTCCTTGTTAAGCTCCATTGCCTGTCTGCCACCCACCAGATCCTAGGTGGCTTTCTCATTTCAGTTTCCCCAGAGAGACAGACAACATGCCCAGCCTCTCTGCCAAAAACACGCAGAATTAGGAAAGCCAAACGTTCAGAGTTGGGTTTTTAAAACAAAAAGTCCAATTCTGAACAGTGACGCCAACTGGATCCTTTCGTTCCATCGGCTGTTTGTAAGAAGCGGAGGGAGAGCAATAGGGCCCTGTGCTGGGCTTAGGAAACAGCCACCTGGTCCTGTGTCCACCTTCCCTTAAGGAATTGAGAAGATCAGGTAAGCTTGCAATTCTGTTCCTGCAGCAGGGAGAGGGGAGGGCAGGGAAGGAGGAAGGGTGCAAAGAGAAAGCTAGAAAGAAGAGAGGAAAGGAGGACGAATGGAAAGGGCGGGAGGTAGGAACTCTCAAAAGTTCTAATAAAAATGGAAACCCCACGTCTCTTTTAGGTGTCTCTTGGGTAGCTTCAAAGTTCTGAATTGAGTTAAGAAGATGGATGAGAGCCAGGAGCTGAGGAAATGGAGTAAGAAGAAGACAGCAGGGGGTTCCCACCATGAATGGTGCTTGGTGTTGGTTTCTGGTGGACAAAGATAGTGGAACAGAAAGGGCTGATGGCTGTGTCTTGGGAAGGAGATAAGGGCTTTTGAGGAGGGGGGGGAGACATTGACAAGAAATGACCCAGCAGGTCTGTCTGAACAGGCTGTGTTTTAAAAACTCTGGGAAGTATTTCGAAAGACTTTTGAACGAAAAAGTCATTAGTTTCTAAGTTGACTTTTTCAAGAACTTGGCACTCTTAAACTGATCCTAAAGAATATCAGATTTTCTTGTTTCTTCATTTGCTGCCCCGGTGGTTTATCAAATGTTCAGATTGGTCTTTCGTCATTATTACCATGGCTGTTTTCGTGATATCATTTTTATTCTCTTGTTTTTCTGGACCTAGGTAGGACATTTAAGGCCGAAACAAAAACAGCGCGCAGAAAGAGTTTATTTTATTTTATTTCTTTATTAAATTTATATGCTGCTTACCTCGCTCTGCAAAGAGACTCTTAAATGTAGAACAGCGGTTCTCAACCTATGGGTCGAACGACCGTTTCGCGGGGGTCGCCGGACACCGCGGTCCGCCATTTTGTTTTTGTTTTTTTGTTTTTTTTTAAAAAAAATTTTATATTTTTTTTCGTCGCGCGCGTGCCGCGCATGCGCGGATCGGCCCGTCGCGGTCCGCCATTTTGGGTTTTTTAAATTTTTTTTATTTTTTTACGTCGCGCGTGCGCCGCGCATGCGCGGATCAGCCCATCACGGTCCGCCATTTTGAGTTTGTTTTTGTTTTTTTATTTTTTTTATTTTTTTGTCGCGTGCGTGCCGCGCATGCGCGGATCGGCCCGTCGCGGTCCGCCATTTTGTTTTTTTGTTTTTTTTATTTTTTTCCGCCGCGCGCGCGCCGCGCATGCGCGGATCAGCCCATCGCGGTCCGCCATTTTGTTTTTTTTTTTGTTTTTTTAATTTTTTTTTCGTCGCATGCGCACTGCGCATGCGTGGATCGGCCTGTTGCGGTCCGCCATTTTGTTTGTTTTTTTATTTTTTTCCGTCGCGCGCACGCCACGCATGCGCGGATCAGCCCGTCGCGGTCCACCATTTTGGTTTTTTTTGTTGTTGTTTTTCCGTCGCGTTCGCACCGCGCATGCGCGGATCGGCCTACCGCGCATGCGCGGATCGGCCTGTCGCGCGCGCGCGCCTCCAGGTCGGAGTCGCAGCGCGCATGGGCGACGCAAGTGGGGTCTCAACCTGAAAAAGGTTGAGAACCACTGATGTAGAAACATGAAGGATGACTCAAAAAGCAAGCTTCCTTTTCTTCCCTTGCAAAGTATTTGGAAACAAGGGCATGAAGATCACTTTTTAGCAAGAGCATCTTTTTAATGAATTTTAAATTGAATTAAATAGTAACAAAAAAAAGAAGAACGCACAAAGAAAATTATGAGGCAAAGACATACATTCTCAAGGAAAGAACAATGCGTAAAAGTGCTTTTTAAAAAATGGGAAGAAGCAAGAATATTATTAAGGGCATCTTAATAAAGAAATTGGAATTGGCCAGTTAAATACGTGGAGAGTGAAAAAGATGACTAAGGGGTTTGGCGATTCCGTCCTAAGGAAAAAAAATTGGTTGGTGTTCAGCCCAAAAATCTGACATTTTGAATGTCTTTGATGAGCTGCCAAACAGATGATGGAGCAAATGTGTTCCTCCAGAGGATAAAACCTGAACCAACAAGTTTACATTTCAACCCAAAGATTTTTTTTTTGCTAAATATTAAGAATAATTATTGCCAGGATAATCCAGATTCTTTTGTCTGTGAGTTTTAAAAATTATACTGGATTAGGGAGGTGATTTCAGCCAATTCCCTATATTGGGAAGGAACTGGCATTCAATGACTTTGATGGCTATGTTCAGTTCTGGCTTTTTTAAGGATTTTAGGAGGATTTCACCGTCTGTGATTTTACAGAACTTTTAAAAAAACTGAAGAACCACCAAAACAGAATCTCTGCAATAATAATAATAACAATAACAATAATAATAATAAAAAAGCAAGTGATTGAAAATCACCTCTTCTGGGCCAACCACCGGGGTATTTATCATATAAATATATGTCCCCTGGTGCAGCCTAATTTGGTTGAATAAAAATTATTATTGATTTATGCCTCTTGCTGTTTGAAAGTAGCATAGAGTTATAGTCCTAGAATTAACGACAAGGGTCTTCAAACTTGACAACTTTAAGACTTGTGGACTTCAACTCCAGAATTCCTCAGCCAGCCACAGCAACCGTCATAAATATGAGTCAGTTGTCAAGCATCGGGATGCTGCAGCGGTCATAAGTGTGAAAAATGGTCATAAGTCATTTTTTTCAACGCTGTTGTAACTTCGAACAGTAACTAAACAAACTGGTAAGTCAGGAACTCCCCGTATATAGCTTTCATCTGCCCGAATCATTCATTTAGCCTCTGAATGAGTCACAAAATCCAGTGAAGGAGACCTTACCACATCATGTATCAGGCTGTTCCACCGGCTAACAGCTTGTACAGTCAACAGGTTCCTCTTGGCATCTAACCTAACTGCAATTCCTTGCAGTTGAGCTCTGTCGGTTCTCATTCTGCCCTCTGGATGATTAGAGATTAAGATCAATCTCTAATTAAAATGACTTCTTAGATGATTTGTTGTAAATTAGTCTCTGTTTGGTGCCTCTGGGATTAAGAAATTCCCACTGTTTTATAATTGAATTTCTGGGCAACTGAGCTAAGGGGTTTTTACACCACTGAACCTACGGCCAAGTCAGCATATTTAAAAATAAATTTCAAAGGCAGGGATATTGGAGAAATATATTCATGTCTGAGTTTTTGTACAGCATCCGTTTGTCCTAAGTATATGAACTGGAATGTCTTTCTGGCTGAAGAGCCTGTTTTTCCAGAATTTTGCAATGCAGTTTGTCTCTCAAAGCATGCACCAAAATGCCTGTCTTGAGAGAAATTGCACAGGCAGATATTTTAAAGTTTAAAAATAGGACAGCTAGAAAAATGCTATGTCATTCTTTTTGATAATGGCATTCTTCCTTCCTCTAACCTTTGATTGTTTTTTTGTGGTTTTGTTTCTCTTGTTCTATATAAGAGGGTTTCAGATCTTCCCTCCCAGATAAAAGATTCTGGAGTCCAAATGTCATAATTTCCACCTTTCTAAGAGAGATAACCACATCTAAATATCTTCCACTTGTATCTTAGAAGATATAGTTTTGGAGGGTGTATCTCTGCGTTGCAGTCCTTGATTGGGGAAACTGTGCTCCTCTATAACATCTCCCATAATGGGGGAGTAGTTGATCATTTGACATGGGGTTATTTTTGGAGATGGGCCCTGCAAAGATCAAGAAGCAAATTTTAGGTTTAAAATGCTCAGTTGTGATACATATTTGGCAATTCTAGCCTGGAAGTGTTATTCTGAAAGCTTACTTAAAGTTTCCAAGGGTTGGCTTTGTAAATCTTTATTGGATGGAGTGAATTACCTCCAAAATACAGAATAACAGAGTTGGAAGGGATCTTGGAGGTCATCTAGTCCAACCCCCTGCTCAAACAGGAGACCTTATACCATTCCAGACAATCTCTTCTTGGAAACCTCCAGCAATGGAGCACCCACAACTTTTGGAAGCAAGCAAGATTTCTCTTTAGTTCCAGGTTGCCTCTCTCCTTGATTAGTGTCTATCCATTGCTTCTTGCCCTGCCTTCAGGTACTTTGGGAAAAGGGTATCCCCCCTCTTCTTTGTGGTAACCCCTTAGATATTGGAACACTGCTATCCTGTCACCCCTAGTTCTTCTTTTCACTAGACTAGACATATCCACTTCTTGGAACTGTTCTTCTTATGTTTTAACCTCCAGCCCCCTAATCATCTTTGTTGCTCTTCTCTGCACTCTTTCTAAAAAGACTCAACATCAAATAAACATCAAATTCTTTATATGATGCTTAATCACGGCACATGCATGCAGGCACATACTTCTCTGACTTTCAGTTTGTAATTTAAGCTGCAAACACATATCAGAGGTACAACGCAGGAATTTTTAATGCTGACGTGTTTACATTTACTTTATGGCATCTCCAACTTGAAGAATCATGGGGCAGATAGTAAGAAGGGTTTCTACAGGTCAAAAATCTGGAAAAATGCTGAGGATATAGTGGGTAAACATGCTGGGGAGTGCCATGTTCAAATCTATACGAAACCATGAAGTTTAATAAGCACTGATTGAACACTGAAGATGTTATCTAGTTGGGTAATGTAACATCTTGCATGGAAACAGCCAAGCTCAGAAAGCATTATTAAGGTTTCTGTGGTTCATCCCTGAGCTACAGAGATTATCTTCTATTGGGGACTGTCTCCTGTGGCCTTGTCTACGTCTGGAAGAGTACAAATGTGCTCCTTGCTGTTCTTTGGTGTTTTGGGGGTGGTGGGATGCTTCAGAGATGTTCCCTCTTTAATTCAGCGAGCTTCATTGGTTTCTCGGGGCTCCCATCTCATTAGCTTGCTGCAGCTGCAGAATTGGATGGCAAGTTGCAATGTTGGGTTACAAAGAGACCTGCATTCTGCTCTTCCGTTGACCCTCCAGTGCTAAGCTCAGATTGCAGAGTTGCTTTGCGTTTTCAGTTGATTCTAGGAGTCAGTGATGGTTCTCTCTTTTTGGGTCTCCCTTCCCCAGGATGTGGGGCTGTCAGCTGAGACAAGCGCTCTGCAGTTTCCACCAGCAGCTGAAGAAAGGTTTCAGGATTCTTCCAGCTTCGACCCACGGGCATCACACAGTCCCCACCTCACCCAGCTGTGCCTGGCAGTTAAAAGATGGTCACCTAGGTAAGAACGGGACCTTGAAGGGAAGGGGGTTCAAAAGAGATGGACGTAGATAGGAGCACCTCTACGCATCGTGGACGGGAGTGGGGGGAGTTCCTGCTCTGGATGCCATCCCTGGTCATGCTCATTCTATTCCTTCTCCTTTCTAGTCTTCTTTGTCCTACTCTTGAACGTTACTCCATGCTCATGGTCCATCCTCTAGTGCATCCCAGCATTATCACAGGAGGGGAGGAGAGGAGAAGAGAAAAGAGAGGAATGGAGGGGAGAGGAGAGGAGAGAGGAGAGGAGAGGAATGGAAGGGAGAGGAGAGGAATGGAGAGGAGAGGAGAGGAGAAGAGAAAAGAGAGGAATGGAGGAGAGAGGAGAGGAGAGAGGAATGGAAGGGAGAGGAGAGGAATGGAGAGGAGAAGAGAAAAGAGGAATGGAGGGGAGAGGAGAGGAGAGAAGAGGAGAGGAATGGAAAGGAGAGGAGAGGAATGGAGAGGAAAGGAGAAGAGAAAAGAGAGGAATGGAGGGGAGAGGAGAGGAGAGGAATGGAGAGGAGAGGAGAGGAGAAGAGAAGAGAAAAGAGGAATGGAGGGGAGAGGAGAAGAGAGGAGAGAGGAGAGGAGAGGAATGGAAGGGAGAGGAGAGGAGAAGAGAAAAGAGGAATGGAGGGGAGAGGAGAGAGGAGAGGAATGGAAGGGAGAGGAGAGGAATGGAGAGAGGAGAAGAGAAAAGAGAGGAATGGAGGGGAGAGGAGAAGAGAGAGGAGAGGAGAGAGAAGAGGAGAGGAATGGAAGGGAGAGGAGAGGAATGGAGAGGAGAGGAGAAGAGAAGAGAAGAGAAAAGAGGAATGGAGAGGAGAGGAGAGGAGGATGGGGAAGGGAGGGAAGGAGGGAAGAGCGAAGCAAATCTTGAAATAACCTTCTCTCCAAATTTTCTCATTCGGCCCTTTTCATGCAAATATGCCATCTTAGTTTTATAAATACTCACACTTGCATTGTAGCTAGATGCTTAAGCAGCTTGCTCAGTAGACGGGCAATGGGGAAGCTTATAAGAACACAAGAAATCAGGCTGACTCACAACACATATATATAGAGCAACTAAGTCCACTGGTTGTGTTTTTTGTTTTTTCCCCCCAGAATTTCTCAGTCAAATCCTGAATGATCTTATCAACAGCAAGATTAGACCAGCTCCCTGTCTGTTAGCCTTTCAGAACATTTTTATTTAATCACACATTTGCTGCCCAGGCAGGTTTTCATCGACTAATTAATTATTTGACCAATGATTTATTTTTAACATGTTTTCGTAGTGTTTTAATTCTGGTTTTAACAGGGTACACTTTTTGTTGTTGTTTTTTTTAAAAATGCCTTCAAATCTGTCTGGACTCCTGGCACTGCCTGGGCAACATCCCTGTAGTTTTCTTGGCAAGGTTTTCCCAAATGGCTCTCCTTGCCTTCTCGTTCCCAGGGCTGAGAGGGAAGGGCCGGTCCAAAGTCACGCAACTGGCCTTTGCGCCTAAGGGAGGTCCATAACATAACTCTTGGTCTTCTGGTTTCTAATCCAGGACCTTTGGTCGCTACTTCCCCTTGTCTAACAGTGATTATCATTGCCTTGTATTATTTCTGACAGTTCTTTTGAGTGAAACGTTACCAAGCGTGAGCGCATGTTGGTAATTATTTGCAAAACAGGGCACTTTGTTTCCAAAACGTTTTCCCAGAAAAAAAAAAAAAAGGCAACCCACAAGCTTCAGGTGTGGTTCATACATTTCTGGCAGTATACCTGCAGATACCTGGACCTCTATTGCTGAATAAGAGCACACTTGGAATGCTGCATCCAGATTTGGTCACCACCATACAAAAAAGGATGTTGAGACTCTAGAGAGGGTGCAGAAAAGAGTAACAAAGATAATTAGGGGGCTGGAGGCAAGACTGTGTGATGAACGATTGAGAGAATTAGTTATGTCTAGTCCAGGGGTAGGCAACCTTGGCTCTTTTATGACTCGCGGACTTCAACTCCCAGAATTCCTGAGCCAGCCATGCTGAGGGGAAAGGGAGAGGTTTCCAAGCTGAGCCATGCTGGCTCATGGATTCTGGGACTTGAAGTCCACGAGTCATGAAGGGGCCATGGTTCCCCCATGCTGGCTCAGGAATTCTGGGAGTTGAAGTCCACAAGTCATGAAGGGGCCATGGTTCCCCCATGCTGGCTCAGGAATTCTGGGAGTTGAAGTCCACGAGTCATGAGGGGGCCATAGTTCCCCCATGCTGGCTCAGGAATTCTGGGAGTTGAAGTCCACGAGTCATAAAAGAGCCAAGGTTGCCTACCCCTGGTCTAGTCTAATGAAGAGAAGGTCTAGGGAGTGACATGATAGTTTTTTCCCAATATTTAAGGGGCTGCCACAAAGAAAAGGGGTCAAGCTATTCTCCAAAGCGCCTGAAGGCAGGACAAGAAGCAATGGATGGAAACTAATCAAGGAGAGAAGCAACCTAGAACTAAGGAGAAATTTCCTAACGATGAGGCCCATCAATCAATGGAATAGCTTGTCTTCACAAGTTGTGGGTGCTCCATCACTGGAGGTTTTTAAGAAGAGATTGAACAGTCATTTGTCTGAAATGATATAGGGTCTTCTGCTTAAGCAGAGGGTTGGACTAGATGACCTCCAAGGTCCCTCCCAACTCTCTTATTCTGTACTCTGCAAGTTGCCCTGATGGTAAAATATGCTCATAGTTGAAGGGGAATTGGAAAGCTTTCTCTTTGCCACTCGTTTTGACTGAGGGAGCCTGTTCTTTTTCCTAGAGGTGAAATACAGGGACACCCTCATGCGCTTCGATTACATTTGGCTTCGTGACCATTGCCGCTCGCCATCTTGCTATAACACCAAGACCAACCAACGCAGTCTGGATACGGCTAGTGTGGATCTCACAATCAAGCCCCAGGTGGTGCGAGTCGATGAATCCACTCTCTTTGTCACCTGTGAGTTTCTGGAATTATATATCTCCAGAGGCAGAATGGGAGATGGTTCTGGAGACTGCTGCTCTCTCTCTCTCTCTCTCTCTCTCTCTCTCTCTCTCTCTCTCTCTCTCTCTCTCTCTCTCTCTCTCTCTCTGTCTCTCTCTCTCTCTCTCTCTGTCTGTCTGTCTGTCTCTCACTTCTCTCTCTCTCTCCCTCTCACTCTCCCTTCTTCCCTCCCTCCTCCCTCTCTCCCTCCCTCTCCCTCTCCCCCTCTCTCTCTTCCTCCCTCCCTCCCTTTCTCCCTCTCTCTCTCCTTCTCTTCTCTCTCCTCCCTTCCTCCCTCTTCTCACCTCTCCCCTCTCCCTCTTATTTGGGCCACTTTAGTACACATATAAGTCTCCCCAAATTCTTTCTGCGTTGTCAGATGCTCCTCCCTTCCTCTCTCCTTCCCTCCCTCTCTCCCTCTCCCTCTCTCTCTCTTCCTCCATCCCTCTCCATCTCTCTCTCCCTCTCCCTTCCTCCCTCTCCCTTCTCCCTCCCTCTCCCCCTCTCTCCCTCCCTCCCTCTCTTCCTCCCTCTTTCTCCCTCTCTCTCTCCCTTTCTCTGTCTTTCCCTGTCTCCTTCCCTCCTTCTCTCCCTCTCCCTCTCTCTTCATCCCTCCCTCCCTCTCTCTCTCTCTCTCTTCCTCCCTCCCTCCCTCTTCTCACCTCTCTCCTCTCCCTCTTATTTGGGCCACTTTAGTACACGTATAAGTCTCCCCAAATTCTTTCTGCGTTGTCAAATGCTCTGTTCAATTGCAAATGTGCAGAATCGGGAACCTAGTGGTACAGCCCCCCCCATGTCTTGAGGAACGTTCCCCTGATCCTGTCCGTCTCCCCCAGGGCCGGATGGCCACGTGACCAAGTATGGCCTGGAATGGCTGCTGAAGAACAGCTACGAGGGACAGAAGCAGCAGATCATGCAGCCCCGGATCCTGTGGAACGCCGAAATTTACCAGGCAGCTCAAGTGCCTTCCGTGAACTACCACAGCTTCTTGGAAACCAACGAGGGACTGAGGGAATTCCTGCAGAACTTCCTGCTGTACGGCATTGCCTTCGTGGAAGACGTCCCTCCCACCAAGGAAGACACGGAGATCATAGCGGAGAGGGTCAGCTTGATCAGGTAACCCTGGCTCATCGGAGGCAGCCTTATTCCCCATTCTGACGCTTTTCTTTTTTCTTTCTTTTCTTCCCCTTTCTCTTCTTTTCTTTTTTCTTTTTCCTTTTTCTTTTCTTTTCTTTTTCCTTTCCTTTTTTCTTTCCTTTTTTCTTTTCTTTTCTTTTTCCTTTCCTTTTTCCTTTTCTTTTTCCTTTCCTTTTTTCTTTCCTTTTTTCTTTCCTTTCTTTGTTCTTTCTTTTTTTTCTTTTTGAGACATTTCTCTTAGATTCAAATGCGATTAAAGTATTAGGCAGAGGTAGTCCTTGACGTACGACCACAACCGAGCCCCCAGTTTCCGTTGCTGAATGAAACGCTCAGTTGTTAAGTGAGCGTTGCCTCATTTAACGACTTTTATTGCCACAGTTGTTAAGGGAATCACTGAAGTTGCTAAGTTAGTAACCCGGTTGTTCAGTGAATCTGGCTTCTCCCATTGACGTTGCCTGTCAGAAGGTCGCCAAAGGGGGAGTCATGTGACCCCCCCCGGGACACTGCAACTGTCATAAGTACATGCCAGTTGCCAAGCATCTGAATGTTGATCACGTGATCCTGGGGATGCTGCAACGGTCGTAAGTGTGAAAAACAGTCATAAGTCACTTTTTTCAGTGCCGTTGTAACCTTGAGCAGTCACTAAGTGAACTGTTGTAAGTCGAGGACTACCTGCATTGAACCTGGGATCATATGGAGGTCAAGCACATTAAGCTGTGAGTTAGTCTTCTAAGAACAGGTGGTCCTTGACTTACTCTAAAATTTCCCTTGTTAAGTAAGGTAGTTGTTAAGTCAAATCACGCCCCCATTTTACAACCTTCTCACCACGGTTGTTAAGCAAATTAATATAGTTGTTAAGTGAATCATACGGTCATTAATCGAATCGGGCTTCTCCCATTGGCTTTACTTGTCGGAGGCTCCCTGGGAAGGTTGCAAATCGTACATACATGCAGCCATCGTACATACATGGGCTAGAAAAGGTGGATAGAGAAAAATTCTTTTCTCTATCACACAATACCAGGACAAGGGGGCACTCCCTAAAGCTCGTAGCTAAGAAAGTGAGGACAAATAAAGGGAAATATTTCTTCACCCAGAGGGTCGTTGATTTATGGAATTCACTTCCTGAAGGGGTCGTGACAGCTGTCAGCCTTGACAGCTTCAAGGCAGGGTTAGATAGATTCATGGAGGCCAAGTGTATCGGTGGTTATTAAAACGGATGTCCATGTGCCGCCTCTATGTTGGTTGAGGCAGGCAGGATTCCCTTGAGTACCATTTGTTGGGGGTCAAGGGAAAGGGAGGGTTTTGCCTTCTCTTTCTGCTCAAGATCCCCATGTACAATTGGTGGGCCACTGTGTGACACAGAATGCTGGACTCGATGAGCTTTGGCCTGATTCAGCATGGCTCTTCTTATGTAAGCACCTGAACTCTGAGTACGTAACTGTGGGGATACCGCAATGGTTGCAAGAGTGAGGACAGGTCACCAGTCCCTTTTTCCAGTGCTGTTGTAACTCTGAACAGTCATTAAATCAAAGGTGGTCAGTCAAGGGTTACCTGTACTATATCTCTTCCATCAATTGTTTCTGGGTTCTCTTCTCAAATTATAGCCATGCTGTCTCTTCTCTGCTTAAATATGGAGCCAGGCTTGTTGTTTTTTTTGCTAAGATATTAAGGTCTACCCTTTGCAGGCTAGTAATGCACTGTTCTAGCAAAAATCCTGTTGTTTTTTTCTGAAAAGTCGTAAAAGACCTTGAGCTAAAAAGAAGAAAAAAAACACCAGCTCTTGTGATAGGGTGGGAATGTTTTACTGATGGGGCAAGCCGTGTTTCCTGTTTTGACAGAGCAGATGGAAAGGGCAGCCTCAGTCATGGGAGATCTGAAGATCAAAAAAACAGTTCTCTCGGCTGGGGAGGAAAGGGCAAAGAAACACATCTCACATCTAATCAAAATTAAACTGCCAGGCTGACCTTGAACTGACCTGACGTCTTAAGAAAAAAGGGATTTGCAACAGCTCCTTGCTTTTTTCTTACTTTCTTCTCCCTCCCTGCCCGGATTGCAAATTATTAGCCTAAATTATTTCAGAAGAGGCTGCTTTTTTATCTGGGAATTTCCAAAATTCATCACCCTGGCACTGAATGCAAATGTTTGCTTCTCCAAGTCCTCCTGAAATGGCTCAATCTATTCCAGTTTCAGTAGCTTCCTGTAGCTTTCTGTGAGCTGTACCACTTTAGACCTGATGTTTTTTTTTCAAAGATTGCCCCTGGCATGTGAATGAAAGATGACTCCGATTTGCAAACTACTTACATGTCATGGATTAGTTATACATTTACAAATATATACTTAATAAAAAATATATTAAAAAAAAGATTTAACAAGCAATGAATTAAATGTCTGCACAATAAGGAAACCACAACAAGGTCTTGCCCTCTATTGTCCCAATTCTGTCGATTGAAAAGTAGTTTTACGATCCGATGCTGCATTGTGGATGTTTAACTGGCAATAAACCATTCAGAATAGCGACAAGGACTTCTGATCCTTAATAAACACAATTAAAGGTATTCGTCTGACTTTATCTATAACTCTGCCAGTACAGGTAGCCCTCAACATACGACCATAATTGAGCAGCATTTCTGTGGCTAAAGTAAAAGATTTGTTAAGAGAATTTGCCCCATTTTACAGCCTTTCCTGCCACAGCTATTAACTGAATCACTGCAATTGTTAAAATAGTAAGCAAGTTGATAAACAAATCTGGCTTCCCTCCATTGACTTTGCTTGTCAAAAAAGTTGTAAAAAAGGGATCACATGACTCTGGGACACTGCAACCGTCATAAGTACCTGCCAGTTGCCAAGCGTCTGAATTTTGATCACATGACTGTGGAGATGCTGCAGTGGTCATAAGGGTGAAAAATGGTCATAAGTCACTTTTTTCAGTGCCGTTGTAACTTTGAATGGTCACTAAATGAACTGTTGTAAGTTGAAGACTACCTGTACAGTGTTACCCCACCCTTAAGGATTGAAACAGCTGTCATCATTCCTGGCCAAACAAGCAAAAGTTCCACGTTTCCAGATGTTACTGGGAATTGTGAACAAGAATAGAATAGGAGCTGGAAGGGACCTTGGAGGTCTTCTAGTCCAGCCCAATGCTCAAGCAGGAGAACCTATACTGTCACAGACAGGTGAATGTCTAGTTTCTTCTTAAAAATCTCCAGTGGTGGAGTGCCCACGATTTCTGGAGGCAAGCTGTTCCACTGATTGATTGTCCTCACTGTCAGGAAGTTTCTCCTTAATTCCAGGTTGCTTCTCTCTTTAATAAGTTTCCAACTGTTGTTTCTTGTCCTTCCCTCTGGTGCTCTGGTGAACAACCTGGCCCCCTCTGCCTTGTGGCAATTCCTCAGATACTGGAACACTGCTATCATGTCTCCCCAAGTCCTGTAGCCATTCTTCATATGTTTTAGTCTCAAGGCTAAAATAGTGTCTAACTAGAATAGTGTCACAGGCAATTATGCTTTTGATTTTATCCAGAAGGTCTACATTTGTAGGAAGAGTTGATGTCAACTCAAGTATTGGCTCTTGGTCTCTGTTTCTTTGTCTCTTTGTTTCATTTTCTTTTCTCTCTTCTTCTAGAGAAACAATTTACGGCAGGATGTGGTATTTCACCTCTGACTTCTCTCGAGGAGACACCGCTTACACCAAACTGGCTTTGGATCGTCATACAGATACCACTTACTTTCAGGAACCTTGTGGGTAGGGGCCAATTGCCAACGAGGTAGAACACCACAGAAAAGATGAGTGTAGCTGGGAGCATGGGACATTCTGACACAGTTTCTCAGTTGAAACTGCCTCCCCAACCTCAGAAAATGGCTCATGACTTGGCGCTGGAACCTTAGAATGTTTTGCTCATCTCAAACTGAATCATATGGGTACTATTTATTTTGCGGGGCCCTTAGTACTCTCTGAGTTGGGTTGTTTTCTTGCAGACGGTTCAACTAGGTAACCTCATCCATGCTAGAAGAGAATGAGTCTTGCTTTCTGTTCGCGTACAAGTGGCTTGATCTGCCATTGGTAGTTCCTTAACAGTATATTATTTACTGCCCGGTTGTTGGTTTAGTATTGTTGATCTAGTATTACTCAACCTCCAGATAAGCACAGATTATTCATTCATTCAATTTCTATGACCACCCATCTCTGTCAATGACTCTGAGTGGATCTTGGTCAATGACCCTGGTGATTAACCCCAAGATTAATGCTAGACCAGGGGTCTGCAACCTTGACAACTTTATGACTTATGGACTTCAGCTTCCAGAATTCTGGAAGCTGAAGTCCACAAGTCTTAAAGTTGTCAAGGTTGCAGACCCCTGCGCTAGACAACTCAGACAAACAAACAAACAAACAGTAAACCACAGCCTCCTCAAGGAATCACTAAGAACATTCCCACCAACAGTGGCTTAGTAACAGAAAAGTTGGACTCAGTTGTGGTTGTAAGTCAAGGATTACCTGTATGGTAACTGTTTCTTCTCAGCATCCAGGTACTCCATTGTCTGAGGCATGAAGGGACAGGGGGCCGGACACTCCTGGTGGATGGCTTCTACGCAGCAGAGCAAGTTCTACAGCAATCCCCAGAGGACTTTGACCTTCTCACAAAGGTGCCGCTGAAGCACGAATATATCGAGAACATGGGAAGCTGCCACAACCACATGATTGGGGTTGGACCTGTCTTGAATATTTACCCCTGGAACAAGGAGCTCTACCTGATCAGGTAAGGGGGAATGGCCTTCTGCTAAGACCTGCCTTCATATGGACATCGCCCTTTAGGTCACTGGTCCCCATTCTTTCAGCTTTGAGGACCAGTGGGGGGGAGGAGAGGAAATGGTTCTGTGTGAGTGACAGGCACATGAGTGAAGCTTCAAGTGCATGAGAGAGTGCCCATCACTCATGTAAATGGAGCTCATTCCCATTTACATGAGTGGTGGGCACTCCATGGGGGTGTTCATCTGCCACTTGTGCTGGCTGGTTCTGAACAGGCCGTGATCCAGTTCCAGGTTGCATCCCAAGCATTGGGGACCCCTGTTTTAAGCCATAGCAGGATCTGCTTGTTCCTGGCTCAGTTTATGATGTAAATTTACTTCTTGTAGATTGTTAATCATGGTTTATGGATTTCTCTTTTTTTTTTTTGTAATATATTTTATTGAATTTTTTAAAAAACACAAATCACTTAATATTTGGTGAACAGTGTGTTGTCTGGGTTACATTTGTAAAACAATCATTAACAATTAATTTCTATAATCCATATTCCACATAATAATTTTAGTTGATTTTCTCTTTCCCCAAAATATCCTCTTTTGCAAACATTGAATTAATACAATTCTTATTGTTTTGATAATAACAATTGAATATACATATATATATATATATATTCCAATATTCCTAAAAATAATAATCATATCAGTATAATATTTCTTTTCTATGCAGTCATTCTGGTTGCCTTATCATAGATCCTGCTGCAATCCTTATTTTAGTTTATTTCTCCCATCAAATTCTAGATATTCTTACTGGTGAGGACTCTCTCAAAAATTAATTGCATTTATATTTACAAATTTAACTCTTTATTTTTTCTGTATAAGCCATCTCACACTCGTACATTTCTTAAGAAATAGATAAAACGATGAAAAGGTTTATGGATTTCTACCTATGAACCTGGTTAAGAATGGTTTAAGCCAGCGGTTCTCAACCTTTTGCAGGCTGTGACCCCGACCTGCATCGCGCATGCGTGGTGCGACAGCCCGCATCGCGCATGCGCGGTGCTACCCCCACACATGCGCGGTGCTGCCCCCTGCGCCAGCCGAGGGGAAAAGGGGAAAAAAATGGCGGACTGCATTGTTTGGCGACCCCCGTGAAATGGTCGTTCGACCCCAAATGGGGTCGCAACCCACAGGTTGAGAACCGCTGGTTTAAGCCATCCCCCAGCCCCAGGGGGGACTGGCTGTAATGTATAAAACCAGCTTGATCGTGCTTGGCCAATGAGGATTGAAGTTACTTCTGTTTAAGGGTTTAGCTAGTGTGGCCCCTTGCAACCAAATGCATTTAACGAGTCTTCCGTTTCTTCTTCAGGTATAATAATTATGACCGAGCTGTCATTAACACAGTGCCTCATGACACTGTGCACCGTTGGTACATTGCACACCGCACACTCACTGCTGAGCTACGGAGGCCAGAAAACGAGCTCTGGGTCAAACTGAAACCAGGGAAAGTAAGTTAGAAGGTGGCTTGTGGGAGAAGCTGGCTAAGACCCATTTGGCCCCTTAAAACTCCCGATATCCTTTCCTCCCCCAAGAAAAACACCAGGTTCAGACCCAGCTTACTTTTCGGAGAGCAACCTTCAACGTACCATGTTCCCACGTCCACAGCTGGTTCAGCATTCCTGTAGTCACGTAATCAAAATTCAGGCCCTTGGCGATTGCAGATCACCATTTGCGACCTTCCCAGCTGGCTTCCAACAAGCCGAGTCAATAGGGGAAGCCAGAGATGCTTAGAAGTCATGTGATTCATTCATTCATTCATTTATTTATTTATTTATTTATTTATTTATTTATTTATTTGATTTGACTTCTATGCCACCCTATTCCGGAGAACTCAGGGCGGCTCACAACATAAATAGAAATCACCAGTTAAAATACATATATAAAAACCCCTAAGTTAAAAGAAAACCAATCATCCAACAAACATGCACACAAACATACACTGGCTAGGGGCAAGATGTTAACTGCCCCAGGCCTGCCGGCAGAGGTGTGTTTTAAGCAGTTTACGAAAGGCAGAGAGGGTGGGGACGATATGGATCTCCGGGGGGAGTTTGTTCCAGAGGGCCGGGGCCGCAACAGAGAAGGCTCTTCCCCTAGGCCCCGCCAGGCGACACTGTCTGGCTGACAGGACCTGGAGAAGGCCGACTCTGTGGGCCCTAACCGGCCGCTGGGATTCATGAGGCAGCAGACGGTCCCGTAAATAATTTAATGACCAGAGCAGAAAAAAAGATTGTAAAATCAGGCAACACTCATTTAAAACCTCCTTGCTTAGTGATGGAAGTCCAGGCCCCAGTGATGTTTGTAAGTCAGGCAGTCCTCAATGTCATCGTAACTTCAAATAGTTACTAAATGAACTAGTCAAGGACTATCTACATAGCCTTCTTCATTTGTAACAGTTACAGTAGAACAATTAACCAGTGGAACAACCTGCCTCCAGAAGCGGTGGGTGTTCCAACACTGGAAGTTTTTAAGAAGAGACTGGACAGCCATTTGTCCGAAATGGTATAGGGTTTCCTGCCTGAGCAGGGGGCTGGACTAGATGACCTCCAAGATCCCTTCCGACTCTGTTCCTGTTATTGAGTTAATTTAGTTAAAATCACTGGTACAGACATAGAACTAAGGTAGAACTAAGGAGAAATTTCCTGACAGTGAGAACAATTAACCAGTGGAACAACCTGCCTCCAGAAGCTGTGGGTGTTCCAACACTGGAACCTTTTAAGAAGAGACTGGACAGCCATTTGTCTGAAATGGTGTAAGGTTTCATGCCTGAGCAGCGGATTGGACTAGATGACCTCCAAGGTCCTTTCCAACTTCCTCCTCCTCCTCCTCCTCCTCTCCTTCTTCTTCTTCTTCTTCTTCTTCTTCTTCTTCTTCTTCTTCTTCTTCTTCTTCTTCTTCTTCTTCTTCTTCTTCTTCTTCTTATTATTATTATTATTATTATTATTATTATTATTATTATTATTATTATTATTATTGCCCTATATGGCAATGGGCCAGGATACTTGCGGGACCGTCTTCTGCCCCATGAGTCCCAGCGACCGGTTAGGGCACATAGGGTTGGCCTCCTACGGGTCCTGTCTGTTAGACAGTGTCGTCTGGCGGGGCCTAGGGTTAGGGCCTTCTCTGTTGCTGCCCCGGCCCTCTGGAATCAACTTCCCTCAGAGGTTCGTACTGCTCCCTCCCTCCTAGCTTTCCGAAAACTCTTAAAAACACATTTATGCAGACAGGCTTGGGGTGTGTGAGCTGCGCTCTGCCCCTGGGCCTTTGATTGGGACTGTATGTTGTATGAGTGGGTATAGTTTTATAGTTTTTATATTGTATATTACTATTTTAATTGATTTATATTTTTGTACTTGTATTTTTGCTGTGAGCCGCCCTGAGTCTGGGGAGAAGGGCGGCATATAAGTCAAATAAATAAATAAATATTATTAATTCTCCTTTTCATTCCATCTGTAGGCCCTCTTTGTGGACAATTGGCGAGTGCTGCATGGCCGAGAATCTTTCACAGGATATCGCCAGCTCTGTGGTTGCTACCTCACCAGAGATGACGTGCTAAACACAGCCCGTTTCCTTGGACTTCAAGCCTAAGGTGGCTGGGGAGTCTGATACTCTGGAGCTACTGATTCAGGAATGGGAGAGAAAAAAAATGCATACCTCACAGATCTGGCCTCTGGTCACAAGAGAGAGGAGACATCCTCCCAGCATTACTTGATGATCGAGCAAGTATTAAAGTCTACTGCCTTTTCTTCACTCTCCCCATTCTAGGCTTCCTGATTGTTTCTCCTTGGTTTCCAAAGCCCAGCCCATTGGCTCAGCTCGGGTCAGATGGACTGGGGAGCCATGTAGAGACCAGTTCTGACTTTCAAGGTGCTACCTCTTGTGCCTTTTGCTGTTGAAAGCAGCCCTGTCCTCTTGAGATTGCCCATGTACAAAAAACATCAAGGTTTTACTGGACATATAGTACATGCTTGAAAACTGGTACAGTCTCAAGGGAAGTTGAGTTAGTTCATCTGAAAGGCATGTTTGTTGTTGTTGCAGCCTTTTGAGACCTCCAAAGTACACTGGTACCCAACGTTTGAAGGTTCTGCTTCTTCATATCTCTTCTCTTTGCTGCCTGCTGGTGATGTTAAACTTGCCATGTGATGGGAAAGTTGCTTCAGAGCAGGAGGAAGGAAGAACACAAACAGAACTGGGGAGAGAAGACAACATTAAGTCCCGATTTCCCAGCACTATTAAAAAAAATAGTGATAACGATATAATTATAGCACTGCATTTCTTTCCAGCTTACTCTGTTGTCCATTCTTCATCTTGGTCGTTGCTTCAACTTTCTCCAAAATTTCTTTGCCACCCATTCTACGTTGGAAGGAAGCACAGTCTCTATGGGGGGATTTCCCCACCATAATTCTCCTTGCTTTGTTTCTTTTCTGCTCTTTCCTTTAACAAGAGGCTTTACCTTTAAGAAGCTGGAAGCTGCCAATCCGTGTTCTTGAACTAAAGCTCAGACAATTGGAAAGAGAGAGAGAGAGAGAGAGAGAGAGAAAGAAGACACTTGATTATTCCTCTTTGCACGTTAGGTGAAAATAATTGCATGTTTCATTTTGATTGGCCTTCTCAGCAGCACCGTCTCTTCCGAAGAAAAGCAAATGGGGCTTTTAGCTGAAGCTGAGATGATTAGCTCAAAGATCTGAGTGGAGACACTGCTTCTGCTATCTGCTTCCTAGCCTTAGGAACTGGGTCCTTGATTAGGAACAAGGAGTTCTAGACCATTACTCCTTCTAGAAATGGATGATGATCATAGCTTGCACCCTGCCATCATCAGAGACACCTGTTCCCACTGCATCTCTTGAGCATGATCCAACAGGGATGACCAGAACTTCCATAGGAAGCCAAGGTTTGGTGGAAGAACAGCACCTACAAGAAACAGCCAAAGTCAGCTTTTTGCCTTCAAACCAAATAGAAATATCTTGCCTTTGTTTTTATATTGGATTTGCAGTGACATTTTCATTATTAATAATGAAGAATGAAAGGCTTTCACAGAACTTGGGATGCAAATTCTGTGGTTGAGTTCGTCTTCAAACTTGAAAACTAATCTGTGCATCATTTTAGGAGTGGGAGGGTGTTTTAACCACAAGAAGGTCCATCTTTGTTCACGTTTGTCAGCCAACCTTGGTCATTGCCAAGCTCAGCCAAACTTGGTTAAGCCCACTGGCTCTCATTGGCACATTTCTGCTAATTAAGGAAAATCAGCCATCTTTCCTATGTTCGGAGCTGAGCACTTGATCCCTTTCAGATAAAGAGACTTTTTTTTTGTTCTCCTAGAATTATATTAAACATGCAAAACTGCTAAGGGGAAAACTCTAGAAAAGGAACTTTGCAATTCTTATACGCATCAGGAAGTGGCTACCATTGTCCTTTGACAATATTCTGTTCTTTGCAGCTTTTGAATTAAAATAGCGGGAAAGCTGGCAAGATTCCTCCAAGTCTAGAAGGATACAGTTTTGACTCTTGCTAAACTGCAGGAGTCATAATTTGAACTGTAACATTTGAGATCTTCACTAAGGGAGCAGGAAAGAAAAACACTAGAATCCTACACGAACATCAGCAGTTTGAGTCTAGTTGAATTTTCTCCCTGAGATGTTCATATTTTGTAAGGAATATATTTTAGGTTTGCTTGTCCCTGAAGCAGTATTTATCTCATGAGCTCCAAGTTGCTGTGAGGTCATTTTGCCCAGCTATAGTTTAGCTACACCTCACTAAGTTGTGATGTTCTTTGCAAGAACCAGATCTGTATGTGCTTCTTTCCTTTCTTACTCATAGTTTTGGACTTTGTTTATTGTGATGCTGTAGTAGCACTTTTTGCTCTTAACACTCCTTTTAGACAATGTTCAGTTATTAGCAGCACAAGGTATTTGGTACTTGAGGCCATCTCTAACTTGATTTTCTTAACTGTGTATGAGCTTCTGGGCCACGTAGAATGCATCAAATGTAGAGGAGGTGCAAATACTCTTTGGATCAAGGCTATGTCTACAGCTGTCTGGTATTTATTAGCTGCTAAGTTTCAGGAATACACTTACTCACTTCTAAGAAAGTCTTTGCAAAAAGTACCACTCGGGTTGTGTTCTATGTAGATTTTGTGAGGACCTGGGCGGCTTTGTGTGTAAGTGGGTGAGATCATCCCGTCCCTCACACGGCCACACATTTGTTCCTCCTCTAAGAACAAGATTGTTATCTTCACCGTTAGCCATCAAACTTTGTAATTGTTTCCTGTTACTCTGCTTCTAATAATAAAAAAAAAGTTCAGAGATATTTCTTTCTGAGAGCAACTGCTGCCTCCGGCTTTGTTTTATTAAACCGATTTTGCAAAGTGTGGCCAATGAATTAAAAACCCTAAATCATGCTATAAACTTTAAAAAAAATGAAAACTTTAGGAAGCCCAGAAGAGAGGTCTGTGTGTAAGGGGGTTGACTTAGGTTTCAAAAAGAAATGTTGGGTTTTAAATCTGTACATTCCACAAGTCTTAAACTTTCAGCATCTAGCTTGGCTGCTTGACCTCAAGGTTTATCGGTAGTCCTTGACTTACAACATTTAGTGGCCGTTTGAAGTTTCAAAGGGATTGAAAAAAAGGGACTGGTGACCATTTTTCACACTTACGACCGTTGCAGCATCCCCAAAGTCACGTGAACAAAATTCAGAACTGACTCGTATTTATGACTGTGGCAGTGATCCCCTTCTGCATCCTTCCCGACAAGCAGAGTCAGTGGGGAAGCCGGAAAGGTCATAAAATGGGGCAAGAGTCACTTAACAAATGTCTCACTTAGCAACATAAATTTTGGCCTCAGTTGTAGTTGTAAGTCCAGGACTGCTTGTATTTATTTATGTATTAAACAAATTTAGGTATGGTAGCCATTCAACCCATACATGGGCGACTCCAGGAAGCTTATGTTGAGAAGTCTTGGAGTCTTGGAGCCCTGGGACCATGTCACGAAAAAGTGGGGCAATTGACATCTGGTAAGGTTATATGTTCTTATTTTTTTCTTATTTTCTTTGAAATGTTTTGAATTGAAACCTTGTGGTTAACCTCATCTAACCCCCCCAAAAGACAGGGCTTAATTTTCTCATGCTGGCTATCCTGATGTGGTTTCTTCACTTAAATTCCACAGATTTGCATGACATTTAGTTATTACTTTTATTCTCTCTCTCTCTCTCTCTCTCTCTCTCTCTCTCTCTCTCTCTCTCTCTCTCTCTCTCTCTCTCTCTCTCTCTCTCTCTCTCTCTCTCTCTCTCTCTCTCTCTCTCTGTCTTTTTCTCTCCCCCTCCCTTCCTCCCTCCTTCCTCTCTCCACCTCCTCTCTCATTCTCTTTCTCTCTCTCTCCTCTCCTCACCTCACCTCTCCTCACTCTCTTATTTGGGCCACTTTAGTACACGTATAAGTCTCCCCAAATTCTTTCTCCATTGTCAAATTCTCTGTTTAATTGCAATTGTGTAGAACTGGTAGCCAATTTCACGCTAAAGACTAAGAAAACAGATTGACATTTGGAGATGTTCCACAGCTGGTGGATTTTAGGACCTGGTCATCCCAGGGTGAGAAGCCTTGAACAGATTATAGGTTCTCTACAAATTGCACGATAAAATGACAGGATTTAGGACAAGTGGTGCCTAAAGTGGATCATTCGGAAAGAACATTTGACAAACTCTTGGCTCTGAGCCAGGATAGCTCTCTTGAGTCAGGGATGGGTGGCTAGAATAGGGTGGCCCCGTTGCCATTGAGTTTGTCAACAGGAGAGCAGAATGCCAAGCTGAATAGAGTTTTGACTGTAGAGGATTTTGTGTGTCCGTATATAAGTAAAAGTGTTGAATTATTCCCATAAGACAACCACAGTCTATTAAAGTTAACTATTTCACGCAGCTCAGTCACATCCCAAACATGACATGGATCATTCTCAGCTTATCATGCAGTTACGTACTTCTTCCCAATGTTTTATGTTTCTAAGATTGTTATTTTGGGGTTTTTTAAAATCTCAGAAAATACACGTAGACTAACCACACACGTTCATTTTGAATTTTCCTCAATGTCCCAACGCAGCACTGCACCAGAGAGATATTTTGGATGATTTAAAATGGTGGCGTATAACAAACTGACCCTAATAATTTCTTGCCACAAATTGTTACGGGAATGGCTGTAGTTGTTCAGTTAGTAACATAGTTGTTGTGTGACTCTGGCTTTCTCGTTGACTTTGCTCCGAAGAAAGTCGCAAAAGGGGATCACGTGATTCCGGGACCCTGGCAACCATCATAAACACGAACCCTTCGACACCTGTCCAAATTTTGATCACGTGACCACGAGAGAATGCTGCGGCGGTCGTAAGTAGGAACAAGGATGAAAAGTCACTCTTGTAACTTTAGTCACTCAACGGAACGGCTGTAAATCGAGGTCTCATACCGAGGATTCCTGCCAAGAAAATAAGACCCAGGCTGGAAACACCCATGGACCCCAAAGACAAAGGTTAGCCCGAGGCCAGCTTTAATCGCAGCTGCTTCAATAATGTCCCTTCAGCATTTTTTAAAAATAAGAAGGGAGCAGGTTCCGCTTAAGCAGTGCTGATACGGAAAGGGGAAGAAGAAAAAAAAAGCCTGACAATTTAGACCTGATCATATGGCCCCTATTTGTTAAAAAAAAAAGAAGAAAAGTGAAGCAACTTTTCAGAAGGAGAAGTTCAAGCAGCTTGCTGTTTAAACCATTTCCTTGCACTCCGATTCTTGCTGGTGCATTGTCTTGCTCTACGCAAGCAGGGGCCAGACCAAAGAGTTTCGAATCTCCAACTCTAAGCCCGAGGAGTGTTTTTTTTTTTCTAATCAGACCAGGAGCACCCAGGAGTAGAACGGAAACCGATTCACACCGGGTTGTGCCGTTTATACGTTTGAATATTAAAGGACGTATCTTCTTTTCAACCAATTCTCTCTGAAGTTTTCTTCGTTCTTTCAAAGCCTTCTGGATTGAATCTGGACTAAATCCCACCCACTCACCCACCCCCCCTGACACACACACACACACACACACAATTTCTTTTCTTTTTCTTTTCCCTTTTGGAAAATGAATTTATTTTATGTAACAGTTCACGCATACTGTATAGACAAAGACAATCCTCAATTACAATCACAACTGGGACCAGAATTTCATTTCTTTTCTTTTTTTTAACATTCTTTTTTTTTAATAATTGTACTGCTTTATCGACATCTAAAATACAAACGCAAATTAAAAAAAAAGTAATAGCAAAAAGTAATGGAGTCGTAGAGTTTGCATTTTATATTTTGATAAACCGATACAATTTTTAAAAAAAAAAAACGGATTCCCCCCGCCCCCCAACTTCAAGCTTCCATGCCTTTTGCATTGGCTCTTGTTTTATATAACTCTTATCTAGATCATGCTTCAGCTGCTTTTATTTCAGTTTTTATTTTATTTATTTATTTATTATTAAACAGTCTCAAGACCTTCGTTTGTATTCCTGGCCTGGGTTTAGTTTATTCTTACCTTAATCTGCAGAGCATAAGAAAACAAGTGTTTCATAAAGGAAATGGCATATGTGTACAAAAGTAATTTGGGTAGTCCTCGACCATACAAAATTATAACAGCACTGAAAAAAGTGACTTATGACCGTTTTTCACACTTAACGACCATTGCAGCATCCCCATGGTCACGTGATCAAAATTCAGACGCTTGGCGTCTGACTCATACTTATGACGGTTGCTGTGTTCCAGGGTCACGTGATCCCCTTTGGTGACAAAGGCAATGGGAGAAGCCAGATTCACTTCACAACTGTTGTTGCCTAACTTAACTGCAGTGAACCACTTAACAACTGTGGCAAGAAACATTGTAAAATAGGGCAACATTCACTGGGCAATCGAAAAGTTGGGCTCAGTGGGGGGCTGTGATTCGAGGACAACCTATCTAAGTAACAATAGCAGAAAATTAGGTGCATTTTCCAAAAAATCTTACAGTTGCATTTCTCTGGCTATTTTTTTTTTAAAGATGTTCTTTCATCTGTCAGGCTCGAAAACTAAGAAAGAAACTGAATCACTTCCTAATAGTTCTCTTTATTTTTCCTCGCCTATGCACAGAAATCTTGCCAAACTTAAGCAAACTACTTGCATCATTAAAGATATACTCGGAGGAGCTGTTTTAAATTTCTCCCAAGCAAACTATTTAAACTTTGTTGTCTCTTGGTCCTCTGGAATGCAGCCCCTCCCTCCTGGGAATCCAGACTGTATTCCACCACATAATCCACATTAAAATAAAAGTAGCCTGACCTGGATTAAATTAAATGAAAGAAATAGCGAGCAGAAAACCTTACGTTGCCATAGTAAGAATTTTTTTTGGTTAAATGTTTTTCTGAACACCACTCAGTGCAGAACAAAAGAAAAAGGTAGCTTTTTGCAGTTATACCGTAATTGTATGTGGTAGATTTGGTAATGCGATATATTTCACCACATCTCTCCTTTGCTAGTTCACTGCAAAGGACGGTGCACTATAAATTTTAGCTGCCTGCCTCTTTTAAGCCTCAAGAATCAGGTGCTATGATGATTGATGCATACTATGATTTTATGTTCAATGCTGATTGTTTTAATAAAAGAATTTTTTCAATTAAAAAAAAAAAAGAATCACTGCAAGTCTATTCTGATCTTTGTTTTGAAAAAGCCAAAGCATCAAATGTAATTGCTCTCCAGTAAAAGCTGCCCTGCCCATCAATTTCTCCAAATTCTTTAAATAAAACAATATTTTAAACCAATTTTAAATATTGTTTTTTTTTTAGAAACGATAATGGTCATGGCACCATCCATGGAATGTGTAACGTTTAGCAACAGAAGCTTGTCCCTTTTTTTAGCGATCCCCAAATCTGACATTTAGAAATACCCAATTCTATTCAAACTCACAATAATTCTTGGAAGATTTTGTTTCATTCCTAGAGGTGATTGAGCAATGTCTTTCCTCCAAGAATTATTGTTCCCGTTTAAAGGGTTACTGTAAGCAAATAAAGACTTGCAAGAAATCACTGCAGCCAACAATCTAGTGATGAATATGTAGAAACTTCAAAGACAGAAATAATGATGCGTTTCAACCGTTTCCTAAACCTTTGGTTCCTATTTTTGCTAAAAGGTGCCGGAAAAGCTATTATGCAGAAGATGTTTCCTTTTTCCTTAGAAGACAGAAATAGAATCAGTGAGAGGAAATTTTGCTCAAAAAGAAAGAAAAATGTTAAGACAGTAAGAACAGCTTGACAAACTTTTAAAAGCCACACGCTCAGTTTTGTTAGCTTTTCTTTCACAAGTTGTTTTTAAAATTCATCCTCTTTTTTGCTTTGTCCGTGGTTTTCTCTGAAAAAGAAAATCAAATGTAGCACATCCTCAGTAGGGACCAAAAACCCCATTTGCGGCTTGCGTCTCCTCTTAACATATATCAGTATTTTCCCCGAGTGATGTCTAAGTCAGGTTTCTGTGTCCTGGTGTCTTCTGGACTTGTTGAATTAAGAACCCTTAACTAGGGCTTTTAGTTATTGCAACTTCTGGTCATCACCCTCCTGAAGACGGCTGACCTAGCAAGAAGAACTCACGTTCAGAAGTTTATCCTAGTTATGCAGCTTAGTCCTTCTCTACCCTGAAGTCTGTAATCGATTATTTGACGTACAATACTCTCTGGTTATTTTGAGAAACCCACTTCAGCTTTCGGAGAGTAGTGTCCAGCAAGGATCTCTTGAAACTGCTGGAGAGAAAGAAAAAAATCACAGGGTCAAAACAACAGTTGAGGGCTGAAATGCAAAGGACCAGTTCGTTTGCAAGATGGAGGGCCTGGATGTTCTGTTCAGAAATGATCCTCATTTGGACAAGGATGTAGGGTATTCGGACCATATGGTAGGGGACAAAGCATAGCATAAAAACCACCAAGACCACAAAAGTCTTTATTACAATTCTGGTACTCGTCCTCTTACTGTGCTGCTGGGTTTTCTTCAAAGAGACTGCACGGAGCTTGAGGGAGATCTTAGCATAGGAATAAAGGAAAAAGAACAGCAAAAGGAAAAAAAAAGCCACCGCCATCATATTGAGTATGCCTCCGCTGGTGCTTCTGTACTTGAAATGGAAGCACTTGTGCTCACAGGGCCCACTTCTACTAGTGTCCAAAAAGAAGGAAAGCATGGTGATGAAGCAGACCGTCCATACCACCAGGGACATGGAAGTGCTGAATGACTTCGTGTGGATTCGGAATTGTTGAAGGGGCTTTATGATTTTGAAGTAGCGGTCCAGGCTGATCAGGCTGAGAAGCAAAATACTGGCGTACATGGTGATGTAGAAGATCATGCCTACCATCTTGCACAGAGCGGGGGGACCACTCTGGTTTTGATAAACCACCCGAAAGGGCAAACAGAGGGAGAGCAAGAGATCGGCGATGGCAAGGTGCTTCATGTACACCGTGATGGAGTTTGTCTTCAGGGAGCCCAAAGTGAAGACCCAGAGCGCCAGGAGGTTGCTAAGGAAACCAACGATGGCGATGATTGAGTACATTGCAGGCAGGGTCTCCATCAGAAAGCCATCCTGGATTCTACAGGTGGATTCACAAGATAGGTTAGATCCATTATTGAGGTTCTCCCCAAGACAAGAATGAATGTCCATACCTCTGTGGAGAAAAAAAAATGGGATAAATAATTAGATGATTCCATAAATTTCTTAATTAACGTCATTGCTTAATTAACTTAGGAGGGATGGAACTCCAGACTTGAAAACCATTGCTCCCGCTTTTCAAGACTTCTTGGCTTTGTAAATGAATAGCTTTGATTTAAGGCCATGAAGAGCCAGTTTGGTCTAGCGGTTAAGGCACCAGGCTAAAAACTGGGAGACTGTGAGTTCTAGTACCAACTTAGGCACAACGCCAGCTGGATAACCATGAGCCTTCTCTCTCAGCCCTAGGAAGAAAGGAAAGGAAACCACTCTTCAAAAACCTTGCCAAGAAAACTACAGAATCTAGTACAGGCAGTCTCCAAGAATCAAAAATTGACTCAAAGGCAAATTTAAAAGATAGCCATTTGCAGGTACTGGGGTAGGATATAAATGAAGCCCAGCATGATTGACAGCATATTTGTTCCAGCCTCTTAACTTTGTTCTTTTATTTGATTTCAATGTTATGTTTTTTATTTTGTTATTGTCCCCATGGTAGATGGGCACCCGTATGCATTTGATAAATACCTAGACAGGATATGTTGCTAAGAACTGTCAATAGATTTAAATAAGCTTGAGTTCCAGCTGCTTTTTACATTTGCATGCAGTGATTTTTGTTAAAACTCTTTAAAATATTCAAATATAGTTTTGACACAAAAAAAAGAACAAAAGTGATATTTGTTTGCTGTGCAGCTGGTTGTACATTTTAATGTCAAATGGGCCGTACAACATGCTCTCTAGCTGTCTTCGAAACACCAAGAAAAGCTGTTGTTATTTTTCCTTGATTTCTGTTGGGTTCAGCTAAGTCTGTTTCTCAGCAGATGCAAATGGGATGCACTGTTGAGAACTGCTTTAAAATACCTAAACCCAACTTTGAAGTGGGAGGACTCAGTGCCAGCTAATTTTGAGAGAAGGAGGTGACAGAGACATTGTGAAAGTCTACCATACCAACACACATTCAGTTTGCAAGCTGACATGCTGTTGTCTGCAAACGTATGTTAAATATAATGTTGCTGTTTATTTATATCAGAGTGGTGCTGAAATCTGACACATCACTAGAAGCCAAAATGACAAAAATGCATCTGATTTACTTTGGCCGTGCCCTACGTGCAAATTCATTGGATAAGTCAATGATGCTAGGAAAGGTTAGTAAAATAAGAAGGGCAAGCAAAGAACTCGCTGGTTTGATACCATCAAAGCTGATATAAAAATGAACATCCAACAACTGAAAAAAGCTGTGCTTATCACTTGCCTATGAAGTCACCAAGAGTTGGACACGACTGAATGGCTAAAACAATAATATATATATATATGAAGCTACTTGTGGGCCATCTAATCTATTGATTCTAGGTGTGTTACAAGGATAGCCAATAAAACACTCTAAAATCAACATAAAACATAACGAGCATAATGCTCGTCTTAAATATTGATGCCTGTCTTATATTAGCTTCTCCTCTTTGCGGTCTCTGAGGAAGAACACGGGTTTTGTGCTCTCTAGATTGAGATAATATATATTTTAAAATCCCAGGTTGGTTTCGTAGGGCATAGTCTTCCAAAGCAAGAGTGTGAAACTGTTGGAATATTCATGAGCAGGAAGAGTCATGTGGTAACTCCATCAGTCAGTGTGAAGAAAGTGCTACTGAGTCTGTGCAAAAAGGTATTGAGTTAGAAGCTGAATTTTCAGTCTCAGGTTTGTCTCTGTATCTCTCTGTAAGAAGTCTTCATTAAGCTATGTTGCTGTAAAGAAGAATGTATGGTATTGTAAATATTTTGATATGAATATAAAGAAGTTATTTTGAATCAGCTAAATGCAGCCAACTGTGAGAGCTTCTGATTTATTTTTTTCACCAATAGAGAAATTAAAATTCTCTAACAGAAACCAATCAGTTAGCTCCCAAGAGTCCTATTTTTTTCCACAATGGTCCCTGCCTGCTTGCATGTATTGGCTGGGCAAATTCTACATAGAATAGTCCGTCTCAGAAGCAGTTATAACTATTAGTAGGTGTCACAAGCAAATCCATATACTTATTTCATCAGGAAAAGATAAAAAGCATAACATTCAACAAAAATAGAAATCCTGTGTTCTTATGGGCCATCACATCACTGTACACGTTCCTATTTGCCTGCAAAATAATAGTAAAAAAAATATAGTTCCTAGAACTGCCTATACTTGGAAGTGTTATTTTTGATCTTTAAATGCTGATATCTTGTCAATAAGGCATGCGTGTGGTTCTGGTTTCTTAGATTTCCATTATGTCGAGAATTTGAAAGAACAGCACCAAACTAATCGAAACAACAGCACTAACTAGTCACTAGAAACCTGGAGACTAAAATCACATTTGAACCCACTTCAGCCCTCCATCATCACCCTCACCCCCCAAAACACTTAAATGGCTCATGTCATCACATACCTTGACATCTCCATTCAGACATTCACCCTGATGAGAATTTTTGCACGGCTTTTCAAAGTCTCTTCTGAGAACTTCCTAAGATGTGTGTTGAACCTTCTGATCTTTAAAGCTCTGTCAGCGAAGATAAAGAGATGGATGTGGTTGGCTGAGCTTACTGCCTATGAAAATTTACTCAGTTGTGTACCACTAGATGAAGCAGCTGAGAAAGAAGATAGGGGAAATAGATTGCTTTCTTTTTAGAGAAAATAGGAAGAATAAAAGGGGGCGGGGGGAGTTAAAATTTTTGGATTGGTAGTAGGAGGGTTTTGAATTTTTTAAGCCTTCTTAAGTTCCTTGTACTTAGACAAAGACACAAAGTCAAAATAGCACCAGATGTGAGAGGTAGCAATGAATAAAATCGGGGTAGTCAAGTGTGACTTTATGCAGGACAGTGGTGTTCAAAGGAGGAGGAAGGAGACCATCAAGCAAGGAATAACATTAAAGGAGGATATGGCTGAAGGACCTGGCCTCCCTTTTACTACTTGGAGGACCCTGAATAGATTAAGAGTTGGAGTGTGTAAGTGTAAAACCAGTATGCTCAAGTGGAGACTTTTAGCGGGTAACAATACGCTGTGTGAATGTGAAGAGATGCAAAGCCCGGCCCATCTGCTGGTATGTTGACATGTACCAATAATGGCTTATTTTTGGTCAACAACAAAACCAAGAAGGTGACTTCAGTCTGGCAGTCTAAAGTTCAACCTAGACGGGGAAGAAGAAGCGGTGTGCAGATCAGATGTTTGCTCTTTAACTAGTTATTAGGAAATGTCTGACTGTGAGAAAGAACAGTTATTGTACGTTGGTGGGTTTGGAGAAAGCATGTGATAAGAGTGAATGGACGTGCACCACAATATGGAATGCTGTGCATTAATATAGTGTTAAAGGCTGGCCTTCTGAATGCAGTAAAAGTGGAATATAATGTGGAAATAAAATATGTGAGCATAATGGTTGGCAGATAGTTCAAAACTGTTCTAAAAATGGAATGGAAGGATATGGTGTCCATTGATTGTTTGATATATTTATGGATAAACATTACGAGAAATGTATATGGAGATTCTCAGTCATCCAGGTCATAGTTGTCCCAAAGATACTTTTTCACAAGGCAGCTGGACTTTCTTGTTTTGTTTCTCATCCAAGAAGCTTCTTCAGAACTGAAGAAGTTTAAGAAGCTTCTTGGATGAGAAGTGAAACATAACAATAACAAGAAAGTCCAGCTGCCTCGTGAAAAAGCATCTTTGGGTTAATTACGAGAAATGCTTGTGGTGTGTTGTTCGGGTATATAAACGTGTGCATATTTTTATACAGATGTGTGTGTACTTTTGTATATAGACTATGCCACGTTAGTGGCTGAGAATTTAAATAATTTGCAGTGATGGTTTACATGATGCAAATGAGTGGTATGGACCTGAAAAATTTTTGTACCAAAGACAGAGACAGTTTGGTTGGAGTACAAAAACGGATGACGCTAGACATAAATACTATAAAATCAAAGTTAAAGTTCTTTTTCATAATTGAGCAGACTTTTAGACAAAAAGCCCACCCTATTGCAAGTAGAATAATTTGTGTATCTTCTTAAAATGTTTATTGAAGGGTGGGAGAAGGAATGGATGGATGGAAAAATTCCCTGTTTTATATAAACTGACTTCCTGGGATACCGGTAATATTTTGCAGCTGCTAGTCTTGAGAACAAGTTGAACCTTGCAACACAACGCATCACAAACCATTTGGAGGCATCTAACATCCTTTTTTATGGACCTGGTGAAGACTGGAACATGGACTTTTCCTGAACTTTTTGTCTCGCTTATAAACAAAAGTGATAGTAACAAACTGACATTCTTATATGAAAGAAGAAGTCATATAAAAGAGATAGGGATGCTTCAAAATTTCCGTTAGAGAAGGGATATTCAATTTCAGTTCCTTTTTTCTTCTGCTCAGATCATATCTTTGGACAGACTGGTGAAACAACAGCCATGCCATAGATCAGGGGTTCTCAACCTTGGCAACTTTAAGACTTGTGGACTTCAACTCTCAGAATTCCTCAGCCAGCTTTGGTGAGGAATTCTGGGAGTTGAAGTCCACAAGTCTTAAAGTTGCCAAGGTTGAGAACCCCTGCCATAGATAGATTTTTTGAGTCTCCCAGATGTTGCTCAGGATCACGTTCTGTCTACTCTAGAGCTAAACACAACACAGTGATTAATTATGTAGGCTCTTGGTCAACATTTCTTAGATTTAAATGTCTTCTTGATTACCACAACTAACTGCGTGAGCCAACCTGTTGCCTGTTGTGGACAGTCTATAAGAGGCAGAAGGAAGGACCCATTCATGGCTGGAGTCCATTAAAGTTGGGCGGATAATATATTTAAATAAACAAAAATAATAATTAAAATAGAGACCATATTTTTTTTCCAATGGAGGGGAGACCTGAAATGACCCAGTGTGGATGCATATGGGAAGGGCAAGGTAACAAATATTTGGGGGTGGAGGAATTGGATTTTCAGTTAGTATAGATATTTTGAGCTGGAGAAATGGGAGATACACACACACACACACAGGCTATCCTTTTGTGTGTGTGTGTGTTCATGTGTGTGAGGAAACTAAGGCATTGCTTTTCTGCAAGTCAGAGATGTGGTCGGAGAGCTGTGAAATAACAACGTAAAAAGAAATTTGAGATGCTATTTGTGGCCAAGGGGTTTTCAGCTGCTTCCTCTTGTCCTGCAAGATGAAAGCAACTCAGAAAGAGCTATTTTAAAGAAATTAATGCTGGCCAATGGTCTATGTGGCCAAATATATGGGGCCCAAGTAGTTTGATGGTTGCATTCACAGAATGTGCTAAGTCATGGCTTATGAAATTCTCACTTTTCACAACGCATTTTAGCCGTTTATTGCACAGGAAGAGCCATAAAACCAAGGATTGTTTTGTAAATCTGCCCCAAAACATTTTAAAATATTGGAATAACGAGCATGTAACTTCCTATCTCTTCTCATCCTAGAAAGAGGATATTCAGTGTACTGGATGATTCCCACAATTCAGGACACTGGGCTCATACAAAATTGTGTTGTGTCATTTATCATGATGCGAAAACACAACAACACTGGGTTTTGTTGGAACGACACAAATAACACAAATATGTCTTACCAGCCATGTCATTAGGACAGGTCAAGGCAAATCATTTGAACAGGCACAACCACATTATACAAACTCCAACAAGGATGTTTTATTAAACCAGAGTTAGGCTTCAGCAGGGAGCAGGCACCTTATGACAGTTTGCAAAACATGGTTTTCATTGCAAAGTGTGTGGTTTGAACCCAAGCCAGTTGTGGTTTACTTAACAAACCAAGGTTCATGCGTGAATTATGAAGCCACTTGGAATTAAGGAGAAACTTCCTAACAGCGAGGACAATTAACCAGTGGAACGGCTCAACTTCAGAAGTTGTGGATGCTCCACCACTGGGAGCTTTTAAGACAGTGTTTCTCAACCTTGACCATTTTAAGGCGTGTGGACTTCAACTGTGGAATTCTGGGAGTTGAAGTCCACACGCCTTAAAATGGTCAAGGTTGAGAAACACTGTTTTAAGAAGATATTGGACAGCCACTTGTCTGAAATGGTATGGGATCTCCTGTTTGAGCAGGGGCTGGACTAGATGCCCTCCAAGGTCCCTTGCCAGCTGTATTCGGATTGATTTAATTCATTTGTGCCTCAACTCGCCCAGAAGAGCCGCGGCCACGCCCCCTGAACCAATAGAGCCGTCCCCACCCCCATTTTAGATCAGCCAATCAGCTGCTCGTGCAGGCCTTCGCTTAGCCTCGGCCATCTTCTCCCTTTCCCACATCCGGGCCGTTTCCCAGCAACGCGGAGGCGTCACTTCCGGCGCAGTCCTCCGAGGGGGCAAGGCGCCATGCTTTCGGTGCCGGGCAGCGGGGCCGGCTCGTCTTCGGGCTTCGGCCCGGGCGAGGCGGCTTCGGGCGGCGGCGGCAGCGACTTCCTGACGCGCTACCGGCTGGTGTCGTCCAAGCTGCGCAAGCGCTTCCTGCGCAAGCCGAACGTGTCGGAGGCGTCGGAGCAGTTCGCGGCACTGGCGCGGGAGCTGCGCGCCCAGGAGAGCCTGCCCTACGCGGCCTGGTGCCAGCTGGCGGTGGCGCGCTGCGCCCAGAGCCTGGGCCACCCGGCGGGCGAGGCGGCGGCGCTGGCCGAGGCGGCGCGGCTCTGGCTGCGCCACGAGCGCGAGCTCCGCCTGCGGCAGGGCGCCGGGCTGGGCCTCTGCGAGCACCTGCCGGCCGCCCACGGCTGCGTGGCCTTCGCCGCCCGCCTCCACGTCGACCTGGGCCAGCCGGCGCTGGCGGCCGGCTTGTGGCTGGAGCTGGGCAACGAGCTGCGCTCCGCCGGCGAGGCGGGCCAAGCCGTGCCGGCCTTCCTGCGCGCCGCCGACCTGCTGGCCGCGGCCCACCTGCCCCTGGAGGCGCTGCACGGCCTGCGCGACGTGGCCTCCTGCCTGCTGCTCGGCCGCGACTACGACGGCGCCCTGGCGGTGCTCACGCAGGCCCAGCAGCTGGCCCAGGCGGGAGGAGGAGGAGGAAGCGGCGCCCCGGGGTCCAACGCTTCTTCCGCCTCGCTGCCCGGCGCTTTCCTGGACCACCTGCTCGGCTGCGAGGTCAGCCGCGTGCTGCTCCTGCTCCTGCTGCAGCCGCCGCCGTCCAAGCTGCTGCCCGAGCACGCTCAGATCCTGGAGAAGTACTCTTGGGAGGCCCTGGACGCCGCCTCGGGCTACGTTCCGCCCGAGCTTTTCTTGCTCCTCCAGTCGGCCGTGATGGCCTGCCAGGAGAAGGACTTGGACTCGCTGAAGGTGTTGCAGAAGGAGCTGTGGCCGCTGCTCACGGCGGAGCAGAACAACCTGCTGCACTTGGTGGTGCAGGAGATGATCAGCCCCTCCGGTCAGGGCTTCTGACTGCTGCGACTCTTGGGGGTGGTTTTTTTTTCCTCCAGGCTCCATCCAGGGATAGGTCTTGTGGGAAGAGTTGAAGAACTTGGGCAAAACTTCCCACAAGAGGTCTGCGTAGTCGGTGGGAAGGAGGTGAAATGTACAATGTGGTTCACAGGAAGAAGTGGACCCAATATGTTGGATTGCTACCATTTCTAAACCTTCTTTGCCTGTGCCAGGGGTTGTGTGCCGACGTCCCTGCTTCTTTCTACCTTGTCAGTGTCTGAACTTAAATTATGAGCTTGAGAGAACTGCACATGTTGTCTTGCTGTTGGCCCGTGTTTTATTTTGCGGCTTCTTAGAATTCTTCCTTCATCCACAGGCCCCGAGTGAAAATTATATGACATTCACAATGTTGGCTTGAAAACTGATCAGCACGTTTCTCTTGTTTTGAGATGACAGAAAGCTTTATACCATTTTGATATATTGTGTTCTTCTCAGCGCTGTGCTTCTGATGGAAGCTACATTAAAATCAACACGGATGACGTGAACAACAATTTGGGAGAGTGGAAGGAGTTTCAAAATATTTCTGTATTTGAACCCACATGTAAACTGTGTTCTCAGGCTTCTGTACTGGATTCATTTCTGCCTTGAAATAATCTGAATGTTTACTTTGCCCGAGTCTTAGCTTGTTGTGTAATTTAATTTGGATCTGACATGAGTTCTTTGAAAATAAACTGGTTTCTTAATAGGGTTGTGGGAAAGTCTGATTTTTTTTAAAGTAACCTTTTCCATGAAGGTATATTCAATTTTAAATACATACTGTTAATTTTGAACAAGTGCCCCTTTATGTTATTAGAGTAAAAAGGGACATGCTGATGCAGCATTAAAAATCTTCCCAGATTGATTTTTGCATTTATTTCCCATCACAATTAAAGCATTCAAACCAACATGCAATAGCTGCTAGCCATATGTGCTTGTTTGATTTGGACTTAATCTATGTGACATGCAATTGTGACCCATTCAACAAATTACAAATTAGGTAAAATGCTGGCATACTATATTTTAATAACGTATCAGTTTGACCTCATGTCTGTTGCAGGAGGAACATTGAAATCACCAAGCACTTGGCTTGGTATTGGAGATTTTTAATGTTTACTATCCTTACAGAAGAATGCAAAGTGGTCTTCTAATAATTAATGGGCATGTCTTCTACAGTGTTTTGAAAGAAGACAGCCTAAAGGTCAGCCTGGTCCCCTGCCATGGAAAACATCCCAGTCCTTGCTTTCACTTTGTGAGCCAAAACTCATTGCAGGACAAAGGGTTTTCCCAACTGATGTCAGTCTGCAGGGTGCTGCCTCCTGTACCATCTAGTCTTAAGTACCAGTATAACATATTCTCAAGGGAAGCTGATTCGCCCTCAGTAGTCTATATGGGCCAAGGGATGGTGGACTGTCTCATGCCTACAAAAAAAAATCACTTAATTCCTGGAGTTCTCAAAGTTCCCCCATAAGCAATAAAGAAAGCAAACACTTCCCCCCCCACCTGCTGCTTTGTTGCTTCTGTCTCAATTAGATTTAATTTTTTGTTGTTAATTGTGAAGTCGTGTCTGACCCATCGCGACCCCATGGACAACGTTCCTCCAGGTCTTCCTGTCCTCTACCATCTTCTGGAGCCCATTTAAGTTCACGTTAGATTTAATGGTTGGGGGCAAACCGGAGTTAGAGACCATCCATCAGGTTGCAAATAAGGTCAGTCCAGTAAGGTATTTCTCAAATTTGAAAACATTCAGACCTGTGGATTTCAATTTGCGGAATTCCCCAGTTAGCATTCTTTGGCTTGCAACATGTGTGTTGTAACATTTGTATAGCGGTGGGTCTCCTACTTGGGTGAGGGGTTGGACTAGAGATGACCTACAAGATCCCTTCCTATTCTATTCTGTTCTGTTCTATTCCATTCCATTATTCTATTCTATTCCATTCTATTCTATGCCTTATTCTATTCTATTCCATATTCTATTCTATTCCATATTCTATTCTATTCTATTCTTCTATTCTATTCCATTCCATTTCATTCTATTCTATTCCATTCTATTCTATGCCTTATTCTATTCTATTCCATATTCTATTCTATTCTATTCTATTCCATATTCTATTCTATTCTATTCTATTCCTTATTCTATTCTATTCCATATTCTATTCTATTCTATTCCATATTCTATTCTATTCTATTTCTATTTCTATTTCTATTTTTCTTTCAAGTTGACCCGCAAACGAGCAGTGTGGGTCAGTCTACTTTTCGTTAGTCTATGTGTTTGTTATCCCCCCCCCCACTGGCCGTTGAAAGGTATTCTCAATGATCCTTCGAGCTCCGCTCGTGCGGCGCGCTGCTTGCCGGGATTGGAGACGGAAGTGGGCGGAGAGTCCGCTTCCGGTCCCAGTGGGGTGGCGGGATAGCGCAGGAGCGCGCGTGAGTCTGAAGCAGCGCGTGGCGCAGGCAAAATGGCGGACGGGACAGGTGGGTGCAAGACGCGCGTCCCGGGTCGGGTTTGCACCCTCGGAGTCGGGCTGCGAGGAGGGCAGAGGCGCGTGGCTGAAAAGATATCAGGGCTCACGCGCTGCTGACGACGGGGCGTCCCGTTTCTCCTACCTCTGACGACCCTGTTTCCGAAAGGCCCATGAAGGGGAAGCACGTGCTTCTCGGGTGCACGAGGAAATGCACTCTGTGCATGCACAGGAGTCCTTAAGGGCAGGGGTTGCGGAGGAGGGTGCAGTGCTGGGATACCGGGGCTCCGGAGCGGGAGTAGGAAAGGTTGCAGATGGTTGCAGAAACTTCGTAACCGGGCTTTGGAGAATTGGGGGCCTCAAGGGGGGAGTCTCGTGTCCTTCGGGGTGGGAGCCCGAATTTCCCCTTGCAGGGCCCCGGGGCTGCCCTGGCATCAACGTTTCCAAAGGGAACTTAATGCTGGGACGTATCATCATCATTTTATTTATTCTATTTTAATAGAATATTATTCTATTATTTTAATCTATTTCCAATTGTTTTGTTTTATTCTATCTATCTATCTATATCTATCTATCTATCTATCTATCTATCTATCTCATGTCTGTCCATCCTCTTTCTAATCTCTCTCTCTCGCTCTCTCTCTCTCTCTCTCTCTATCTCATGGCAGCAAACATTTCTAATGCTCTGGCCTCCTGTTTTTCTCAACAACAGCCCTGTGAGGTGGGCTGGGCTGAAAGAGAGCGACTGGCCTAAAGTCACCCACCCTAATGCTTTGCAATGCTTCCCTGCTGTTAGTACTCTTTTTACCCTGCTTTTGAACACGTTTAACATTAAGTTGCATGGTTGTGTCTAATGTGAGTTGACTGCTGTGTATTGTAATCTTGATGGTGTTGTCCCCAAAGAGTTAGAGGTTGGTTGGGGGGGGGAGACACGTGTTTGGTCCTGGTAGGCCATTTTGGAAGATAAGGCTGTGTGGGCAGCCTTCTCTACATTGCAATCCGCCAAATTGTGTTGATGCTGAACATTTGACTGCGAATATATTTATCCTGTCCTTATATATTTATATAAAGACTGTGAAATGGAGAACCTTCTCTAAACTGTATGTTTTCAAAGTTTTCCATCCTCTTTGAACCCTAAATATCTGGTTACTAGAACAGTTGGAAGTTCTTGTTAAAATAGAAAGGTGTGTTGGATGTTTGCCACCTTGAGATATTTATAAAAATAAAATTGGGACACAAAAAGTATCAATATTTCTCCTTTTTGTGCCATCCTCATTCATCCAGCTTTTGTCTGCTCTATTAAAATATGTGTAAACACCATCAGCATTAAACTTAGTTTTGGTAGACTAATCAACAGCATTGCCAGATCTTTCTGTCTTTAAGTTGTCAACAGATGTTATTATTTTTTTTTGCTTATATCACTGCAGATTCAGTTTCTAAGAAACACAAGAAGAAAAAGAAGTCTTTGCCAGATGAAGATGTTGCAGTGAGTTGGCCAATGATTATAGTTTTGTCAATTTATGCAGCAAGCTGTTTTAATCCTCAATTATATACCATGAGTGTTCCCAACTAAAAGTACAGCTTAACTTGCATTTAGTGTAATATTGCTACTTTATTAACCTCACAACACAAAGATCAGCACTTCTGCAATATCGTTATCTACCATTGTAACTTCAAACTGTCATTAAACAAATGGTTATAAGTCAAGGGCTTGTATTAAGTTCTATTCTGCTAGGCAATAGCTTCCCATGTGACTTTTATTTTTAAAAGCACTCCCTGAAGCATCGTGAGAGAAATTTGATGATCTGAGTGTTAGTTAATGTTTTTTTCATTTCTAGTTTAAGCAAAAGGAAAGCCTTCCTAGAATCAAAGCCAACTCCCGACTTCATTGATAAGTCTTTGTGGTTTTCTTGGCAACTGTTTAGAAATGGCTTGCTGTTACCTTTCTCTGGGATGGTTTTTGATTTCCTGGTTTAGCCTGCAGTCATGGAATTCCTGGTTCACGTTCAGCTTTTGGTTCCTGCATAGCTCTTTAGCCCCACAAGATGGTGCTACCATCTTGGGAGGTTAGAATGTGCTACAGCAGGGGTTCTCAACCTTGGCAACTTTAAGACTTTTTTTTTTTACCGTTTATTATATATTTATAAATGTAAACAGAGGAAACAAAGAAAAACTCAGGTTGAGTGCAACTCAACTTAATACAATCATTTTCTACTTGTCAACATTTTTCAATCAGCATATAGAAATTTAACTATAAGCTAGATACAGTTTCTTAGATTGATATTTCCCTTGTATGTAGTCTATCCATTTTTTCCAGTCCAACATATATTTTTCGTTTGAATGATCCTTCAAGTATGCAGATATTTTGGCATTTCTGCCAAATTTATGACTTTCAAAGTCCATTCTTCAATAGATGGTAATTCTGGTTTCTTCCAGTATTGTCCCACCAACAGTCTTGCTGCTGTGATCAAATTCAAGATTAAGTTCGTCTCTAAGGTGGTACAGTCTTTTGTAATACCTAGCAAAAACAACTGCGGTAGAAATTCAATACGCTTTTTCAAAATGCTCTGGAGTGCCCACCATATTTTTCTCCAAAAAGCCTTAATTTTTCTACAGGTCCACCATACATGAAAATAAGTAGCACCACTTTCACATCTCCAACATTTAGATTGAAGGTCAGGGTAGATATATAATTTTTTCGGATCTAGATGCCATCTATAAAACATTTTGTAAAAATTCTCTCTTAAATGTTGCGCTTGCGTAAATCTTACATTTTTCACCCAAATTCTCTCCCACGTTTCCATCATAATAGGTTGTCCAAAATTTTGTCCCCACTTTATCATACAATCCTTGACTAGTTCAGTTTCGGAGTCAATCTCTATCAATGCATTATACAATCTTCTAATATGCATAGACCTTTGGTCTCTAACATCTGTTTGAGATACACCCCTCTTCAAGTCCTTTTGCCATCTAGACTGCAATTGTAAATATGAAAACCAGGTATAAGCTATTCCTTCATCTCTTAGCATATTCGAGGACTTTAATGATAACAAATTCCCTTCTTTAATTAGGAGTTTACCATAGGGCACCACATCTTGAGCTTGTACTATGTTTATATTCTCTATTGCGTGTCTGGGAACCGTCCAAACGGGGATCTTTTCATTTAGTACGGTAAGTACTGATACTTTTTCCAGATACGCAACAGAGAGCTTCTCAGGAGGTGCTCCTTGAAGCTCCTATCCACATTTTTGTCATAGGCAACTTTAAGACTTGTGGACTTCAACTCCCAGAATTCCTCAGCCAGCAAAGCTGGCTGAGGAATTCTAGGAGTTGAAGTCCACAAGTCTTAAAGTTGCCAAGGTTGAGAACCCCTGTGCTACAGCTTCCACATTTCCTTATTGAAAGCTGTTCTCTAAGTCATTAATAATATGGTACTAGCACGTGGTGTTTCATCTCTTTTGGAGATGTTTCATCTCTTTTGGAGAGAGGCAGTTTACCTTAAAGCCAATCTTAGCTTCAAGAGAAGTTTCCACATTCTTGTTTACAATCCCAGTTATTCATATTCTAATTCAATTGTTTTTAGGATATACAACACACAGAAGAATTCCTTATCAAGCCCGAATCAAGAGTGCCACAGCTGGATACATCACAATGGCCTTTGCTTCTCAAAGTAAGATAGTTTTACCAGTGAAATAGGTCGACTTAATGCCAGTATTTTTATGCAGATACGAGATATTTTACAATTTAAAAAAAACAATCTCTTCTACTAAAGAGAGTAAATTTCAGGTATTGCTGTCTTTATGGAGCTGACGGTGCATATTATTTTGCAAGGAAGTTTATGTAAAGGGGAGACAGCTTTAAGGCACTTTGCTGAGGCTTTTCACCAAGTGAGATCAGATGTATAACATCTATTAAAACAATTTTGGGTATAAACTATAAACTGAATATAATTTTGCTTTGCTTTGGGGTTTTGTAGAATTTTGACAAGCTAAATGTGAGGACTGCACACTACACTCCTCTTCCTTCTGGCTGTAACCCCTTAAAAAGAGAAATTTCTGATTATGTAAGGTAAGATTATGTTACACACTGTAAGTCATCACCAACAAAGTTGCTTCTACAACTTTTGCTATGGAATTTCAGAATCACGAAGGGGCGTTATGGTCTCTTCTTGAGTTTTCAGTGCACTGATTTACAAGCATGACTCTCTTTTAACAATTATCCAGCACCGGCATTTTTTTTTATAACACTTGGCAGTTTAGCTGAGGGTACCCCATCCATTGTTGTGGCACATAATATGTAGTAAATCAACTAGAGAATGTTTACTAATTGCCAAATCAAAAACAAGAGGGAATCTAGTTTAGTATTTTAAAGGTAAATGTTCATTGTGGCTTAAAGTTACAGTGAACCCCGTAATGTGCTTAAAATCTCTCTTGGGCAGGTGGGGACGCCTTCAAATCAATCTTGGCTCCTGGCAGTTGCCTAGATGAGTCCCTGCAGTTTTCTTGGCAAGATTCCAGAAATGGTTTGCCATTGTCTCCTTCCTAGGGCTTGAGAGACTGGGCTGGCCCATGGTCACCCATCTGGCTTCTTGTTTAAGGTCTCCCAGTTGCTACCCTGTAAACATGTTATTAAGCTAATTATTTTTTACCTGTCAAGTTTCTTCTCAGTTATTTCTGTCAATCTGATCACTCTTTTTATTATCCCAGGACGGGCTTCATCAATCTGGATAAGCCTTCCAACCCATCTTCCCATGAGGTTGTGGCCTGGATCCGCCGCATTCTCCGTGTTGAGAAGACAGGACATAGCGGCACATTGGACCCCAAAGTTACCGGGTGCCTGATTGTGTGCATTGAGCGAGCGACGCGTTTGGTCAAGTCTCAGCAAAGTGCAGGTATGAATTTTGTCTCTAATAAGAAAGAAGGTGCACTGCTGTATAGTCGAAGCCTTCAGCCTCACGGTGGAACAATAAAATCCAAGTGGCCCCTCCTCACTACTCTTCTGTCATCTTCCAGGCAAAGAGTATGTGGGAATCGTTCGGCTGCACAATGCAATTGAGAGTGAAATCCAACTTTCAAGGGTAAGTTTTTGGCCACTCTGGAAATGATATGTTCCCTTTTAACGCCTAGCTGTGAACAGAAATGTTAACTGTTAACTGTGGCTCTAGTTTTGATGGGTGTTTCAACATCTGCACGGTTAAATAACCACCCTGGCCATAATTGATCTTCCTTGATTGGATGTTTTCCTTTGAATCGGTGGAGGGTGTAATTGAAATTCCGTCCGTCTTGGCTTCTGAGCTGCTTGACATAATAATGTTTAATTTTTCTTTCTTTCTGCAGGCAATAGAAACACTGACAGGTGCCCTCTTTCAGAGGCCTCCCCTCATTGCTGCAGTGAAGAGGCAGCTCAGAGTCCGAACCATTTATGAAAGCAAACTGGTCGAATATGATCCAGAAAAGAGACTGGGTAATGGCACCCCTTTTTTCCCAGTCAGGGAGGGGGGGAAGGCTGGCCCTTTTGGGATCGGGCTAAAAATAGAAGCCGCATTCCTGTTCCTTCTTGCAAGCTTCTCTTTCCCTCCAGCTCAGCCTTCGAAATCTGCTTTTTCAGTAGCTTTGCTGTCCCTCCCGCCATTAGCATTTTTTCTGAGCCAAATGATGTAGAAAATGATGCCATAGCCCATCGGGCAAAGATGACGTTTCATCTATCACCCAATCCTGATGGCTTGGATGGAGAAGAGTCTGCTCAGATCCTTACCGGCAACGTTGCTCGTCTTCTCTTTGGCATCAGCGTTTTCTTCTCCCTTTCCAGGTATCTTCTGGGTGAGCTGTGAAGCCGGAACCTACATCCGAACACTTTGCGTGCATCTGGGCTTGTTGCTGGGCGTCGGTGGTCAAATGCAGGAGCTCCGGCGAGTGCGGTCTGGGGTCATGGGAGAGAAGGTGGGTTCAAAGGAAGGTGACCTTCCAAGCAGGTGGCTTTAGTGACCCAAAGGGTTGAGTTCAGTTCAGGGTTCTCTCCCTGTTCTGGTAATTAAACTTTGGGACAGCAAATAGTTGGGAGATGTTGGGGTAGGAAGTTTCATTTTTCTGCCAGGCGCTTCTCTCAGCCCACAATATTATGAAGCATCTGAGTGAGATGGACGATGTGGAGTCCCAGACTGTAAATGCTTTGAAGTTACCTGTGAAGGAGCCCAACTGCACATAGGTTAATTCTAACGATAATTAATATTAATAATAATAATAATAAAGTTGAAAGGTGCCTTGCAGGTCATCTAATCCAACCCCCTGCTCAGGCAGGAAACCCTATACCATTTCAGACAAACGGCTGTCCAGTCTCTTCTTAAAAACTTCCAGTGTTGGAGCATTCACCGCTTCTGGAGGCAGGTTGCTCCACTGGTTAATTGTTCTAACTGTCAGGAAGTTTCTCTTTAGTTCTAGGTTGCTTCTCTCTTTGGTTAGTTTCCATCTGTTGCTTCTTGTCCTGCCTTCAGGTGCTTTGGAGAATAGCTTGACTCCCTCCTCTTTGGGGCAGCCCCTGAGATACTGTAACACTGCTATCATGTCCCCCCTTGTCCTTCTCTTCACTAAACTAGACATATCTGACCTGATGACCTGAAATGATCTGAGCAGCTTGAGAGGACTCAGTCTCTTTGGGGAAACAAAAGTTTACTCTGTTCTGGGAGGGTGCACAGGTAACCAGGGAGCCAGTTTGATCTAGTAGTTAGGACACCAGACTAGCAAGCAGGAGATTGTTGAGTTCTAGTCCCATCTTAGCCGTGAAAGCTGGCTGGGTGACCTTGGGCCAGTCACGGTCTCTCAGCCCAACTCGTCTTATAGGTTTGTGGGGGAAATAGGAGGAAGTTGCGTTGGATATGTTCACTGCCCTGAGTTATTTGTAAAAACAATAAAGTGTAAATTAAATTAACAAAACTGCCAGCGTCTGTGGAGCGAAGACTATTGAAAGAGGGTGTAAATTTTGTTACCTAGAGCTATAGTGGCTCTTAAGATGCACAAAGAATTGTGGTCTTTTGGTGGGCTTGCACCAATGCTCACGTAAGTGCCTTAGTTCCCCATGTGACTGAGTGAGGCGATAGAACTAGTTGTTCTTTCCCGATGCTTTTCATGCAGCTCTGGTTTGCCTCTGGGAGCGCCTGTTATTGCAAGGACTTAAAATGCAGAAAAATGTGATACTTGGTCAGAACAGATTCCGGATCCAGCTGGAAAAAAAGACAATATCTTTATTGCTGACTGAAAACCCCTTGTGGGCTTTTTTTTTTTTTGGCACAAAACAAAAAAAATGCACTTAGTATTTATGGTTTTGATAATGAGATAGGATAGATGATAAGAAAGTCACAATGTGACTTTAGAGAAAGACGTGAATGTAATTATAACTGCTATAAACAACATTGCAAGTCACTGTATTTTTTTACCCTATTTTTCTCCTACTTACTTACTCTTTTAGCTTTCTGATTTTTTTTCTCTCCCTTAGTTATTTTAGTTTGCATCGGTTTTTACCTTTGTTTTTAAAACTTTTAATAACATGCCTGCATGCTAGTGTTACGTATCTACGTGTGGAAAGGTTCCAACTTAAGAGAGATCTGCTTCTAGGACCACATGGTGACCATGCACGATGTGCTGGATGCTCAGTGGCAGTATGACAACAACAAGGACGAGAGTTACCTCCGGAGAGTGATCTTCCCTTTGGAGAAGTTGCTGGTTTCATACAAGCGGCTTGTTATGAAAGATAGTGCGGTAAGTGGACTCCATTTGCACCGATGGCGTTGCTCTAACTTAGAGCTGTAGTCACTCTGGCTCAGGCTGGTCTGTCTTGCCGGGGGGTTGTTTAAAAGAATGAGCAAGAGGAGACAGTTGATTGTAGGCTGTTTTAACTTTGTACATGAAACAGCACAATGTACATTCAGTAGATAAATAATTAATTTGTGCCTGGGCTTGCTTCCAGGGCAGAGATGGAATCAGTATTTTTTATTATTATTTTTACAGACGACTAGTTTCCTGAGTCGGGTCACTTAAAATCTGAAATAAGTTCAAACCTTATGTAAATTATGCATTTTAGGGAAGCTGAACATTCTTTGTGCTGCAGCAGGCCTTTTCTTCGAAGCGGCCCTGTTCATTTTCTTGAGCATAACATGGTAACCGTTAAAGCGTTTTCGGGAACGAAAAGCGCTGCCGAATTAATGAAGGCAAGACGGAATGTTGTAGCTTTTGTCTGTTGCGACTTGTGCACAATGTTCGCCGCTTTGGCAGGCAGCGGGGTCGCGTGTTTTGCAAGAGTTTGAAATCCAGAGGAGCAGTTTGGGCTAAAATATGGAGTTCCCTACTAAGCTAGTCACTGCTTTTCGTTCAGGTGAATGCAATTTGCTATGGCGCGAAGATCATGCTTCCTGGATTACTGCGGTATGACGACGGGATTGAAGTCAACCAGGAGATCGTGGTGATCACCACAAAAGGGGAGGCTATCTGCTTAGGTGAGAATGGGAAGAAATTTTCTTTTCTGCAGTTGCTCTTCTGATGACTTTTTCCAATCACAGCCTTTTTTTTTTTTTCCAGAAGCCTTAAGAGTTTCTTTTTTTGCTACCGGAATAACATTATGGGCAGTATCCTACAAGACCTGTTAGCAATGCAAATCACAGACAAATTACAGGGAGCTAGTGACGAATAATTGTTTTATTGTGGTGTTTAAATTACTTTCTTTTACCATACTGCTACTTAGAAGTTCCCTGGTGGAAAAGTAATTAGATCTCTAAAAATATATATTAACTTTAGAGAGCCAGTTCGGTTTAGTGGCTAAGGCATCAGGCTAGAAAATGGGTGAATAGGAGTTCTAGTCCTGCCTTAGGCAGAAAGCCAGTTGGATGATCTTGGGCCAGCCACACACTCTCAGCCTTAGGAGGGAGGGAATGGCAAACAACTTCACAAAAAACCATGCCCTTGGCAATCTCCAAGAACTGGGCATGATAGAATGGTGGGGGGGGGATCTCGTGTTTGCCTGCTTTGGGATATAAAAGTGCAACCACAGAGATCACTCAAAACAATGTTATAAATATTACTTTGCTAGGCATTTGTTCTGGGCAAAGTAAATGGGTCTCTGCTGCTGTGGCGTGACAGGGAAATTACAGGACTTATGGATGGTGAAGAGATGCATTTCCTGTAGATCAGAAATGAGATTCTCACAAAACGTGGCCCTACAACCGTGGCCTTGCTTTGCGTGTCCTTGTGCATCTTTTGAAACGCGTTCTCAGCATCCCACCTGCCTTTGCTCAGGGCTGTATGTGAAATGATGATGACGTTTATCCATTCTCTGAGTGCAGCTCGCTCTGCCCTTCCTGTCGCGTTGAGGCTTCAGTTTCTGCAGCCTCCAACGTTCCGTGGCTTCTAAACACCTTCCAGGCTTCCAGTGTTCTACTGAAAGTTGTGGGGGTGTTTGGCTGGCTGCTGACTGGACCTGGGCAGAGGAAGCAGGGCCAGACCCCTTTCCTCTGGGGCCTGACTCAGCAAAGAAGAATGAAGCCGTCTGATCACATCTTGCTCTGATAACGCCTTCTTACAATGACAAATTCTAAGCACAGAAATACAGAAAAATAATAATAAATACTCCTGCACAGCTTGGGGTTTTTTTTTTTCTCGGCATGATCTCTCTCTTCTTTCGTGCTTGTGTGCGTTGGTGTATTTCCCATCTGAAAATTCAGAAGGGAAAAATACCTGCTTTCTACAGAAAAAATCCTTTCAAGATAGGACACCAGGAAGAAAGGGTGTAATAAGACTACCTTAGGGGGGAAAATTCTAGTATTTCTGCTCCGCAGGTTTAAGCAGAGAATTAAAACAGCTTGGGATTTGCTAAGCCCAAATTGATTTGTATTTGCAGAGGTAACTCTGAGGTGTGGTGTAAAGACAGTTTTACTGAGGAATATTCAGCTTTTCTTTCTCCGGTTTCTTCAGCTATTGCTTTGATGACAACGGCGGTGATCTCTACCTGTGACCATGGAGTTGTAGCAAAGATCAAGCGTGTGATCATGGAAAGAGACACCTATCCTCGCAAGTGGGGGCTTGGTCCGAAAGTAAGTTTTGGGGAGCCCTTGGCTACTTGCCTTTGAAGGATTCTGAAGACTGGGGGGGGTCCTTAGTGCTCTCTAAACATGGTTATTTTGCAGAGTTAAATTACCCAGCCTCCGATGACGATGACGTTACTTAGTCAGGTAATAAAATGTCTGCAAGAAACGAGCTGAGCTCAGAGAGAGCAGCAGGACCCCCTAGTTCAACATGAGCTACAAATATTCTCTTTTATTGGATTCTAAAGAGAAACAGTTTTGGTTCTGTGTAACAATGCTGTCTAACACAGCCACAGAACCGTCCAGATGTTGGGGACCCACTGGGTCATTCACTTTCCAGGTCTTTAGAGATGGGCTTGAGGGCGATGGCATCCTCAGAGTTCGCTCTCTTTCCCCCCCCTGGACTTTTAACAGGGATTTCCTTTTAAGTTTTGAACGCTCTTAAGCTTGACTCAGTTCGAGTAGCAGCCCTTGGCGCGAAATCTTTCTGGCGAGCCAAATGATGTTTAAATAGCTGGATGAGCACTCTGTGCCAAGATGACAGCCATCTATCATCCAAGACTGATGGCTCTCCATCATAGACTGGGCATGCAAGGATTGGAGGTTTCAGCTCACATAAGCCACCCTGCCCTTTTTGACATCCCTTTTTATTTTTTTATTTTTTTTAAATCTTTTTTATTGGTTTTTTCTCCCCCCCCCACATATGCAAAATTTTCCATTCAACAAGTTGTCTAATATTTGCTAAACTAATACATATTCAATTCCTAATCCTTGCTTCTTTTCTCTAACCCAGTATAAAATAAGTTCCATATTTGATAATGGTCTGTATCTTCTTTGTCTTTTAGCCTCATGGTTAATCTGTCCATTTCTGCACACTCCAAAATCTTTATTATTTCTTCCTCTGGTGGCAAAGCTTCATTTTTCCAATATTGTGCAAAAATTATTCTCGCTGCTATGGTAATATGTAAAATTAAATATAGTTTTTGCTTATTAGTCTTTTCAGGCATAATGCCTAATAAAAAGAGTTCAGGTTTGAAATCTACCTGTTCATCCAATATTTTTTCTAACCACATATGGATATTGTTTCCAATAAATCTTTGCTTTCCCACATTTGACATCCCTTTTTACCTGTGGAGCTCACCGCCTTCAAATGGGATGGCCGTTTGGTTTCTATTTCAGAGCGGTGGAGCATCATTGCATGGCATTACCAGACAGAGGCCGTGCAGAAATCCCACCGTCTCCTCATTTCTCCCCAGGCTTCTCAGAAGAAGATGATGATCAAGCAAGGATTATTGGATGCTCGCGGCAAACCTAACGAAAAAACCCCACAAGCTTGGAAAAATGACTATGTGGATTATAACAGGTAACGATGGCTGTGCACCGGTTTTCAGACACGCTGGTTTCTGGCCGATTAATTCAGTCGCGCTAGGAAAAGTGGGAAGGAGCCTGCGGATGGGGAGAGCGTCCTCTTCGCTGCTTTGAGTTAGCTGGCAGTTATCCCTTTTCTGCCTGTCCTCCGTGGCTCTAGAGGGAGTCAGCCGGCTTATATGAATGCGGGAACGCTGTTCTCTGGCTCTCTGCCCGTGGGGGTCTGCGCCAGCCGTTCCAGACATGGCTTTTCCCCTTTGGGGTAAAAATGGGGCAGAGCAGGGAAGACTGGCACTTCACATTACTGAAGGGAAAGTGCAAATTAAACGCCTGCTTCTTCACAGGGTTTCGGTAAAGAAGGAAGTGAAAGAGAAGACGGAGCCAGAAGAGGTTCAAGAGCCACCAGAGCGGATGCCCAAGGTTTATTTTTTATTTATTTAAATCACATTTACATGCCGCCCCTCTCCGAAGACCCGGGGCGGCTCACAACAAAAAATACTACAATAATTTTAAAATTAAGACATTCACACCACACACAAACTCAATCAATTCACATGCACTGATGGCGGGACACTCTTAGGGCCGAGGGGCAGAGCGCAGCTCACATGCCCCAAGCCTGTCGGCATAGATGTGTCTTCAATCCTTTCCGGAAGGCTAGGAGGGAGGAGGCAGTACGAACCTCCAAGGGAAGCTGGTTCCAGAGGGCTGGGGCAGCAACGGAGAAGGCCCTTGCCCTAGGTCCCGCCAGGCGGCATTGTTTAACGGGCGGGACTCGTAGGAGGCCAACCCTGTGTGCCCTGACCGGTCGCTGGGATTCATGAGGCAGAAGACGGTCCCACAAGTATCTTGGTCTGTTGCCATAAAGGGCTTTATAGGTCATAACCAACACTTTGAATTGTGTTCGGAGACCAATTGGCAGCCAGTGCAGCTCACGGAGAGCTGGAGTGATATGAGCATGTCTTGGGAGACCCAAGACGGCTCGCGCGGCCGCATTCTGGACTACTTGCAGTCTCCGGACATTCTTCAAAGGTAGCCCCATGTAGAGAGTATTACAGTAGTCGAATCTCGAGGTGACAAGGGCATAGGTGACTGTGAGGAGTGACTCCCGATCCAAATAGGGCCGCAACTGGTGCACCAGGCGAACCTGAGCGAATGCTCCCCTCGCCACAGCCGAAAAATGATGTTCCAAACTTAGCTGTGGATCGAGGAGAACACCCAAGTTGCGAACCTTCTCGGAGGGGGACAAAACTTCTCCCCCCAGGGTAATGGACGGACAGATAGAATTGTCCTTGGGAGGCAGGGCCCATAGCCACTCCGTCTTGTCGGGATTGAGTCTGAGCCTGTTAGCACCCATCCAGACCTCAACAGCCTCCAGGCACCGGTTCATCACTTCCACTGCTTCGCTGTAATGACACGGGGTACAGATGTAAAGCTGGGTATCATCAGCATATTGATAACTTACCCCGTTTACTTACTGCAAAGCTCTGTACGGCAAGTCCTCAACTGAACAGTACGCGGGAGGCCAAAATTTCTGTTAACTAAGTGAGACAGTAGCTAAGTGGGGGGGGGTTTGCCCCATTTTGTGATGTTTTCATGCCATCGCTGTTAAGTGGATCATTGCAGTTCCGTTACTAACCTGGTTGCTAAATGAAATCTGTCTTCCCCGTTGACTTTGTCCGTCAAAAGGTCGCCAAAGGGGATCACCTGATCCCCGGGACGTTGCAGCTGTCCATAAATACGAACCAGTTGCCAAGCGTCCTGCATTGATCATGTGACCATGAGGATGCTGTAACAGTTGTAAGTGAACGATGGTCATAAACCACTTTTTTTCAGTCCCGTTGTAACTTCAATCACTCATTAAATGAAACGTAAGTGGAGGACTGTCTATCAGTATCTTGCCTCTTTGTAGACAGAGTGGTCCTTTTAGTTTTGTTACTGAGTTGAAAGCGGAGGCTTTTAGAAGAACGATGAGTGCCATTACAGCTTTCCTATACTTCTGGTTATCTGTACAAATACTGCTGCTGTCTTATTCCCCGTGGGATTTTGGGTATGGGAAGGGCGATCAACATAGCTGCCAACTGATCTCTGATCCACCCGGGACCATTCAGTTCTCCTCTGGCTGTCTCAATTTCTGGCTGGTGAATCCATGGCCCCCGTTTCCTTCCCCTAAGCCAGCGGTTCTCAACCTGTGGGTCACGACCCCATTTGGGGTCGAACGGCCATTTCATGGGGGTCGCCAAACAACGCAGTCTTGCCATTTTTCCCCCCTTTTTCCCCTCGGCCGGCGCAGGGGGCAGCACCTGCGTGGCGCAGGTCGGGGTCGCAGCCTGAAAAAGGTTGAGAACCACTGCCCTAAGCCTAAAACAGTGCAATTTGCATCTGTGGCAGACGGGTGTTTGTCACGGGTCCCAACAATTCAAAACGCGAATTTTCATTCTGTTGTTAGTGTGCAATTCCACGCAGGGCTGTGCAGCCTTTCAAATTATTTTAAAGCACAAAATGTCCTCGCTTCAAGAATTTGGTAATGTGTTGAGCTTTGAGTTTGAAACAAAAGAGTTAAAACTGTTGTTTTGTGCTCAGATCCGCTTGAAACCAAATGTTTTGCAAAGCTTCAGTTCCATTAAAAAAAAAAAAAGATTCCAGAATTACATAGATCACAAACACAGACGATTCTGTTTCTGAAAGACCAAAGGCAGCAACTCAGCTGCAAAATAGGCTGTTCTGCCCAGAGAGCTTCTAATGTTCTTGTCTTCCCTTCGCAGAAGAAAAGAAAAATTGAGAGCGATGGTGATCAAGAGCCAGTAGCCCCCTCCCCTCCGTCCTCTCCAGGGGAGCAAGCAGAGATGAAGAAGAAGAAGAAAAAAAAGAAAGAAAAGAGGAAAATGGAGTCTGCAGAGAGCAGCGGAGAAGTAGTTGAAATGGTAGGCGCCGTGTCATCTGTTGCCATCATTTTGGTGACCTCTTGGGCCACACAGTTGAAAGAGCAACATCCTTGTTTTCACATAACAGGGGGGTGTTAATTTCTGTGTGCCTGTTGGTGAATGTTTCAGCTGTTGAAAATTTAGTAAGTCTCTGATCACACGATGCGTTTAATCAGGCCGAAGCAAATTAGAGGCAGTCCTCAAATTATGGCAGTAAGGCAGGTTGGCCAGCATAGTTGTAACTCTTGGCGGCTTTAAATCAGATCACCCACATGACAGACCCCATTTTACATATTTTTTTTTGTAGTGGTCGTTTAATGAATAAATAAGTTTTGGTCACCATGATGTAAAAAAGATGTTGAGACTCTAGAAAGAGTACAGAGAAGATCAACAAAGATGATTAGGGGACTGGAGGCTAAAACATATAAGGAAAGGCTGCTGGAATTGGGGGTGTCTAGTTTAATGAAGAGAAGGACGGGGGACACGATAGCAGTGTTCCAATATCTCAGGGGCTGCCCCAAAGAAGAGGGAGTCAAGCTATTTTCCAAGGGCGCCTGAAGGCAGGACAAGAAGCAACAGGTGGAAACTCATCAAGGAGAGAAGCAACCTAGAACTAAGGAGAAACTTCCTGACAGTGAGAACAATTAACCAGTGGAACAACCTGCCTCCAGAAGCGGTGAATGCTCCAACACTGGAAGTCTTTAAGAAGAGACCGGACAGCCGTTTGTCCGAAATGGTTTAGGGTTTCCTGCCTGAGCAGAGGGTTGGACTAGATGACCTCCAAGGTCCCTTCCAACTTGATTATTATTAAATTGCTCTGGGCATGTTTTTCCGAAAACTCTAAATGCCGGGTTTTGCCAAAATATTGTGAAATGCAAACCTGCTGTAAACGCTGCCTGGTTGCTAAGGCGACCATCAGCATTTTGAATCCAGGGTTCTAAGTATCGCCAGGGAGGTCTGTCGGAACTTCAGTCAATCATTAAGTGAGCGGTCATAAATCAAAGACTACCTGTACAGCATTTTCATACCACCTTGGTAAATTTTTGGGTGGTTTAGCCTGATGCCCAAACGCTGGAAAGGTATATGGAAAACAAAAACGGTTCTATAACTCGCTTAAAACGTTGTGGGGTGTGGCAGATTTTACCTGGGACGGCCCATTCACCAGAGTAAGGCATGCGTATCCAGAGCAGCATCGGATATAATCCAGCCATAAAAGGGAGGCACAACAATTAACACAAATGTTTTGGGGTTTTTTTTAATTGCTGTGCCAGACTAAAAACCTTGCATGATATACCTTCAAATTCCTTTAGCTGGCATTCATGGGAACTCAAATCTTGGAAATAACATTGGGAATCTTTGGGTCCTCCAGAAAACAGGGACAGGAATTCAGATCTTTTTCTTTCTTTTTTTTTTGAGCTCTTCTCTTCTTCTCTCCCCCCCCCCCAGGTCAGTGATCTGAGTGTGAAGAAGAAGAAGAAGAAGAAGAAAAGAGAAGAAGCAGGGGAGAGTTCAGAATAACGTCTCACTGCCATCCCGAGCCGGCAGCCTGGACCAGTTTGGGAAGCAAAAACGCAAAGGCCTTCGCAGACAAAAAAAAAAAAAAATGCAGACTGGAGCAGCGTGTAGAGGCGTGTCCTGATTGCTGTGCAGATTATTTGGGGGGGAGCCAAGTGTGGCTCACCCCCCCCTGTCCTGTTCTAAGGATAGTTTCAGATAATTGAGGCAGGAGACTCACTCCCTGGTCCTTGGGACTTTCAGAGTGCTACCTGGGAGATGGCGATACTCGGTCTCGGCACGGTTAGCAACTCTTTTTCTGTGCCTGTCAGCCCGAAGAGCTGCTGAAGGTTGGTGAAGATTAAGAGGAGAAAGCAATTAAACCTGATATTGTCAGATGCTTCATTTTAAAATGTTTTTGTAACCTTTTCTTTTTCTGTTTTTTCCCCCCTACTTGCCTTGATTCCCTTAAGAACTAAGTCTAGACCCGGGGTAGGCAACCTTGGCTCTTTTATGACTCGTGGACTCCAACTCCCAGAATTCCTGAGCCAGCATGGCTCAGCTTGGAAACCTCTCAATTTCTCTTCAGCATGGCTGACTCAGGAATTCTGGGAGTTGAAGTCCCTGAGTCATAAAAGAGCCAAGGTTGACTACCCCTGGTCTAGACCTTTCCCACTTGGGTGAAAGCTTTTGTTAGTTCAAAGGGGAACCTTGTACCGACGAGAAAGGGGGGCCAGCAGCTGTCTGGCCTAACTCACGAGCAGAATTCAGAATTTATTTTTCTCCATTATGTTTTTACTCCCTTCCCAAACAGTCCCCAGATGAGGGTTGCAACTCATATCTCTGTGCTCGCCGTTGTAGTAAAGAGACATCACCCAACTCAGCAGGATGCTCTGTTCTCCCTTCCTAGGCAGAATAATCAATTCTACTTTTCTAATTAAAAGTTTACATACGGTATCTGATTTCGAATCTGCTTTCTTTGGCTAGGCTGCAATATTGCAAAACCCAAGGAAGGAACTGGCAACAGTTGACATCTTGACATAAGAGAGGCCAGGGGGAACTGGTACTATTTTCCTGATTGCTATTCTGAGTATAGTATTAATTCTCAAATTACTATCATAATGGAGCCTGGAATTTCCATCGTAAATTGAGACACCTAGAACCCAATTCTACCATTTTTTTTTTTTTACAATCGTGGTTAAAGAAACGCCAGAGTTATTAAGCGAGTCAATATATTTCTATGGGCATTTTTTTTTTTTTTTGCAGAAAAGATCCGTTTTTAGCAAACTGGAACACTACAACTGGTTAGAAAGGCGAGCCAGTTGCCAAGCTCCCAAAATGAAGTTATGTGACTGCAAGAGGACTGTTGAAACTCCAGAAGCCAGGTCATCAGTACCTTTTGAAGGGGCGGGGGCGGGGGGAAAGAGATCTGTTGTAACTTTGAATAGTCGCCAAGCAACTGGCCATAAGGAGTGCCTTTATTTCATTGGGAAGATTCATTGTCCTATTGCTGAGAAGAGAATGGTAGTATTGCCATAGTTTTCATGATGTAATGAATTTAAGCGTGCTGTCTGGGAATTCTGGGAGTTGGAAGTCCACCCATCTTAAACTGCTGGTTGAGCTAATTGCAATGTGCCTTCTTAACCAAGAGGAACTATTCTCCACTTTTTTCAGAAGGTTGATAGCATCCCTTGGACTCCGCAGCTTCCGCAAGCTGCATCCTATCTCATCAGATACATTTCAGCAGTTTCTGCCATTTAATAAAATTGGTTAGTCCATTAATTTTGCTACCGCTTTCGGTTCTCTTCCACCATGATCTGACATGCCTCTCCTACAGCCTTCCGTTTCCAGTTTTTCACAAAAAAAAAAAGATGGGTACAGACAGTAAGGGTAACCAGTCGCATTTTTGAATCAGACTTTATTGCTTGCTTGTTAAATTTTCCCTGTAATGGATTCAACCGAATGTTTCTATTGCACATTTGTCTATTTTTGGCATCCTCAGAGCATGAGATTTAACACATGGTCAGCCATGCTCCCTCCTGCTTATCCCTGTTAGTTACAAAGGTAGTTATTTGAGGGCCATAACCCCCTGGTGGTGTGCTTCGGTGTAGTGTAGAACAAATACTTTTGTGACAGAGGCAAAAGAACACTCAAAACAGGACATTCAACATCAGTTCACAGTTCCCTCCACAAAAAGGTGAGTGAAGGAGTAAATCTCATCCATGCAGAGGTTTGAAAGACAGGAAAACATGTTGAGTTAAAACACAGCTCTTAACATTCATGGCGTTTATGGCTTTTGCGCAGAACGTGTTTTTAGTATCCCTGTTTAAAACCTTATTGATAGTGGAAGAGTATTGTTAAGACTGTCCGCTGCTGCTAACATCTGCAAATAAATGGAAATAGAGAACAAAAGAGGGGCAAGCTGCATCCACAGATGCTCTTCTAAGGATGTTTTGCAGCTGGAAAGTTAACAGGCAACAGATGCAGCTCCAAGAAGGTTGCGTATTGGGCAGAAGCATAGAGCAGGGAAGGTTGTCCTCAACATGCTGCAATGAGGTGGCCTAAATGGGTGCTGCCAGCTCAATACACCCAGGAAACTGGCACCCACTGTGGGGAGCTGCATGCCCGCTCAAACGCTGCCTGCAGTTGTTCAAGGCTCTCATCAATCCCGTTGTTCACCAGCACCAAATCAAAGTAATGGGCGTATCTACCCCGGATGGCCTCTGTGTCCTTCTGAAGTTGCTGCAAGGTTTCCATCTGTAGAGAGAGAATGGCAAGGATTAGGTCACGGCACAGCATGCAGATATTTAGCCCAAACTCATTACCGTGAAGAACAAGATGCTCAGCCAAAATACCATCTGTTAAGATCATCAACCTTAAGAGCCAACTCTTCTCTCTGTCTCTTCTATCTACAGATGCTTTTCTAATTGACGTAAAAAATATAACAGGTTGCCCTTGGCTTACATCCATAATGGCAAAAAAACCAGGTAAATGTGGGCTGGTTGCCAAGTATCTGAAATATGGACACACGACCGAAGGGTGTGGCTATCAAAATTTCCGAACAAGGGCATAAGTACCTTTGGGGGAAGGTAGCTGTTGCAACAGTCACTAAGCATCCAGTTGTAAGTTGAGGATTACTAGTAACTGGTTTGAAGAACTCAAAAGGTTTAGACTTTCTAAATAATCCGCATGTGTATTTTTTTTTTTTTAAGATAACCTTTATTGTCTTTTTTTACTGTGGGCGCAATGGCATACATCAAAAATGAAATTGCTCTTAAAGTGAAATACATTTATATACAAATATATATACAATATATACACCCCTACATAGTTTTACTTAACTAAGTCATGGTTGACACAAAAAATCTTTCCCAAAATCACAACAACTAAGGTTTTAGGTTCTATACCCAGAGCTGCTGAAATTCAGATAGCTGCATCTCTGCATGCACCTAGCAACCCCATAGGTGAAGACTTGGGCAAAAAAACTGCGTAAGAACTAAACGTTAAGGATGAGAGGCTTCTTCATTAAACCCCAAAAAACAGTTATAATTTGGCATTAAGGGCCCACCACCAGGTACCTGATCAGCTTGCTTTGGAGGAGCAACGAACACAACGAAAGGAGAAAACTCGGCAGTGTGGATGATTTTCAGTGTCTGACAAAAGGAAGTAAATTTTTGCCTATTACACGTCAAGGTAGAGCTTGGAGGTGATTAATTTCCATTCTTGCTTAATAAAGTGATTCTATTCTTGATTCTAACCTCTTAAAATATTTATCTGAATAGAAATTACAGAATTAAGGATAATACAAAGGAAAGTGGTCTTCCCTTGACCAGTGCGTACTCAATTTGCTTTACAGTACCAACTGGTAGATGGTATGTCAATTTCTAAAGGAGTTTTGGACCACTTTCGGCTAATAGTAATAATAATAATAATAATAATAAAGTTGGAAGGGACCTTGGAGGTAACCTAGTCCAACCCTCTGCTCAGGCAGGAAACCCTATACCCTTTTGGACAAATGGCTGTCCAGTCTCTTCTTAAAAACTTCCAGTGTTGGAACATTCACTGCTTCCGGAGGCAGGTTGTTCCACTGGTTAATTGTTCTAATTATCAGGAAGTTTCTCCTTAGTTCTAGGTTGCTTCTCTCCTGGATTAGTTTCCATCCATTGCTTCTTGTCCTGCCTTTAGGCGCTTTGGAGAATAGCTTGACTGCCTCTTTGGGGCAGCCCCTGAGATATTGGAACACTGCTATCATGCCCCCCCCCCTCGTCCTTCTCTTCGTTAAACTAGACATACCCAATTCCAGCAGCCATTCCTTATATGTTTTAGCCTCCAGTCCCCTAATCATCTTTGTTGCTCTTCTCTGGACTCTTTCTAGAGTCTCAACATCTTTTTTACATTGTGGTGACCCAAACTGGATGCAGTATTCCAAGTGTGGCCTTACCAAGGCATTGTGGTGACCCAAACTGGATGCAGTATTCCAAGTGTGGCCTTACCAAGGCATTGTAAAGTGGTATTAACACTTCACGTGATCTTGATTCTATCCCTCTGTTAATGCAGCCCAGCACTGTGTTAGCCTTTTTGGCAGCTGCAGCACACGGCTGGCTCACATTTAAGTGATTGTCCACTATGTCTGCGAGGTCCCTCTCACAGTTACTGCTATTGAGCAAGGTACCCCCTGATTGAAGAATATGGAAAGATTTACTTCTTTCTCTGCTCCTTCAGCATTTATGAAATTTACATTTTTGCCCTCTTTCCTTTCTCCTAGTGCAAGAAGTAGAAGGGTGCTTACAAATTTAACCTGCTGATTAAACAGATGAGTGACAGGCCTCTTCCTACCTGAGGCTCAATGTCCAGGATAGCAATTTTGCCCTGTTGATGGATCTTGTGCAAAGTCTCAAATTTGGTGCCAAACATATAGCCCTGGTAACTTCCAAATTCCAAGAACTCATTAGCCGAGATTTCTTTTGTCATGTCTTCTGTGGAGACAAAGTGATAGTTCTTTCCATCCTCTTCATTCTTCTTTTGGGGCCGAGTGGTATCTGTGAAAATCAGCGCAACATGACAAAAAACTGTTAAGGAGGTGGGTCCCCATAGCATCTGCTCAAATTATGGAATAATTTGGGAGGTGCGATTAAGTGAATTGTTGCATCTACATGGAGATGGGTAAACCCAAGAGGTCCTCATATTTGTGTTCCTGAGTCCAAATGCACTTGGGAAAATTTGTGACTCAAGAATCTGGGGGACGGGATGGAAATACCAGGTCAATCAGGCTTGGCAACGAATTGTTGGGCACGTGTGGAATTTGGGTAGGGTGAATATAGCCAGTCCAAAAACCTCTGGAGGTAGCTACCAAACTTTCCCCACCATCCCAACTAAGCTTTTTATTCTTCTTTTCCTAGGTAAAAAAAAAAGACACAAGACTTCCATATTTTTAAGTAGTTTAGAAGTGGCCTTGGAGAATGCATGAGAGAGCATTAAAGAGAGAGATGGAGAAGCAATTGTACAGTCCAGAGATAGAAGGAAGAGTGAGAAAGAAATTCAAAGTAACTCCACCTTGATTCTGTTCAGTATCAGACTAGACAGAAAGGAACCTGGACAGAATAACAACAAGAAGAGTTGGAAGGGACCCTACACTCCAGGAATTCTGGGAGTTGAAGTCAACGAGTCATAAAAGAGCCAAGGTTGCCTACCCCTGCCCTATACCATTCCAGACTTTCAAGATTTTGGTAATATGTCTTTTAATAAAACAGTAAAGTTTTTGGAATCTATGCAAGGTTTGTTTCTTGACCAAACCTACTTCAGAAGGCTGGCATCAATCTTAGAAAGCCTTTTAAGTTTTCTTGGTGCCAATTTATGCTAAACAAAATCAAGGTGGAAATATTTTGAGTTTCTTTCTTACACTACCTTCTATCGCTGGGCTATGTAATCTCTAAGTCCAAGGCATATAGATTTGGTGAGTAAATAAATAAAGCCCTTAATGGTTCTCCCCAAGGAAACCTCTAAATTATAGCATGGCCAATTTTATTTGCAGCGCAAATCAAGAGTTGTATGGATACAATGGCTTGAGGGAGCTCTGTGAGCAGAACAGTGGGATAAAACATTCCAACTTAAAAAAATATGCAGATGGAAAGAGCCAAGAGGCATATTCTGAGCCAGGCCAATTTCCAATGGAGGATCCAGAACAATATTTTTCAAAATGGCAACTTTAAGGTGTGTGGACTTCAACTCCCAGAATTCCCCAGCCAGCATTGCTAGCTGGGGAATTCTGAGAATTGAAGTCCACACATCGTCAAGTTGCTAAGCTTGAAAAACAAGGATCTAGTATCTCCTCCCAAAGAGACATATTGAGTAGGTTTCTTGTGGACAGACATACATGGAACAGGATATCCAAACTTCTCCGGGTATTTGTTGAGCAGCGTGTTCTTAATGTGGCTTCTTCCAACACCACTTGCTCCTGATACAAAAAAAAAAAAAAAAAAAGGGAAAAAAAGTCAGGAACCACAAAGAGTTATTTTTATCTGTTTTCCCATCTCCTGGGCTGGAAGTTGTGTTAGTTTCAAGCAACTCTGCTTTCAGTGCAAGCTCTTAAGGTCTGAAACATTGTCCACCTCGAGTTTAAACTTAAATCCTACATTTTCAGATATCCATTGTTAGCTTGGGAGTGGATAAAAAGTGTATGTTTTTTTCCTGATACTTAACTTGGGTGTCTAAAACATTAGAATTGTAGGAATTCATTGCTTTAATGCTTGAAGAAGAGGTATGACTTCATTACCTATAAGCACCAAAGTTTTCCGCTTAAATGCTGGTAGCTGGACCACCTCCTCGTAAGACACTACGTCAAGCTGGTCAAAAACTAAAAGGAAAACGAGAAAGAATTTAGACAAACTCCAGAAGACTGAGAGTTCCACAAATACCCTACAGTTGTGTTACGGTGTGATCTCCTTTAATGTTCTGGAGAACTTGGGCAATTGGAAACTTCAATCCGCGCGCAAACTTGTCTACTTTATCCAAATCGTAAATTCTGTTGTTTTTTTCCCCGCTGGAGAAGTTGTGGTGGACCACTCAGGGATCAGCAAAGCAGGGGGCTTTGCAATACAATGAAATTCTTGACACAGTTTGACCACTAACCTATGAATGTGTTTGCTACTTTAGGGATGGCCAACAAATTTAGCAGACAAAAACAAGTCAAGGGCAGTCTCTGGCACCGACCGTTCAAAAAGCAACAGAGTACAGGATGCTGGAGACAAAGCCAGGATGAGCTAATTGGAAAAACAGGCTGGCCCAGAAGAAATTGTGATGGGCAGGAACATGCTGTGTTGTTTTCTTTCAGCTGTGTGCTTGCTCTGATTACAGAACTGGATTTGAACATGTCTTTCAAGGGAAAAGAGAGGTTTTGAGGAGAAGGCTGAGGAATGAAAAATGGACCACTACAACAATCCTAGGAACATGGCAGATGGAAAGAAGGATTTATTATTATTTATGACAGCTGGGGGATTCTGGGAATTGAAGTCCACCCGTTTTAAAGTTTCCAAGGTTGAGAAACACTGGCCTAGATGCAATGAGGAGGTCTAATCTACCCTAGAAGAACTCCAATATAAGTTCTTCACACCATCTCAAGAGAGGTCCTTCCTTCACACAAGCAATATGCACTCCTCGTAGAGTACGTAACTTGCACTTATTCGATCCCATAGTTAGTCAAGGGGCACATGTGAGTATCCCATTTTTCACTGAATGGCCTTCCAATCTGCTGCCTCACAGACTTCCGTGCTTCTACTAACCCCAACAGAAGACATCTGAACAGAATTCCCTAACAAGGGACTCTTTGGGCAGGCTGCCGGAGAATTACAAGATGTATATATGAAGTTCAAAACCAATGCCAAAAGAAAATGTTTCTAAGGCCTTTTAAAAGTATAGTCTCTCCCAACCAGGATGTAACAAAGCTGCCCAACCATCATCCAGCACAAAGGCTGGCTTCTTTTAACATCTTCAGGTGAGCCTACAATGGGATTCTGTGGTGGTTCACTTTGCTGTGCAAACCCCTCTCTTAGCATCCTGAACTATACTATCCGGTTAAACCAGCCTAGGTTTATTGGCTTGGCTCTAATACATTGTGCAAACATAGCCACAGAGTGCATTGCGATCTGATGCTGAGCAGTGCCCCTCCGAAGACTAAACGTTGTGGACTTACTTGAGCTGTGCTTTGCCAAGTACTTGTCTTTGCACTTCTTCTTCTTTCCAAAAGGGGTACAACTCTGGCCTTCAGACTGATTCTCTTGGGTTGCGCTGGCCACACGCCTGCAGGAGGTTTGCAGTGACAGCAGTCAATCTTAAGAGCAACCTGACATTTCATTAATCTACCACCTCATCCCATCTCTGTCATCCTCAAAAGACTTGGAAAGAGGGAGAAGGTGGCTTCCTAACTGTTGATTTCATCAAGGGATTGAGCGCTGCCCCATGGCTGCCAAAGGACACCAAGGCAAGGACTTAGTTGTTCTCTGGGAATATCAGGTCCAAAAAGAGCAGCTCAAGAACTGTGGTTCGATGTAAGGTGTCCCTGGGGACCTTCATCTTCCCAGGTTAAGCAGGTAACCAGCAGAGACTAAGGAAGCTTCTCCAGTTGGACCACCAAAATGTGATCTCCCTCCTCATCTGGGATTTCATTTAATATGCCTTCAACTGCAATATTCTTACTTCACATTGAAGAGCCTTTTTGAAAAGACCTTCAAGTATTAAACCCAATTACTACTGCAGATGATGGAATGAATGCACCCGTAAGAGTGATGCCAAGCAGTTTTGTTTGGAAGGAATTGACAGAATTCAAGGTCAAATTCTTTTCTCTATCACACAATACCAGGACAAGGGGGCACTCCCTAAAGCTCATAGCTAAGAAAGTGAGGACAAATAAAGGGAAATATTTCTTCACCCAGAGGGTCGTTGGTTTATGGAATTCACTTCCAGAAGGGGTCGTGACAGCTGTCAGCCTTGACAGCTTCAAGGCAGGGTTAGATAGATTCATGGAGGCCAAGTGTATCGGTGGTTATTAAAACGGATGTCCATGTGCCGCCTCTATGTTGGTTGAGGCAGGCAGGATTCCCTTGGGTACCATTTGTTGGGGGTCAAGGGAAAGGGAGGGTTTTGCCTTCTCTTTCTGCTCAAGATCCCCATGTACAATTGGTGGGCCACTGTGTGACACAGAATGCTGGACTCGATGGGCTTTGGCCTGATTCAGCATGGCTCTTCTTATGTTCTTATGTTCTTAATTTCAACCATGCTGGTCATTCTAGCCTCAACTTCTCTGGAGGTATGCGGAAAGCTTATAAAGCTAATAATTAGAGAACCACTTCGGTATAGTGGTTAAAGCACCAGACTAGATACCAAGAGACTGGGAGTTCAAGTCCCAACTTAGGCACAAAGCCAGCTAGGTGACCCCCAGGTCATTCTCTCTCAACCCTAGGAAGCAGGCAACGGCAAACCAGTTCTGAAAAACCTTGCCAAGCAAACTACATAAACTAGTCCGGGCAGTTGCCAAGAATCCAGACTGATATGAAGGCATAATCAATGAATAATAAGCAAGCAAGCAGGACGTACCATTCTTGCAGCTCCAGAGATGGAATAAGTCCTGCCGAGCCATTGGAAGAACCTTCTATCCGGCCTTGCCACCAATTACTGTCATCTTTTTTGATAATCTCAATTACATCTCCAGTTTGGAACTTCAGGCCAGCTTCCTTGCAAGGGGTGAGGTTGTCCTTCTGCGGATCGTAGTCAAACTGGGCTCTGACAAACATCTGTTGGGAGGGGAGCATTCAAGAAAACTCAATTGGTCCATCAGCTTTGTCTTGCATCACACGAATAACATTGATTTGAAGGTAAGAGACAAATGTTATCCAAGAGAGATCTCAAATTATGAAGGAAAGTATGCCAGGAAGGGGTCCTCATGACAACCACATAACCTACAGTGTTTCCTTCTAATGTTTGTGAAGGTTTCAGAAGATGGTGGTCCATGGATGATCCTCCTATGACTCTTTTCATCTGAGACACATTTAGATGCATATGATCTGGCTGAATTCTGAAAGTTGAAAGTCCACACACAAAGTTTCCAAGGTTGAGAAACATGGGCCTAGATGCAATAAGGGGGGAGGGGGCTGGTTTACTCTGGAAGAACTCCAATACAACTTTTTCACACCATCTCAACCAATACTATTCGCCAGAGCCTCTGTATTTCCATGCATCTTTGCCTCTTTATTTCCACCAACTCCCAACTTGTTTCTCAGGACAATTAACCCCTTCCAGAGAGTCAGGAGAAAATAACCAACAACCTGTAACTGCATTACAGAGGCAACACTATTTCTTACTCTTAACACCTGCACAACATGCAAGTATGCGTGACAATTTCCTTCTTTTCCTTCCTCATCTGGCTTTCTTTTCGTATAGGCTGTAAAGTTAACAATAATGTCTGTCTTGTTGTTGATGCTCTCTGAAGCCATCCTTGTCGCCTTACCAGTTGAAAAGCAGGCCATAAATACTATAAATAAACAGGCAAAAATAAAAGCAGCGTTGCAGTCATTCTGCAAGAAAGATGACTCCCTGACAGGAGCTGTCACTCAATCACACAGCTAGCAAAAGCTTCCCGGGATCCATTTTTATTTGCTTTGCAGCAGTCAGAAAGGTGGAAGCGATCCACTAGGTGAAAAAAAAAAAATAAAGGTGGTGAGAAATGGAATTGGTAGTCTTGGAAAAATGGAGGCATTCAAGACGCCTGGATCAACCCTGCAGTAGTTCCTGAGTAAAGCTTCGGTTCGTTTAGCATGGTATCTGGTTTATTTCCAAAGAAAATAGCTTTTCCCCACAAGAAGCTGCAGCCCAACAATATGATGTAACTTCAAGAGCAGGTGGGAATCCACAGAACTGGTACTGAGATCAGCAAAGATTTGGGATCCAGCAAAGATTTCAAGATACCAGCTCTGTTGCTCTTAAGTGGAATGGCTAGAGCAGGGGCCTTCAAACTTGGCCCTTTTATGGGAGTTGAAGTCCACAAGTCATAAAAGGGCCAAGTTTGAAGACCTCTGGGCTACAGAGTTATTCCCACCAGCTTCTGCAGAGTCTCGTTGCACTTTAATCAGCCTTTTATCCTGCTGCTCTCTTTTTCTCTTTTAAATAATTAATCTGTGTAAATTTCATTTTTGATGTGTGCCCACAATATAAAAATGACAATAAAGGTTATCTTATCTTATCTTATCTTATCTTATCTTATCCTATCCTACCCTATATCTTATATCTTATATCTTATCTTATTATTTGCTTCCTGCATATGCTCCAGGATTATGAACTTTGATTGGCTTTGCTTTAAGGAAGGAACAAGCTACTTGAGAGCGGATAAAAAAGCTGCAGTCCAAGAATTTTGGGGTATTTGTTTCTTGTAACAACCCCAAGTTCTTTGTGCTTTGTGTTGCTGGACTTCAATCCTGTAAAGTGCAAAGCAGTAACACATATATGTAAAAAAATAGGGGTAAAGGGGGGGGGGAAACCAGCAGGGAAGAGAGAAGGCATTTCCCTGTCCCTACACCAGGATTTTTCAACCTTGCCAACTTTCAGATATGTGGACTTCAGCTCCCAGAATTCCCCAGCCAGCCTCCAGTTTGTGAGGAGGCAGGAATAGAGTTTGGCTGAACAGGTTAAGCGAAGGTACATCATGTTACATACTAGGTGCAAAATCCATTCTTTTTTTTTTAATCCTTTGATTTAAAAAAAAAATCACCTCAGAGTAAAACTGCTAATTGCAAATGTTCCACCTACCCTGAGGGGCAGAATTTGGTTCTGCTGGTTGGGAATGATCTTCAGGGAGATGGTTCCCTTGGTTTCTTTCTAAGGGTTAAAAGGAAAGAGAGGAAAAAACTACTTTTAGATTAAGAAATGGTTTCTAGACCAGCCAAGGAATAAAATTCCAAATGCCTCTTCTTCAGTCATCCAAAATGCAAATATGGGGGAGACTAGAAGTCACTCCTTAATATTCCACAGAAGCTTGTAGGAGATGACCAGGCTGAGTCCGAGAGTGGGGTCAAATGAATTATCAGTTTGGAATCTCTGCGTCTTCATATGAGACCCAAGTCCAGCCTTCTTTGAAGTCCATTGACTCTTATCTGGCACCAATTCACCTTGACCGTTAGTAGTTCAAATTCTTGTGTATATGTAGCATGAAAAAAAAACTTGAAGTGCTTTTGAACTCTATCCTGGCTCCTAACCTCTTGCACCTAACACAGGGTAGGCAACCTTGGCTCTTTTATGACTCGTGGACTTCAACTCCCAGAATTCCTGAGCCAGCATGGGGGAACCATGGCCCCCTCATGACTTGTGGACTTCAACTCCCAGAATTCCTGAGCCAGCATGGGGGAACTATGGCCCTTTCATGGCTTGTGGACTTCAACTCCCAGAATTCCTGAGCCAACATGGCTCAGCTTGGAAGTCATAAAAGAGCCAAGGTTGCCTACCCCTGACCTAACAGAAGCATTTCAAAGCTACTTTATTGTCCTGGCAGAACTTATGAACTTAACCAGAAGGAGGATCTAATGTTCAAACCATATCTAGCAGTATTTTCCCTGCAAAGCATGCTGAGTTTCAAAGCTCAAAGCTAGCTGACCCCAATGAAATAGAAGACGGGAAGGAAGTCTGACTCACACATTACAATGTGCCATAAAGATGGTTTGATGGTGAGTAAACTCACTTCTTGTGGCTTAACATTATGTGTGAATTCTACTTAATCCCATATGTGTGAACTCGATCTAATTTTTGAACCATAATTAAAAACCTTGGATTGGTATGCTGGCTGAGATGCTAAACCTTGGTTCTCAAACTTACTGAAAATGTGGACCATTAAATTAATTTCAGTTTTGAACAAGTGCATCTTTCATCTGTTGTTGTCTTCAAGAATATATTTTTCAATGGAAGAGTTGCATCTGGATAGTTCTTCTCAGCCCACCCTTTTAAAAATAACCATTTAAGACTAAACATGTACCCCAAAGACCTGGCTTATGTCCACAATGATTTATTCTCCCCCACTTCTGGGTATTGTAGTCACCCCCAGTTTCTGTTCCCCAAAGAAGACCCATCCTGCCTTCCCTTGTCCCCAAACCTACCAAGATCTTCTGCAACTGGTCTACAGAATGGTTGACCACACTTTTCCCATTGATCTCGAGAATCTCATCTCCCACACGAAGGAAACCTGCCAAGGTAGGACACACAGAACGGTGATGCGTCAAAAAAAAATAAGTTACAAGTTAACGCAATATGCACATATTTAAGTAGAAGTGAGAATAAAGAAACATTTCTCAGACAAGAAACAATTTTAGAAAAGATATTAAAAGAAAAGAATAAGAGCACAAAAGCGCAAGTAGGTAATATATATAGGGTTTTATTGCAAGTGGAGGAGGAAGTTTTTATTTATTATTATTATTTATTTGATTTCTATGCCGCCCTATTCCGGAGAACTCAGGGCGGATCATTCAGCATACACACAGACATACACTGGCTAGGGGCAAGGTGTTAGCTGCCCCAGGCCTGCCGGCAAAAGTATGTTTTAAGCAATTTACGAAAGGCGGAGAGGGTGGGGGCGACACGGATCTCCGGGGGGAGTTGGTTCCAGAGGGCCGGGGCCGCAACAGAGAAGGCTCTTCCCCTAGGCCCCGCCAGGCAACACTGTCTGGCTGACGGGACCTGGAGAAGGCCGACTCTGTGGGCCCTAACTGGCCGCTGGGATTCATGGGGCAGCAGACGGTCCCGTAAGTAACCTGGTCCGATGCCATGTAGGGCTTTATAAGTTGTAAAAGGATTGACAAGGTATTGGCAGGACAAATTAGAAATTAATGAATGGGAAATGGAAAGCGTAGTAGAAGACATCAGGAAGATTAAAAATACAAGGATAAGAGAGATGAGAAGAAAAATTTTACATAAATGGTATTATACACCATTACAATTAGCGCACTTCCAAAGGGAGAAGAAAGGGGATTGTTGGCATGGATGTAAAGAAAAGGGAGTATTTATGCATATGTTTTGGGAATGTGCTGGAGTTCAAAAATTTTGGAAGCAAATACAAATTGAGGTAAATAAGATGCTAAATATTAATTGGAGAATAACTAAGGAGGTGGCGCTATTAATAAAAAATAGTGAGGTAAAGGAATACGAGGAAATTAAAACTGCAGCAATAGAAAGCGCCCAGGCAGGTAGTGCTTGGGTGGAAAGATGCGAAGAAATGGAATATACAAAATTGGTGTAAGTACATGGTAGACCACATTCACTATCAAATAATGGAAATTAGATTACACAATTATAATGAAGGTAAATTGGTAGCAACGATGAAGCGGTGGGAAAAGGTAAAAAATTATATGTTAAACTTAATAGGCGATGCAAAAATAAAGAATAAAATTCAGTCACTCTATAAAGTATGAATAATGTAATCCAGAGTTGAGAAGTATATATGTAATAGAAATTGAATCTCCCCTATTGGTGGTGGGATTAATGTTTGTATTTTTTGTAACTTGTCTGGTGGAGGGCACTATCCGCAGTGCACTGTTTTATGTATTAAATTAATAAAAAATATTAAAAAAAAATAAGGCACGGTTGCCAGAATGGCAAAAACAGCAGCTTATAGCCTGAAAAATGGTTCACCCTTTTTTTTTTTTAAAGCTGGTGAAAATTAACTGTCAAGGGTTAAGGACAGGACACTGGAAATCAGGAAAGGCAACTGTAGAAGGAAGTACCCAACAGACGTAAGAATTAAAAATGCAAAACGGCAGGAGAGAAGTGGGGAATCGTAGTCCCACATCAATGATACTTATAGTTAAATCTGGACATATGGAGTGAAGAATGTTTACAAATTTAAATCGATTGTATTAAGTTGGATAGCAGTTAACTTGAATTTCCCCCTGGTTTACATGTACAAATATACATCTATCGATTAATGGAAGATATATATTAAATAGACTAAGAATGTACTTGTTGAAGGGATGGGTATATTGACATGAAAATTATTAATTTTAATAAGATGACTTGTTTGTTTGATGTCCAATGGACTGATCTGAAAAGAAGTGAAATTTAAAATTTGTAAAATGTAGTTGGCTTATAGTTAAACTTGGACATACGGAGTGAAGAAGGTCTACAAATTTAAAATGATTGTATTAAGTTGAATGGCTTTAACTTGAACTTTTTCATTGTTTACATGTACAAACGTATATCTAATAATAAAAAAATTATTATAATAAAAAAAATATGATACTACCGGTAGTCCTCGGTTTACATCCATTTGTTTAATGGCCGTTCAAAGTTACAACAGCGCTGACAAATGCGACTTGCACAACCACTGTTGCGACATCCCTGCAGTCCCATGATCAAAATTTGGATTGAAAAGTTTAGTTTAGTTTAGTTTAGTTTTATTAAATTTCTATACCGCCCCTCTCCCGTAGGACTCGGGGCGGTTTACAACCCAATAAAAACATATAATAACAATAAATATTTAAAAATAAATTAAATTAAATTAATACAAGGCTGTTACTAAAACCTGTTAAAAACCCAATTCTAAAACCCGAACAGCCTTGTTTAAAAATATAAAACCCGAGGAGGTCTAGGCCCGGCCAGCTTGATTGAAGAGATGAGTCTTCAATTCTCTTCTGAAGGTGCGGAGATCATGACACGTCTGGAGTTCCGGAGGGAGCTCGTTCCACATCGTCGGTGCCCCCACAGAAAAGGCTCTCCCCCTGGGCGCCACCAGCCGACACTGCTTAGCCGATGGCACCCTGAGGAGGCCCTCCCTGTGGGAGCGAACTGGTCGATGGGAGGTATTTACTGGCAGAAGGCGGTCTTGTAAATAACTGGGTCCTATGCCATGGAGCGCTTTAAAGGTGGTAACCAATACCACCCTTTTTTTCAATGCTGTTGTAACTTTGGACAGTGAACTGTTGTAAGTCAAGGACTATCTGCATAAGGACCCCGTGAAAAATTCAGGATCCCAAACTCAGCTGCTGAAGAGGGGGATACAGCCATGCCTTCACTCTGCAGTCGGAAGGAAGGCGGTTCTTAGAGTACAGGTGGCCCTCAACGTACGACCACAACGGAGCCCGAAATTTATGACGCTAAGGGGGACCTTGGTTAAGTGAGCTTTGCCCCATTTTACAACCTTTCTTGAACACGTTTGTTAAGCGAGTGCCTGCAGTTGTTAAGTTAGTAACCCGGTGGTTAAGTGAATCTGGCTTCACCCTTGACTTTGCTTGTCAGAAGGTCATGAAAGGCCTTCTGACAACTGACCCCGGGACATGGCAACTGTCATAAATATGAGTCCGTCACCGATGGTCTGGATTTTGATCACGTGACCATTGGGATACTACAACGGTCGTAAGTGTGAAAAATGGCCTTCCTGGTCTCTTTTTTTTCCGGTGCTGTTGTAACTCTGAACAGTCACTAAGTGAACTGTGGTAAGTCAGGACTACCTGTGTTTTTCCTGGTCAGCATCTATTTACCTTGCCTGTGAATCATGCCCCCGTGAAGGATCCTGGCCACCATGCAGCTTTTCTTCTCGTTGAGCTTCAGTGTGATACCCTGGAAAAGACAGGGAGTTATGTGACAAACCAGACTGAGAGTTGCATCTTCCTCTCCCGTCCTCCCTCTGCTTTTCCTTTTGTGCTACATCTTTTAACACCCCCCCTCCTCCCCCCCAAAAAAGCTCTGGAACAAGATCTAAACCAGCTGTTCTCAACCTGTGGGTCGCGACCCCATTTGGGGTCGAATGACCGTTTCACGGGGGTCGCCATTTTTTCCCCTTTTCCTTAGCTCTGCTACACCCTCTTATTCTATTGGCTTTTGAAAGCCAATAGAATAGACTCTCTTGAATAGAGTCTAATTCTATTGGCTTTCAAAAGCCAATAGGAATTGTCCAGGCTGTCTCTGCCCTGCTGAGCCCGCCAAAAGTCCCAGTCTGCAAACGGTGCTGCAAGTTGTCTGCAGCGAAGGCGAGCTCTCCGGAAGTTTCCACCCCTCCCTGCTGAGCAACTACTAAAAATGTAAGTAAAAGAGGGCCAGGGGTGGGAGGTGGGAGGCTGGCGGGCGCAGGGAGGGTTGCTGGCGCGCGTGGGGCTTGGCGGGTGCCTTACCTCCCTTGGGCTGGGCCAGTTGGTGGCCCAGCCGATGGTCGCCCTGCGCCGTCGCTGCCCCTTGCCAGCTACACCTCAGTCGGCGCAGGGGGTGGCACCACGCATGCGTGGCGCTCCTGGGCAGGGAAAGTCCTCGACTTATGACCGGTTGGGGTCCTTGACTTACGACCAGTTGGGAAGTCCTCGACTTACGACCGGTTGGGAAGTCCTCGACTTACAACCAGTTGGGGGTCGCGGCATTAAAAAGGTTGAGAACCGCTGATCTAAACTAAGTCAGCCTTTGGGGCTGAAATGCAGTGTTTAAATAAAGCAGTAATGGTGTGCTACCATGGCTTGCCATCTCTGAAGGAGCCATGCTTGTTAGTCGTACTCTGTTGGATTTGACTCTATCGCCATTTTTTAAGGCTGCCAGACATTGGGGAACAAAAGAGGAAACCCCTTCCAAAGGACTGCTGTTGGGACAAGCTCTTCGCTCAAAGAAGCCACAATCTGTTATTTGTGTAGAGCTGACCCACTCCTTTCTCGCTTGTTGTAGTTGTCTGCCTACAGCAGGGATCCCCAACCCCCGGTCCGTGGAGCAGTACCGGGCTGTGGCATGCCAGCAACCGGTCCGCACAAACAAGTGAAGCCCCATCTGCGGGATGCAGGCAGCCCACAAAACCACGCACTCTCCGGTCCGTGGAAAAACCTTTCTCCATGGAACTGGTCCCTGGTGTCCAAATGTTTGGGGGCCTCTGGCCTACAGGATTGAGACAGTATCTCTTTAAAAAAAGGTTAAATCATGGCAACTGGACCAAAGCTTGTTAATCTGAGACGTTTTGTTCCTCATCCAAGTAATTTCATCGGTCAAAATAAAAAATTCGGCAGAGAGTCAGAAAGTCGTTGGCATGAGCTCACTTTTTGCCATGCCAACTGCAGGAGTTTCTCCCCAAAATGTGTTGCAATATGTCAATGAAGTCTCAAATAATCCAGGCCAAAGATACCCAAAAAGGTGAAACCATTATCGTTAGATCAAGGTGGTGATTTTCCCAGTAGCTGGAATGCCCCCAAACCAAGTCTCTTCCCCTCTTTTCCCGCCAGCTCACCATGGGCTCCTCCGTGATCTTCTCAAACTGGATTAAACGTATCTTCCGCATCTCCTGGCCGTTGGCATGAGCCAGGCTGCCGTTCTTGGCTGAGCCGTTGGTGTAAATGTCCTCGGTTATTGCATTCATTGGGCAAGAGACTGTCTGCAGGACAAAAACAGTGGTTGGGTTTAGGAGAGATTCCAGCTAGAAGCTTCAGCTGAAGGAAGAGGTCTCCAAGACAGGACTCTTCTCTCTCATTCCATCCTTGAACCCATGTTGTCTACAAGCACAGCTGCAGATGGCCCTCACCACAATAGGGACAAGAATTTCCATTGCTAACAAGCCGTCTGTTAAGTGAGTCTGGCCCGATTGTATGTTTTTTTTGCCCAGGTTGGTTAAGAGAAACAGTGCAGATGTTAAATAAATCATGTGGTCAGTAAACAAAACCAACTTCCCCTACTGACTGTGCTAGTCAGAAGCCACCTGGGAATGGTGATTACATGATACTGCAATTGTTGTAAATTTCTTTCTTTCTTTCTTTCTTTCTTTCTTTCTTTCTTTCTTTCTCTCTCTCTCTCTCTCTCTCTCTCTCTCTCTCTCTCTCTCTCTCTCTCTCTCTCTCTCTCTCTCTCTCTCTCTCATCTTTCCTTTCCTTTCCTTTCTTTCGTTCATTTTATACTAGGACAAGAAAATTATTTGAGCAATGGCATAGGCTCTCCTGCTTGTCCTATGGGTTGGATTAGAAGACCTACAGGTCCCGTTCAACTTTGTTATTCTGTTAAATTCTGTTAAATTCAATCTGGTCAAATTTTCAGGAACTGTTCTGTTTGCTTTATAATAATAATTTATATGCCACCTGATTTTTAGCACCGGGTGATCATCCAGTTCATTTGCTTTACTTTTCCTCTTCTTTTCTTATTTAAAGTTATCTCCCGGTGATCATCCAGTTCATTTGCTTTACTTTTCCTCTTCCTTTCTTATTTAAAGTTATCTCCCTTTATAGTCTTCTTAAGGAAGATCATGTGGTTTATCAGTATGAAAGGTTAATCTGATAGGAGTATTATTATTATTTTTAGTTCACTGGAAGGACTTGTTTGTTAACACTATTATTTATTTAATGAAGCACAACAATATGTGAAACAAAACAAAGATGATTAAGATAAGTTAAGCTTAGGTGTGTGTTCCTGACGCTCCAAATAACAATGAGACCTCTGGGGGAAAAAAATTGGTTTCATCTACCATTCATTCAGTGGCTATTCCAAGTTACAACGGCACTGAAAAATGTGCCGATTATCACTGGTTTTCTTACTTACGACCATTGTGATCAAAATGTGGACGCTTAGCAACTGGCTCATATTTACGATGGTCGCAGTGTCCCCGGATCATGTGATCCCCATTTGCAACCTTCTGACAAGCGAAGTCAGCGGGGGAATCCAGATTCACTTAACCACCATTTTACTAACTTAACAACTGTAGAGATTCACTTAACAACTGTAGCAAGGTAGGTCATAAAACCCACTGAACAGCTGTCTCACATAGCAATGGAAATCTTGGGACTGTGTTGCTGGATCCCCAGTTCATAGAACCTATACTAAAATAGTACAGTGTTTAAATTGGGCTCTCAGAAATGTTGCCAGGCCCTCTGTGAAGCCATTTATGCTCCAACTGGCGATAATTATAATTATGTCATTTTCTTGGCTAAAGCGGATGCCTTGCTTTCATCAACGAAAGCTAAAATTGTCACTTGGCGTTTGGCGTTATCTGCAGAGAGAGACTCAATCTATACGATCAACACAGCTGCTAAAGCAGGCCAATTTAATTATTCCCTCTCCTGCACTGTAGGCTGTTTTGTTTCTCGGCTGAGCATGAAGCAGTTAAGGAAACTGGTATTTTGGTTTCTCTGTAATAGCATGTTCTACCTCGGTTGGGAAAGAGAAAGAGAGAGCACTGTGAGCAAATTACAAACAGAATGAGGGATTACAGGTGCCCTGAACGGCTGAACAGAAACTGTGAATTGTTTAGCAACCATGTGCACCTCAATATTGTTAAGGATCATAAAAGATTGTACTAATACTGAGATGAATAATATGTTATAGACTAGAAACTGTGGATAGACTATAGAAAAGAGAAACACCAATCAAATAAATTGTAACAGGCGTATAGTTGAGGCTTGATGTGAGGAGTGAAAAATGCTTACCAAACCAGACGTTTATAAAGATTAACACTTAGTGATGTATACCAGGTGCTATGAAGATTGATGCATACTATGATTGCATGTTCAATGCTGATTGTATGAATGTAGATAGACCATATATAAGAGCTGTATTTTCAGGTCTTATGAGGACAGCTTATTAATATGAGCCCAGATTTAATGTTGACTGCTTTAATATTGGAAAAGCGTACTGAATTTCTACCTCAGGATCTTTTGTTAGGGATCATAAAAGATTGCAGTACTACTGAGACGAATTTACGAGTTGTATTGCAGGATATATGATGATTGCCTTTTAATATGAACTTATGTTTAATGTTGATGGTTTTAATAAAATAATTTAAAAAAAATATTGAAAAGATGTAAGAGCTGAGGCTTGATTACAGAGGGATGAGATCCAGTTTGTGCAGGATCAGCTTGGAAAACATGTTTTTTTTTTTTTTTGTAACACTGGATTCCAATCCCTACGAACGCAGTTCACAGAAAACAATGAGGCTTTTTCAACAAGGGAGAGATTACCGGGGTTGACGGGAGAAGCTTGAGGGCCACCTAAGACATCTCTACGGATTGAGGTGTCTCCTTAGCATGATCAAAACACACGTTATTGATTTGACAGTAGCTGGGATGGTGCAATCAACCCTCCTACTGTTTTTTTAGGTGTGCTGCACATAAATTGCCTAACCCCATTTCAGGCATGGTTGAAACCATCTGGAGATAAGATGGTTGATCTTTCATCTACCTTTCCTTTCCCTAGGATTAGTTGGTTATTAACACAACAACACACACAAACAATCCAAAAACACCCCCCTAATTCTGATCCTCCCATATATACATTAACTCTTCTCCAGGAAAAGCAGAAAATGAAACGATAATACTGCTTGCTTAAGATGGGGAAATACAGATACAGGAGGGACGGCTAAGAGATTGTTGGCTAGCCACCAACAAGACTCTTATTCACCCAAGGTCACCCTTAGCTGATTTCAAAAAGTTGAGAATGATTGAAATGAAGTCCGAGCCACAAGAACTGGGCAATGGCAGACATCTTCTTCTTCTTGTGCCATATCCGTTATCAGACATTGGTGATCATGTTGGCGATCCTGTTTTTATCAGCAGCCACACGAAAAAGTGCTGCTGAGTTTTGTCCAAACCAGTTCCTTAGATTTTGAAGCCACGGTGTTCTTCTTCTGCCTGGACCTCGTTTGCCTTCCACCTTTCCCTGGAGGATTAAATGGAGTATGCCGTATTTTTCTGGGTGTCGCATCACATGTCCGAAATATTCTAATTTTTGTTTTTTAATTGTTTTGATGATTTCCCTTGGCTTTCCCAGGTGGCTTATCACCTCATTTCTGATCTCTCTTTTTTTGAAATATATTTTATTAATTTTATAATTTTAACAAAAATACATAAAATCCCAGAATAATAACCTATTATTTAAAAAAACCCAGATATACAACTCATCATAATACATCCTCTTCCATCTTTCAACATACAAAAGTTTAAATACCTACACTTATAGGTGTTGCCCGGACAGCACCCCCTACACCACATCCACCCTCTTTCTTCCTCCCTATCTTCTCCTACTTCCCCCTTCCTCCATCTCTCTCCTTCCCTTTCTCTCCACTTCACCTCTTCTCCCCCAACCTTCCTATTTCCCTCTCCCCTCTCTTACTCCCTCTCACCCCCTTCAGATGTAGTCCAGAGGTACCGTCAGAGCAACTCCTCTCTCTCAGTAAGCATTTTTTATTATATGTTACAAGTATTACAGTTGAGTATAAAACAATCTAACAATATAACACCCACCTCATTTCTGATCTCGTCAACCCAGCTTATACGTAACAGCCGCCTGTAAATCCACATTTCAAATGCTTCTAGTCTCTTCAGGTAGCCTTCGGTCAGAGACCGACTCTCTACTCCATAGAGCAGGATAGGAAAAAATATAGCATCTGACAAGCCTGGTTTTCAGTCTTAGACTTATGTCGTGACTGCGGAAGACCTTTTTCATTTTGAAGAAAATGGAAGACATACAGATGGGAATTGTATTAAGAATCCTGAAATCCACAAATGATTCACGGTGACAATGTGAAACAGCAAAGCAAAGATTGGAAGACGAGGAGAGGAAAAAAAACAACAACACCCCTGCTTTATGTTGCAAAATGTATTGGCTCAATGTTCAAGTCTTCCCCTTGCCTTCTCCAGCCAAGACACTGACATCAACCCTGACCTGGGTTTAAAGTGCTTGTCAGGAAAGCTGATTCAGCCCAATGTCTTATCTCCACTCCTTTTCCTTGACGTAGCCTTTGACAAAGCTGCAGCCCAGATCTCTAGGCTCAGCAAAGATTTCACAGCACATTCTATCTACTAGCACAAAGGTTAAGTCAGGATGTTCCCATTTATCCCGACCAATTATTCCCCAACCTTTGCTTGGAATGAGAGAAGAAAAACAGCCTTCTGGCCCAAGTTAAGAGGAATCACGGGGGAAGACTGGACCTGGGAACCTCTCATATTTGGATATTGCAGGCCACCAGAGATACAGGTTACATTAGGACAAAAGAAACTGTGGATTTTCAGATGGAACTGTACTATAACTCCCAGCTCCCCATGTTTAGACGTGTTTTTTTTACAACCTGGAAGCTATGGAATTTGGTGGCATCTAGAAGTCCATATGTTCCCTACGTTTTTGAGTACAAGGCTAAAAATTCCAGCAATAGGGTCCCAGGTATCCTCACGGTGTCCATTCACCCATCCAGAAGCCACCCACTGTTCTGAACGTCTCATAATGCCCTCGTGAGGGCAATGCAGCACGGGTCTGAAGACCTGTGGAAACCTATAGCGTTAAGCAGTTTTTCAGATTTAGTAGCTGGCTCCAGGCAAGCCTACACCGAGGTCACTGCATGCACAAACCATCAGGGAGGACGTGAGAAACCAGGTGGTCAAAGAAATGAACGACGGTGATGATATCAGCAAGTTTTCTGGAGCTGGCCTGAGAATGTTGGCCATCAACAGGCTTGAGCAAGAAGAGGATAAAGATATCCAGTCTAAAACCAACAGGTACCATCTGCTTCAAGAAAATTGAACCATCTGCTTCAAGACTAGTGGGTTTCTTTGTGCACCCAGTTTTCCACCCTGGGAACAAACAGGCTGCTAGACTAGATGGACCAGGGGTCCAATCTGAAAAGGGACTGGTTATGTTCTTATGGGTTTCCCACTCCAGAATTCTCAACCAGCACAACCACAGGCCTTCTTGGGAGTGGTGATCCCAACAGATCTATATGCTATCAAACCGTTCGCTTCCTGACTTGCCGCTCTGAGTTCCCAGCTTCTCATTTTTCGTTTTGGTATCACAGATGCCTGAAGTTCAATGTCAGAGAGACAGACTTTCAGAGAATTCATGACCTCCAATGGGTTTACAATACCAGCAGTGTAGAACTCCAGGGTCCAGAAATGTATGTTTTCACAGCTTGAGAATCTGGCACTTTTAGGGTCTGGGGCAATCCTTGCTCAATATTGCAACTAGGGGGAAAATCCAGTTCAAATCAAATCAACCAATGGGATAACTTGCCTTCAGGAGCTGTGGGTGCTCTGTCATTGAAGGCTTTCAAAAAGAGACTGGACAGCCATTGGTCTGAAATGATGTAGGGTTTCCTGCTTGAGCAGGGGGTTGGACTAGAAGACCTCCAGGGTCCCTTCCAGCTTTATTATTCTATGTTCTATTTTACAGAGAATGTCTGGGGGGTGGAAGGATTTGATTGATATTGAATATTTTTTAAAAAACACAACCCAAGGTAACTCTGAATTTGGGATTCCTCCAGAAAGAGAATCCTTGCACCTCGTAGCTCTACTGCTGGGACATGTCTTCTTGTCCGGGAATGTCACTGTGGCAATATGGCAAAATGCCCTTTTTTATTGCTAAGGTAGGATGTGACATGGCAGAGTATGATGCTAAAGTTCTCCTTGCACACAATGTTCTTCTGGCAGGGAAAAAGTGTCCACAATCAAGCCAAAAGTAATATTGAATGTAGGAGTTTCAAGGAAGAAAATCTGGCTTGAAAACAGACCCAGACACGCTGCATTACAAGTACCATCGTGCCCCTGTCAGCAGTGGATTCTGGGGATTGCATTCCCAGCACCATGTAAAGGTGCCTTATAGTTGTTGAGTGGACGAGCTTTGAAAGATAAAAGCAAGTTTTTCTCCCATGCAAGCACAACTACCCACGCCCCCACCTACACACTACACAAGAAGTGCAGCTCACAATACAAAGTGGTATGCTAATAGGTTCAAATATTAACAAGACTGTTCATTTCCAAGTCATTAGTTCCTTTTAAAAGCCACCCTTCGCATCTGGAGGTTAGGCAGAAATAGATTTTACTGCAGCCATCTCCAGTCTGGTGCTCTCTTAGGGTAGAGAAATACAGTTCCCATCATCCCCAACACTACTTCTTCTTCTTCTTCTTCTTCTTCTTCTTCTTCTTCTTCTTCTTCTTCTTCTTCTTCTTCTTCTTCTTCTTCTTCTTCTTCTTCTTCTTCTTCTTCTTCTTCTTCTTCTTCTTCTTCTCCTCCTCCTCCTCCTCCTCCTCCTCCTCCTCCTCCTCCTCCTCCTCCTCCTCCTCCTCCTCCTCCTCCAAAAATGTGCATTGGGAATTTTTGGTAAAGGTTTCCTGATGTTTGACAGCTGTTTGGAAATAAATACCGGTAGAGATCTTTCTCGACATGCAGCAGTCTGGCAGTTTGATTCTCACCGGCTCAAGGTTGACTCAGGCTATGAGAGATCCTGAATCTCTCTTCTTTGTTCTAGGAGCCGCGGTGGCGCAGTGGTTAGAATGCAGTATTGCAGGCTAACTCACTGCTCACTGCCAGGAGTTTGATCCTGACCGGCTCAAGGTTGACTCAGCCTTCCATCCTTCCGAGGTCAGTAAAATGAAGGCCCAGATTGTTGGGGGCAACACGCTGACTCTGTAAGCTACTTAGAGAGGGGCTGTAAAGCACTATGAAGTGGTATATAAGTGTATTGCTACTGCTATATAAGAGCCATAGTGGCACATTGGTTAGAATCCAGTATTGCAGGCTAACTCTGCCCACAGCCAGCAGTTCGATCCTGACAGCGCTCAGGGTTCATTCAGCCTTCCATCCTTCCAGCTTTTGGGGACAAGATGCTGGCTTTGTAAACCAGGGGGGGGGCTATAAAAGCACTGTGAAGCGGTATATAAGTCTAAGTGCTAGTGTTGCTTATACCAAAGGAAACCTCAGTTTTAAAAGGCATTACATTAATTTTACATGCTGTATAAAAATGTGTGAGGGGAAAAAAAAAGATCTTTCAACAGTGGAAAACATCTAAAAAAACAGAACTTGATTCAGAGTGGAGGACATAAATGGACTTCAAAAGTATGCTCTGAAACATTTTAGCCAAAAGTAATGTCAATATTTTACTATAACATTTGCAAACATTTCAAGAGATGATAATCTATAACAAACATCCACGCGCTTCCTTTTAAGTTACTGAAGAAAGTTACACAAAAGAAAAAAGAAAGCAAAAGTTGTGTCCATAACACGACGATCTTCCTAAAATTGGCTCTAAGTTTAGTTTCAGTGTTTGGGCTTCTTGCTGGTATATTATATTTGTGTTTTGCGCTTTTATTAGCAATGAAATCCCTTCTAATCCTTCCATTTGACTAGCCTGGTGTTTACTCCCCCATTTCCAAAGGGATATCAATGTAAAACAGGGAAAAAAAAGTTCAACCAAACAATAGAGCAGAGAACTTTTTCCAACAGAAAACATTGCATCTCATTTGCCAAAATATGTTCAAATTCACTTCCCATGGAAGTGAGGCTGGATGTGACAGATGGTTCTGGCCCCACTCCAATTTGTGCTGTTTGGACACCCCCCCTCCCCCAATCTCAGCTGCTGTATCCAGATCTGGGCACCACATTTTAAGAAGGATCCAGACAACCACGAACAGCTGTAAAGAGAATTATTAGGGGGCTGGAAACTAACTAAACTAAGGGCCCACAGGGTCAGCCTTCTCCAGGTCCCGTCAGCCAGACAGTGTCGCCTGGTGGGGCCTAGGGGAAGAGCCTTCTCTGTTGCGGCCCCGGCCCTCTGGAACCAACTCCCCCCGGAGATCCGTATCGCCCCCACCCTCCCCGCCTTTCGTAAACTGCTCAAAACACATCTTTGCCGACAGGCCTGGGGCAGTTGACATCTTGCCCCTAGCCAGTGTATGTTTGTTGGATGATTGGTTTCTTAACTTAGGGGTTCTTTTTATATATGTATTTTTAATATATGTATTTTAATGTTGATTTCTATTTATGCTGTGAGCCGCCCTGAGTTCCTGGAATAGGGCGGCATAGAAATCCAATAAATGATAATGATAATAATGATAACTGTAAAAGTAATTTAACCGTGGAAATAATTCACAGAGGAGTGACTCTGTTTGCTGATTATGTTCAAGCAGAGGCTAACTAGCCAGCTTGCCTCTGTTGTCTGCTTTAATCTGCACTGAATAGGGAATTGTCCAATGTCAAGGACCTTTTGGATTCTAATTCCATAATCCAATCAACAGCATTGCAAAACTTGCAAACATTCAGCGATACAGTATCACCCTGAACAGTGATATCACAACTTAAAGGTAGCATCCCACCCACAATCTGACAAGCACCGAAATGAGCAGCAAACTAATCTCAGTGTTGTGTTAGTGGATGCCAGGAAATTCTCAAGACCCTGACAAGCCCAGGACAGCTTCAAAGGAAAATTGCCAACTCAAAGTCTCTCCCCCCACCCACACCGCCCCTCCAGCTTCGAAGACATGCGAAGAAAGATCCAAGCTTTAATTCAAAGAAACAAAAATTGGAGTCAACCGTAGATAATCCCAACAATTTAATTCTCCGTTGCAGATTATTTTAGCCACGTATCTCCACTCTGGGCTGAACAGGAGATGTGGCAGAAGACTTGGTTAGAGGCCACCAGGCCTGGCTTGGGGAAAAGCAGGTGTAATCATGGGGTCCTTGGTGGTCTCTGAGTTTGCTGGTTTTCTTGCAGACGTTTCATTACCAAACTAGATAACATCATCAGTGCAGCACCAAGGACCCTACAGTTTAATCTTGAGCTGGAAATATTCTATCAGTATCGGGTATAACCCAAGCAAGACAGAGTGGCTATTAAAATTCAAAAAGTAGTTAATGCCAGAATTATTCCAACTTTATGCCAATTCTCACTCTGGTTAGCCCAAATATTACATTAGTCTTCAAATCCCTCTGTTAACCATCTGTTATTGTATTTAACATGTAGAAAGAAGTGTGTGTGTGTGTGTGTGTGTGTGTGTGTTCTTCATCCCTACACAATGTTCTTTGTCTAGATTTAGAACATTTACTCTTAGGAGGAAAAGGATATGTATGTTTTCAAAACAAGCACTGGGCCGTGGCTGCCCATTTTTTTTTAAAAAAAACCAAAACTTGTGAATTCATATAACATCTTTCCACGTAACTCTCCTTTTTTTCTTTTTAAAAAGCTTTTTTCTTCCCTCTATTATTTCTCATAATTACTCTATCTCCATTATTATTATTATTATTATTATTATTATTATTATTATTATTATTATTATTATTATTATTATTATTATTCCTTTTTAAAAAAATACATGTTTCTCTTTTAGGGAAAACAATAAGGGGAAAGATATCCTGTTTTAAAATAATAATAATAAAAAATGTCCTAGGCAATCCAGAGATGTCAAAAGCAGCGAGTCAGGTAGATAAACAGTTATAGCTCAAATTAATCTATTTCCACATTCTTTTTCTCGGGCGGCTGAATCAGCATCAGCTCAGCCTCTTCCAGTTCAGACCAGATGAAACTTTGCAGCAAAACCGAGAATCAGTTTCCTCCTTGGCAGGCACCCGATCTCTCTCTCTCTCTCTCTCTCTCTCTCTCTCTCTCTCTCTCTCTCTCTCTCTCTCTCTCTCTCTCTCACACACACACACACACACACACACACACACACACACACACACACACACACACACTCTGCCCAAGCACTGGGACAATGTGGCCCAATCACAGAGTATTTCGCTTCAAGTCTTATCTCTTTCCTACCTACAATCATCTTGCTTCTTATGCAATCCAAGGAACAATAAGAATTATTTCCTCTACCTGATCTCTCTCTCCCTCCCTCCCTTTCTCTTTCTCTCTCTTTCTCTCTCTCCCCTTGCCCCTCTATTCCTCCCTCTCTTTCTCTCTCTTTCTTTCTCTCTCCCCCTCCTTTTCTCTCCCTCTTCCTCCCTCCCTCCCTCTCTCTCTCTTTCTCCCTCCCTCCCTCTTTCTTTCTCTCTCCCCCTCCCTCTTTCTCTCTCGCTCCCTCCCTCCCCCCTCTCCCTCTCTCCCTCTTTTTCTCTCCCTCTCCCTCTTTCTCTCTCTCTCTTCCTCCCTCTCTTCCTCCCTCCCTCCCTCTCTTTTGTTCTTTCTTTCTTTCTTTCCTTTCCTTTCTTTTCTTTCTTTTTCTTCCTTCTTTCCTTCCTTTCTTCCTTCCTTCCTTTCTCCCTCCCTCCCTCCCTCCTCTCTCTTTCCCTCTCTCTTTTTGCATTCTATTCTGTCCAATTCTCAGAGACTGCCTGGACTAATCTCTGCAGTTTTCTCGGCCGGGTTTTTCAGACGCGCTTTGCCCCGGCCTCTTTGTCTGGGGCTGAAGAGGGGGACTAGCCCAAGGTTATGGCACCTGACGTGGTGCCCATGGCAGGACTAGCACTCACAGTCTCCTGGTTTCAGACCTGATGCCTTAACCATTACAGCCAAACTGGTTTCCCCCCTACCTGATCTCTAACCTCCCTTTAAAGGTATTTGGCCCGAGTGCTCCAAAAAGACACACAAGAAACAGCACAAGTAGTCCTCCAACTTACACGAGTTCATTTAGTGACCATTCCAAGTTACAACGGCACTGGCAAAAAAAAATGACTTAGGACCATTTTTCACACTTACGACCATGGCAATACCTCTATAGTCACATGATTAAAATCCAGATGCTTGGCAACTGATTCATATTTATGACGGTCGCAGTGTCCCGGGGTCACGTGATCCCCTTTTGCGACCTTTTGACAGGCAAAGTCAGCGAGGGAAGCCCAATTCACTTATTTATTTATTTAATTTAATTTATATGCCGCCCTTCTCACAAGACTTAACAGCTCCACGTACGGCTGGCTCAGGAATTCTGGGGGTTGAAGTCCACGCCTCTCAAGCTCGCCAAGGTTAAGACACAGCGGTGCAGGATATGAGGAGAGCGGTCCCCAGCGAAGGAACATTTAGTGCCATCGAAACAAAGGAAGCAAAAGCCCAGCATTTTAAAATTACACAATTGCACCACTGGGGTGGAGCGGAGGACAACACATTTCTGCCCTGGTTCATGCGCAGCAAAGGTAAAGTTTAGGAAAGAAGCAGGGTGCAACCCAAGTAGAGTGTTCCAATACATCATGCATTTCCACCATGAGGCTGCATAGAGTCTGCTGGGGGATGGTTTGTTTTCACCTCTCCTGTCCTTCATGATAATCTTTGCATGGCGTGTGTGTGTGGGGGGGGGACCATAAAAGAAGGCCAAAGGTCAAGAGAACCCTGTTTGTTGGAGAGTCAATGTCAGAGAGAGTTCAGGTAGTAAAGCATACTCTTCTCACTGTTGTCTATCTGTCGGGCTGCACTGTAAGTCTGTCTGCATTCGGCTCATAATCCCGATATTTTGCAGGACTCGCCCTTCTCACTTCCCAGAATGCGAGTCCTTAAAAGTCTACCCAGATTTCAACTGCTCACGATTTCTAAATTGGGGCGAAACTGGGGGACCCTCTTCACATCCACTTTCAATTGGACAGAGCAAACCAGATCTCCTTTCCCCAATCTGGGGCAGTTCCAGTAGCTGGCTGGAAAAACACATCTGGCCAGAGGCAGACAATGTTCAATCTAGAATAGAATAGAGCTGGAAGGGACCTTGGAGGTCTTCTAGTCCAGCCCCCTGCTCAAGCAGGAGAGCCTATACCATCTCAGACAAGTGACAGTTCCAGCCTCTTTTTAAAAACCTCTAGTGACGGAGCACCCACGATTTCTGGAGGCAAGCTGTTCCACTGGTTAATTGTCCTCACTGTCAGGCAGTTTCTCCTCAATTCCAGGTTGCTTCTCTCTTTGGTCAGTTTCCAACCCTTGTTTCTTGTCCTGCCCTCTGGTGCTTTGGAGAATAACGTGACCCCCCCCTCCTCTTTGTGGCAGCCCTTCAAATACTGGAATATGCTATCATGTCACCCCTATTTCTTCTTTTCTTCTCTGCCTAAGATCTCTTTCAATCGCATCTTAACCCAATATTTTATTTTAGTGTGTTGCTGCTTTGCAGTGAGCTTTCTGAGTTGTCTCATAACAGGGTTGGAAAGGACCTTGTCCTGACGGAACCCCCGTTGTGATGGAAGTTGGAAAACAATTGTCGTTTCCCCAAATGCTACCGTACCACTCTTCTCTAGGAAAGTTTATGAGGATTTCAAGTGAACTTTTTGGGCTTCAAGCAGCATTTTTTCCCCCTTGGCCTTTTGTAGAGAAGGTCCCACCAGGCTGCCTGGATGTCTTGTGGAACTGTGCTGTGGTTGACATGGATAATTTATTCGTAGACGGAAAAAGTAAACTAATTCCACAGCCTATTTTAGGCTTCGCCAACATCCATTTGGAAGTGCTCAAGCCCCACCGCCGGGCCAAGAGTCCAGTGCCATATAATTAACCAGGGAGCCCAGTCCAAGGCTTGGAGCCTGCAAACCGTCTCCTCCCGCCGGGTTCCCGCAATTCACCCCCCCCCCACCCACACACCCCAAATGCATTCTTTTTCCGCCGCCCCCAGCAAAGGCGGAGAAGAGGTTGACTCCAGCCAGCTAGTCAATTTTGGCTGAAGATGAAGAAAGCTCGAGGCGAGCTGGTCTCCTGGCGAAGGTCGGCCAGGGACGGATCGGAGGAGTCAGGATCTCTCCCCCCCCCCGCCCCGCAGCCCAGCCGGGAGCTCCCTCCAGATATTTCCTCCGGAGGGGGGGGAAACTTGTTTTCCACTCTCGCCAGTCGGTTTTTGACTTCCGTACGACGCGTCACGCTTCAGGCCGTTTGAAGCGTCGTGCCTAAACAGAGGTTCCCCAAATGTCCCAGGTCAACCAGCAGGCCAACCTACCCGTTGACGGTCCGAAGCCCCTGGAGAACCCAACTCAACCCAACTCAACTCAACCCAACCCAACCCAACCGGGCCTGGCTTGGCTTGGTGAGAAGCAGCCCTCTTGGCCCCTACCCATGGCGCGCCCAGGTGCCCACCTGCCCGAGGCGCCCCCTCTGCCTCTCACCTCGGCCCGGGGCTTGCTCTGCAGCAGGTGCTCCAGGTAGAGGTCCGAGAGCGCCGTCCTCATGCTGCTGGTGCTGCCGTCCCTGCTCCGCTCGGATTTCAGCGTCATGGTGCGGCGGAGGCTGGCGGGACGCGCGGCTGGCCCGGACAATAGGCGATCTTCTCCGGCGCTCCCTTGCGCGCTTCAGCCGGCCGAGGCGAAAGGAGCGAGGAGCCGCCAGGCGTCGGGAAGGGAACCGAGGGAAGGAGGGCTTGGCGAGTTGGGCCCGCCCGCTCAGCCGCCGGGAGGGGCCAAACGGGAGGGTTCCCCCCCCTTTCCCTCCCGCTCCGGCCGCTCCTTTGAGTTCAGGCCGGGCATCCGCGCGGGGCGTCGGGCAGAGGCGCAACCGCGCAAGCATCCGAAGCTGGGCGCACCCGGGGGTCCCTGTTGCAGCCGTCGCTCCTCGCCCCCCTCCCCACCCGGATGCAGGCCTGGCTTGCAAATCAGAAGTGGGGGTGGGGGGTGACAAGCTACACAGGGATAAGGTTCGCCTGCACAGGCCCCCCCCCCCGGTTCCATGGGGCTGTGTTTTGTAAAGCAAGGTTTATGGCTTCAGCAGCGCTCCCCTCTCGGTCCATCCCTATTGGCTTATTGAGTAATAGGCCAAGAGTAAGCAACTTGGGTCGTTCGTAAGCTACAGCTTAGGGCTCAGGGCCTTCCATGAACCTGGCCAACTCTGTTCTTTCAGAGGCAGGGTTATGCAAACCGTTGCTTAGTCACAGACTCTGAACAGCCAGGGTGCGTTGGGCTGCAAGCTGCAGAGCTCCGACATGAGCAAAGGACAGATGTTTGATATCTTGCAACTCATCCCTCTTTCTCTGGTGAATGAATTTTCCAGGGGAAGCAAAATTATCGGCATGGAAGACCAGATCTGGTCTGCCTTGTGAAATCCCACAAAGGAATCAGAGCAATTGCACAATGAAATAATTGCCTGGAAGCCTTTGTGAAACTGACGCAACTACAGCTGTTGTTTCACAGTTGAGGGATTTACATGCTGTAATCCTGAAGGAACCTAATGTAGAAAAAAAAAAAAAAAACCACAAGGCACACACTGGAATTGCTGTGGGCTGCACTGGAAAAACCCAGTTTTTCAGGACCTTGTCAATGAAGCTCTTTGCATTTGACTGCCCTGTTCTTCAACTATGGGAACCGAGGTGATACAATGCCAGGCTTATTTTTATTCAGACGGTCTTCATTTCTTTCCAAGATAATAGCAAAGGTTGGCCTGTTTGTGAAGTTGTCAGACAAGGTTGTAGATGGCAACCAAGGATTTTCATGGACTTATAGGACAATATTTTGCACCTTCAAAAGTCTTCAGAAGGTGGCCAGCAAAACACCGATTCCTTCAAGAAGCTGTATTTCAGTCCAGAAGAAGACTGAGAAGAGACAAGAATAGAAATAATATATATATATAAAAATAAGGACTTAAATTACTTTTAAGTCACATGGGAACTGCCTCTACATTTTCTTAGCAGAGTTTTGGAGAATTTTTGCTATGGCTTAATTCTTAAATATTGTTTTTACTTTTCAGTCACCCTTTCTTGTCCTTTTAGCACTCTCTTTGATTTCTTTTCCTCTTCCTCACTCTATATTAGTTTGCAATAGTTCTTTGTTTTTGAAACTTCGAATAAAATTATATGCTAAGATAGAAAGAAAGAAAGAAAGAAAGAAAGAAAGAAAGAAAGAAAGAAAGAAAGAAAGAAAGAAAAAGAAAAAGAGTGTTGTTGATGGCGTTTGGCCTATTTTAAACCTATTACTCACAGGTAATAGCACAAAAAGCTTTTAAACCAAGCATGATGTGAGTTATCAAGCTTTCTTGTGGTCTTGTTGACATTGGAGATGTTATGTCTGTCTCCCGCCCTGGAATTTTTAGAGATATATTTTCAAACCAGCTTTCAGCTGAATGATCCTTCCTCTTGGGTTGCCTGTGCTATTTAAATCTGGCCACTGAAAAAAGCCAGCTTGGGTTGCCCCTCCCCCCTTTATTTTCCAAAGACGTCTGACTTCTTGCACAATGAGATGGTATAATTGAGGAAGGTCACGCCAGGGCATCTTGAAACAGCTGAGTTATTACATGCCCAACTTAGAGAAACATCTGTGTTTTGGTGCAACAGAAGACTTCAGCAAGGAGTTGCATGACTCTATTAGAACAGACTGGGGCATAGGGCAGACCTTGCTCAGCAGAGTAGGCAGGAGTTCTCCCAAGGGTAACAAGACTTTCTTGCTACGGTTTGCAGCAAATGAAGGCCTAGCATGTTGCTCTCCGGAGCAATTTTCTCCAGTTGGTTACTTTTCAAATGGGGACTCTACAGCTTCCGTGGTGGTTAGAAGAAGTGCAGAATCTGGAGAACAATAAAGTAGGGAAAGCCTGATATAAATAGATGGTTGTTAGGCATGAAAGATCAGGTCTGCATGTGAAGGTCCAATTAAACTGATTTATTTTTAAAAACCTATGCAGGAGAATCTTCTCAAGTAACTGATTAACATCTACTTGGGTTAGATAAGGGTCAAGAGAATTCAAGGCAAGTTGGACTGAGTTTGCTTGTGGTGACATGGAGATTCTAGGCTGATTCCTCTCTTAACTCCACCCCCAGTTTTTGCCACTCCTTCTCCAACAATGGGTGTGTCTTCAAGACTTTAAAGGAATTTAATCGAGCCTGCTGTGCAAATGAGTGATGCCTAATTCTTCATTTCCTGACATCTTTGTTTAATTTGTAGAGCTTCACCCTCCTTTCAAGGCTGGAACCTGGAGCCAATTACAATTCCCCAAAGTGACTTTCACCAAACGACCCACTTACGTGGCACAGCAAAGAAGGAACATGACCACAAAGACAACTGGGAAAGCATAGAGTGCTCCTCTAGGGAAGGAGTGAAGGACTTGAGCCCAGAGATCATCCAGGTAGTCTGACAACCAGGACCGGCGGACACCTATGGAATCAACCAAGAAGATCCCTCAGCATCTGAGACAGAACTATACCATGCTCCGGATTTCCTTTGGGAGAATGAACACAAAATACATTTTTCATCACATTTTTTCTTCCTGCAATGTGAAGAACTGAGGATAAACTCCTGGCAAAAGACATAAGTTCTGTTTATAAAAGTTCTGTTTTGGCTTTATTTCTAAACCTTATGATGTAAAAAAAGGCGGGAAACTTCCAGAGGACAGATCGTTGTGAGGGAAAAAGAAAACACCAAATAGGTGTTCATGAAAAGATCTTATTAACTAGACTTAATTGTTCGGTGTAGCTTTCATTACATTTATATCAATGTTTTTCAAACTTGAGGACTTTAAAACGTGTGGACTTCAGCTGCCAGAATGGTGGCTGGGGAATTTTGAGAGTTGAAGCCCACACATTTTAAAGTTGTCAGGTTTGAAAAACACTGATTAAGGGAGTGTGGCTTGCCCTCCCTTACCAGCATAATAATCATTTTCATGTTTTCACTAAATCACATCCCTGAAATGTTTTGTCTAAACTTTGACCAACTCAGTGCTAGCAACTGGCTAGCTGGCTTACTAGATGTGCTAAACAGTTTCATTTTCCTTATAAAAGGAATCTAAGAATACTTCCTCCTTTTACAAACATGAACCTTTTGCATATAAGAGGGGCAAAAGGGTTCTCCTCCGTCTCTTATCCTTTTCAGTATGTAGGTATGCATTTATGGCACTTGTGTACTGCTGAACCAAGAACAAACTTGAATGGCAGCTTATTGTATCTCAGTTGCATTGAGATATAAACTTATATTCAGAACAAGCAACTCTTTGTCCAGCTTCCTCAAGAGGCAGCTGGGAGGAAGGAGCAGAGACAAGGCAAAGAGGTAAAAAACGCATAACCAAAAATGAACTGGACAAACAATTTGGAAAAATGTGTGTCATAAGGTTGTGTTACCATTTTAGTATCAAAGGTCTTTGACTATGTACAACTGGGGAACTTAAGCAAGAAAAACTTTGGGGTGCATGTTGGCATCTGATTGGTAATTTGGGGAGAGAATACCGGGCTCAGTTGACCATGGAGTTTAATTCAATCAGAATTATTGTTATGTTCGTAAACTTTTATCCAGTTTGTGACTCTAAGCCAGGGGTTCTCAACCTTGGCAACTTTAAGACTGGTGGACTTCAACTCCCAGAATTCCTCAGCCAGAAAGCTGGCTGAGGAATTCTGGGAGTTGAAGTCCACAAGTCTTAAAGTTGCCAAGGTTGAGAACCCCTGCTCTAAGCATCCTGAGCTCAGCTGGAGAAGACATCTCCTTCCATGTTAGGCCATCTCATCCAACTATCATGTGGCTATTTTAAAAACTCACGTTGGACCGTGTGTCCCAGATTTACAGCATCTGGCCTTGTGGTCCCCTGTAGAGGCATAGAGTGTTGCCTAAGATGATTTTTAATTCTGTGTCTTCTAAGCCGGTTGTGGAAGACGGTGATGGAGGGCATCTTCTGAGCTCTGTGGACACCCCTGGCGCAGACTGGAGACACGGCCACCGAGAGCACCTGGAAGCAGACTATTTCTTGCCACATGACATCCATGGCTTATCAGACACAGGTAATGTCAGTTAGAATTGCCTCTTGGACACACACAGGCACACCTGCTACACTGCAAATGTTGGGGAAAGGCCAAATCAGGAAATTCGTTCAAAACCAGTCAAAAGAGGAGAACCAAAAGAGTTCACAAATGATTAGAAATCAGAACAGTCTCCACAGTCCTAAAACATTAATCCAATATTCCGGGGGCTAATTATGGACCCAGTATGCTGTTTAGAAATCCTTCAAGAGGACCAGTTTCAACAAACTCCAGATCCAAGCCTAGGTGTGCCCTAGTGTGGCTTTCAACTGCGTGCACATGGAACCTGGCAACCTTTATGATGTCACTTAGACCTCTGTAACACAACCTTCTTCAACTCAGTGTCTTTCAATTTCAGATATGTTGGGATCATAATATTTCAGCCCATGTTGCAGCAAGGATCTTCGACATTCACAGGATCAAGCTATCATGGATGCCTGTGCGTGTGCAGAGACATGTGTGTGGCAGGGGTGGTGGTGGTGCCTGTCAACTATCTTTGCTATTTCTGAAGGAACACTTCTAATCATTGAAATTTACCATGGTGAGTAGGAGAAGAGCAGGCAGAGCCTGGAGGTGGAGTCAAGCGAGTCAACAGCCTGGAGTCATTACATTCCCATAAATGGTCTCTGTCTAACCTTGAATTCTGCTGAATCGCCTGTAGTGCCAATTTAGAGTTGACCATTAATTGACTAGAATTTTGTGAATAGAAATGATATATGGTCCCAATTCTTCACGCCGGACAGATGGTCTGGGATGGCTTTGAGAAACCTTCCTTTATTCATTAAGAGTCGGGCCTTTTTGATGGTAGAACACTGCTTGTGCAACCCTTGCCTGGTAAAATCTTCCCTGTCTCTCTTTAACCATGATGCAAAGCTCCCTAAGTTTTCTTACAATTGGCCTTCTTTGTGTGCAAGCAGAGGCTCTTATATCCTTTTCCAAATTTTGCTTGCCTGTCTCTTTGGGATGTTCCTTGGACTGGCAACCATTCAGTAATCTTGGAAAGAATACATTTGGAAAGATGAAGCCCCCATGAAATAAAACGATAAATCAAGTTCTTCTGAATAATTCTGAGGTTGCATTTGGAAGCCTTAAAACTTATGGGGGAAGATTCCCCGCTGGGTAATTAATTATTATCAGTATTAATGCTGACTCAGTCCACTGCAGAGACTTTGTGCTGAGGCATCAGTCAGGAAAAACAAGAGGAGAAAGTACAGATCTTCATGAGATAAACATTCTTTAATTACATGGCTGTGTTCTCCAGCTACATCCAAGTCTGCATCGAGCAAATGATATGCAAATGCTGAATATGCAGTTGGGTTAACATCTGAAGGACCCACCTGGATTTTTGCTTAACAGGATTGGGGAGATAAACTATCTCCCTTTAGACAGTTGCTAGAAGCAGACGGAAGTTTACTGGTAGCTTAGTCACTTCAGATACAGAGATGTCTACAGGTGGAGATGATTCAAACAGAAGCAGTAAACAGTTTTTTCAACTGAACAGCCTCTTGGGTTGACAGATGACAATTCCCATCCTTCCCAAACTACAGGACTGTTTGTAGTCCAATATCAAAGCAAGGCTGGTTCTAGAAAAGGATACGTCTATGGTTCACTTTGAGACATGTTGACTAGATGCTTTGGCCTCATACAGGTTAATCAGGCTTTCAGGGACTCTCTTTAGCTTCCTCAAAATGTTGGAGGCTAACAAATAATTAGGATCTCTTTTTTTCCCCAGAAGGAAAAAAAAAATCCCTCCTTTTTCCTTAATCAGTAAAAGATGTTGCTGACGGTGCTTTCCTCTTTTTTTGATATCAGTGGAATCTTTGGGAAGACCATCCATCAATCAGAATAGAGCTGAAAGGGACCTTGGATGTCCTCTGGTCCAACCCCCTGCTTAAGCAGGTGACCCTACCCGATCTGAGCCAAGTGGCCATCCAGTTTCTTCTTTAAAACCTCCACTGATTGAACCATCATGAGAACAGTGATGGGGGGGGGGGAGAAAGTGCACGTTTCAAATCCTCCCTCCCACCAGCTGACAACGTAAAGCCGATTATAGGAATTCATGCAGCTAATTTATCCTGGCTGTAAGAAGTCCGACACAAACTGAGGAAGAGAAGATATATTGCCATTCATAAATTCCCAAATGCGATCCTAACGAAACCCGCAGTCGACAAATACCAAGTGTTATACTATTGCAACCCGTTCTCAAAAACAGGAAGGTCACTGAAGTTTTATTTTATGATGATAAATGTGTTGTTGGGGTGGGCTGTGCAGGGGAAGATCCTGCTTGTTTGAGCGTTTGCAGCAAAAGCCAAAGAGGGCTTCATCTTGACTAGTCCATCTGCTCGGTGTCACAGCCCAACACCTCCATCCTCAGCGCAATGTGTTTGTTCCACACGAGGGGGTGTATCCTCAGATATTTGGCAAAGAATGGGACATCCAGAAAGTTCATCACGGGCTGGAAATAATCGTGATTTCCCTGGAAAACCTGAAAAACGAGAGGATCGTAACTGTCGCTTTTCTCAGGCCTTTTCACGGATAAAGAAAGAATGAATTACGCAGACATGGTACCGACCTGTTTCTCCCCATGTTGAAGAACGGGTGTCCAGTTTTTTCCATCCATGCTGCTGGAAAGAGTAAACTCCTTTACAAACATATGGGTGAAGACAGACTTGGCACCTTGAGTTATTAGCCCTGTCACCCGCAACGTCTTCTTAAAGTTCACTTGAAGCCACTCCGCTGTGCTGTCAACCTGGGAAAGAGACGGAAATTATAGTCGCTCCATCCTTGGAAAACGAAATTTCAGACTTCCTAGTTTCTTTTACTGATCACAGATGACGTTGAAAGAATGGCTCACGAAAGTTCATTTAGTGGTCGTTCACAGTTACAAGAGCAGTGAAACAAGTGACTTGTGACCGCTTTTCACACTTACAACCATTGCCGCATCAAAATTCGGATGCCTGGCAACTGGTTCATATTTATGATGGTGGCAGGGTCACGTGATCCACTTTTGTGACCTTCTGACAGGCAAGGTCAAGGGGGAAGCCAGATTAACAACCTTGCTAACTTAACAACTGCAACGATTCAACTTAATAATTGTAGCAAGAAAAAATGGGATAAAAACTCAACAAATGTCTTGATTAGCAACAGAAATGTTGAGCCCAATTTGTGGTTGAATGTCGAGGAGGACCCGTATTATATAAAAAGAGCAATGGACACCTGGAGGCAGCAAATCACCCAAAATGGTTGCCCCATCCCATGAAAAAGGCCCAACGGGATATTTATCCAAGATCTGGGAGAGGAGAGCCATCTTTTAAAGACCCATTTAAAGATAGGCAAGAGGGGACTGTACAAATTAGTTGGGCAGAACCGTGGAAAATGCAAAGCCCTCATTGCAGTTGGAATGGAAGGAGCCAAAATAAAGGAAGACGCCGTGTATACAATGAGAAACGACAGGCTTTGGGGCTTAGAGAAGGGAATTGAATGTTGGGAGTTGAAGTCCACCCATCTTAAAGCTGTCACATTTGGACAACACGGCTATAGACATCCGATTTACCGTTGGTCTCCATGCATTTATTCTTCCTTTCAAATTGAGCCGGGCCAAAAAGGGAGACCAAGTAGCGAATGCATTGTCAATCCAAGAGGAGGCAGTAATCTGTTCATTAGAAATGGAGTTGCTCTCTATTCCTAGCGGCATGGAACAACCTAAAGGGAAAGAAAACAGACAAACCTAGTAATCCTCATTTAGAACATAGAATCATAGCGCTGGAAGGGACCTTGGAGGTCTTCTAGTCCAAGACTTGATTAAGGCAGGAGACTTTTATATATCATCCCGGTCAAATGATTGTTCACTCTTGTCCATTTAGCTTCAGTAGCCTCTTTTCTCTACCTCTATCCCTTGTGCCAGATCTTCATTCCTTGAATGGCGTTCAGCTGTATACATTGTATACTAACTGCTCTGGATCTGAACCCTCGTTGCCTTCATCCTGGGAACAAGCCCTGGCTGACAGTGATTTGATGGGCAACATGCCTGCAAGGAGGACCTGTTGATCCTTCAGATAATGCCCCCACCAGAAAGGGACTTTTTGGCACTATAAACAGGATTTTTTTTAGTGGAGGTTGTGTTGATCAGTATTGAGATGATCAAGATTCTTATATTGAAATGGCTGACATAAAGGGGACAGGTCCTGTGTGTGGGGAAGGATGATAGAGAAACCCCAAAAGTTCTTAAAGTAAAGCTTGCTCAAAATACTTATTGCTATAAGGATGTGGAGCATGGATATTTTAGTCACTTCTTTACTGTCATACAGACATTGGGTTTCCTGTTTATGTAACCAAGTGCAGCAGAAAAGCATGTTAAATCAATCATTCAGGGTTTTCCCCAGCCCTATGGGAAGACCCACCTTTGTCCAGATCTGAATAAACATGTGACTCAGAGAGAATTGGACTCTGTCTCTTCGTTCACACCAAACTGGATCTGGTATCCCTGACTAACACCCCATCTTTGGGTCTTTCTTTCCAGAGGAGCTTGCCTGGGGCTGAACTGGGGGGCAGAGAAAAGCTGATACAGAATATAGAGTTGTTTAAAGTGCAGCGATTCATGGATTCAATTCAATTCCCAGTAGAGGGTTTGAACCCCACTGAATAAAATCTCATGATGATCCCTAAAAAAAAGATGAAACCAGTCACGGCTTGCTAGTGTTCAGTGGAAATGACAACAATGACTTCTGGGAACAAAAGCTATAGTGACTATTCAGGGAAAACATGGCACCCAAACACATCTTGGCTAAGTATTAGCAGAAACCTCCTAGGGTAACAGCAGTTGGATTGTTGAACAACCTCCTTCAGAGTGGGTTAGCTCTCTTTCAGTGACACTATTTAAGAAAGATCTGCTCAGACATCTTTGAAGGACAACCTATGATGCAATAGAATTATGCTCTGTAAAGATTGCTTGGAGGGGGGAGATACTTCCAACGTAATCTACCGAATCCCCTGCATAGATTGCCTCTGTGACTATGTAGGACAGACGGAAGGAAGCCAGCCACCAGATTGCAAGAAGACAAGCGAGCGGTCAGACAAGGAGACTCATTGGTAGCCTCACACTGTAACGAAGAAGGGCTTACATTCAATTTTGCAGCTACTAAGATAGTTGGATGAGCTGGTACAAAAACAGCCAGGGAAGGGATTGAAGCCTAGTAAACAGGCACCTCGTCAGTCAACGGAGTGCTGATTTACCACCAGCCTATCAAATACTTAGAAGGCGAGGGCTGGGCAGCACAAGCAAACAACAGCCAAAGACTTAATAGCCAGCTATCAACACCCCAATCAATCTCTAAAAAGCCACATGCAACAGGCACTATGTAAATATCTTACACAGAAGAGCACACACTCTGCGAGAGAGACATTTCCTGAAGATGGCTCCAGCACAAGTCCAAACACTAGGAGGAGAAAAAACGTCTGGTCCCAGTGACTGACCCAGATTGGATCCCAATAATCTAGGTCAGTGGTGGCGAACCTTTTAGAGACCGAGTGCCCCAAAACTGTCTCCCCGCCCTGCTCCGCCTCCCGCCCTGCCTGCTCTGCCCCTACCCACCCCCTGCCCCGCCCACCCACAGGACCACGCACCGCCTCCATGGACCATTGCAGCAGATTGCCCAGGCAGCCCTGCAGCGCCATGGCAGCTATGTCCTCCACCCACACCCCGCAGCATGATCTGCATGCTATGGGGCACAAGGGCGGAGTCTTGTCCCTGTTGCCAGCTATGTCCTTGGCTGCGCTGCTCCGTGCGGGCTGTGCCCAGGGGCGACTCTCCTCCAGGGGGGCCGCTGGTGAGGATGGGGCTGTGGGAGGAGGGGCTGGGGTGACTGCATGTGTGCCCACAGAGAGGGCTCTGAGTGCCGCCTCTGGCACGTGTGCCATAGGTTCGCCACCACTGATCTAGGTGCATCCTGTTAGTCTCTGAGATCCCACTGCCTCAACAATCCCACCATCCTATGAATGGAAGAAGGAAGAAAGGTCTCATTCCATACTGTTCAGGTCACAGCCTAGCAGCTCCATCCTCAAAGTGTTGCGAAAGTTGAAGTGCGTGGGGTGGAGTCGCAGATAACGGGCTACAATGGGTGGGTCAAAGGCATTGTCTGTCACGCTCACTCCATCCACGTTTCCAAAGAATATCTGCAGGCAAGAAGAGAAAAGCAGCTCTATTGACATCGGGGGCATGTAAGGGAAGACAAGAGCTGTTACTAGGGGCTCTGTGTGAAATCCACACCCTGAGGTAGACAGCAATCTATCTTCAGCATAAGTGGAAAGAGTGAAAAAACATCTGGTTTGCATCAGAGCCCATCTGGTATAATAATTAAGTCAAGGCTAGAAACTGGTAGACTGTGAGTTTGGGCTAGCTGGTGTAATAATAATAATAATGATGATGATGATGATGATGATGATAAAGTTGGAAGGGACCTTGGAGGTCATCAAGTCCAACCCCCTGCTCAGGCAGGTAACCCTATACCATTTCAGACAAATGGCTGTCCCTTTTCTTCTTAAAAACTTCCAGTGTTGGAGCATTCACCGCTTCTGGAGGCAGGTTGTTCCACTGGTTAATTGTTCTAACTGTCAGGAAGTTTCTCCTTAGTTCTAGGTTGCTTCTCTCCTTAATTAGTTTCCATCCACTGCTTCTTGTCCTGCCTTCAGGCACTTTGGAGAATAGCTTGACTCCCTCTTTTTGGGGGCAGCCCCTGAGATATTGGAACACTGCTATCCTGACACCCCTGGTCCTTCTCTTCATTAAACTGGACATCCCCAATTCCTTATATGTTTGAGCCTCCAGTCCCCTGATCATCTTTGTTGCTTTTCTCTGTACTCTTTCTAGAGTCTCAACATCTTTTTTACATCGTGGTGACCAAAACTGGATGCAGTATTCCAAGTGTGGCCTTACCAAGGCATTGTCAAGTGGTATTAATGATCAGGCTGAGATGATCAGGCTGAGCATAAAGGTGGGATCAAACATGCCATCCATTTGGATTCGCTTCCTGTCCACAAAAGATCTAAGTCCGCCCCGCTTGAATTCCATTGACTCTTATCTAATGCCAAGTTGCCTTGATCATTAGTAGTTCAGATTCTTGTGTGCAGGTAACATGAAATGAACTTGTACTTCTTTTGAACTTAATCCTGGCTCCAGAAATCCTGGATTTATTTCGCATGATGGCCGGTCTCCTTGGGCCAGTTCCTTTCTCTCAGCCCTAGGAAGGAGGCAACGGCCAATAGTTCTGAAAACCTTGCCAAGAAAACGGCAGGGATTTGTCTTGGTAGTCTGCAAGAGACACAATTGAACAGAGAAAAAAAACCCCAAACCCTGGTTTGCACACAGCCCGATCCAGGTTCCATCCTCAACATCTCCAGGATGGACTGGAGGACCATCAACTTTCTAAATGTTCCTTGTTTCTTAGACTTACTATCTGTTTTGAGTTTGTTTATTAGAAATCAAGCTCAAATCTAAAGCACTTCAGGGACAGGGCTCTGTAATTTTCCTAGTTGCAGCATGGAAGAGCTTTTCTACCACTTTCTCTGGACTGGGTTTTTGATTTCCCAATCTAACCTATGCCCCAATATTTTTCTGCCCATCCAAATCTTAACCAGGTCAGGCCCTACTTAGCCTCGGCCAAGCTCAGCTAAACAATTTGCCCCAGCTTGACTTCTTCCCAGAAGATGCTAAAATGTGAGTTGTTCCAGGGAGCTTTTGCTGATCAAACCAACCCGATCAAGGTTTGCTTGTTGTTAATTGTTAATTGAACCTTTAGGCTGTGATTGTTACTGAGTTATCAATTTTGCCAGTCTGTTAAAGTATTACATGCATCTATCTTCATTTGCCTTATGGTGGGTGTTTTATTGTGGCGTCTATCTTATTATTAACTGCCAAGCAGATTACATACAACCCAGTTGAAGAAATAAAGCACTGTCACCTCCTGTTGGTCATTCATGTATGCATCCCATTTATCAGCGTGTATAAATGGAGCCATAAAGATCCCTGAAGTCCTGTGCCAAGCAAGTCCACATTCTGTGTTAATAAACACTGGATTCCTTTCAGGCATATGCCAAGTATTCAAATCACTATGTTATTTTCTTGATCTGTTCTATTTTTGTAGTGGTTAAGAAAGACGGGAACATAGTTATTCTCTCATTCTTTCTCAGGCACAAGTAATCCTATTCAGCTTTTTTTTCTATAATGTTTTGGCTTGAGGCTACTTCGCAGATTGAAGAATTATCTGACAACTGCAGTATCAGATGTAATGCAGCCTTTTCCATCCCGGATGTATTAAATTAATTGTTATTATTGCAATCGTCAGGTGGAAACCAGCTTTAAACTTCAATTCTGCAGGTAGCCAGTTGAAAGATTTGCAGTCTCAACATGTCTGAAGGGTACTGCTGCTTTGATTGATGGGTTGACCATCTTAAACATGCCTTCCGGCATGAAATGATAGTTTGCATTCTTAACGGTATTAGTACATTTACAAACCATCTTCCGAAAGAATTTAAAAACCTACCTCTGCCTGCAGGCCTGGGGATGATTGTTGATTGTGGTGTGACTGATGAGTATGTGTGGGGTTTTATTTTTAATGTTTTTTGTTCGGATTTAGATTAAATTGTTTTATATATATGTTGTGAGCCGCTCCGAGTCTTCGGAGAGGAGCGGCATACAAATCCGAATAAAATAAATAAAATAAAAATAAAATCTTTTTGTTCTCTGATTACAGGAGAATCGCTAAAAAGTAATTACCATTTGAGAGCTGGTAGAATTGCCTTTATAACTCTTCCAATTCTCTCCATCCAGACTATAGAAGATGACAAACTGGGAGATGTAATAGTTGGATAATCTCTGCCGCGCGCCTTGGGTTTTTATCCCATGGAAGATCTTCGGTTGGAGCAAGTCCACCTGGAGAACAAGAACACTCTTGTCTTTTGGAAAACAAAGGTTCTATAAAACATCTTTCCTCAATTTCCAGATGTTTGGGATTGCACCTCTCAGAGTTCCAAATTCAGCACCGCCTTCAGCAATCCCATATGGACTCAGCCCACATTGAAAAAGGCTACCATGTAGAGAGTTATTGGCAGATAGAACAGAATGGACCACAGCTAAATATATCAGTGGCCTAACCAATTAAAAAGTAGCTTTGTGTGTTCACAAAACAAACTAGAAAAGCAAGATAGATCATGGCATCTTCAACTTTTCCATCCTGAAGGATGAGAAATCAACAGCATGCATAGGGAAGGGAATGATTTAGCTACAGGATTCAAATGCATTGCTTCTCATGCATTGGCAAGTGATAAAGTGGAGTGTAAAGTCTTCCAGAATGTTATGAGAAAAGGAAGGCTGTTTACATAACGATAATTATCTGCCAAGGTTGCCTATGTCAAAAGGACATTTGTCCATTAAACCAAAATGGTTGTTGACCATCATTCACACCAGCCCTGGTCTCCTTAGGAGATGTTGACGTCCTGCTACCCTCAAAGAACCCACTGCTGATTCTGGTCCTGGGATTCCCTCCTAATATATACACACTACATAGTAGGATACATGAACCATCTGTCCTCTGACCTCCTTTTAAGACCAAATATCACCATTTAAGGTGATTTAAAGGGTGACTGTCATTTCAAGTGGTGGCAGAGGAATCATTGCTATCCAGTTATATTAGATCTTATCTGGCCTGAAAACTGCTGCTAATAAACAGCGCTGCTAATAGTGCTGCTAATAAAGCTGCTACTCTTAAATAGTGTTACAAGATCTAGTTTTTGTGTAGACGACTCGGTCACTCGGGTGAATTACTTTCACTTTCTCTGTTGTCTAAAAGAAGAAGGGCACCGGATGATTCTGCATCCCATTATGCCCGCTTGTTATTTACCTGTAGAATCTCTCCATCCTAACGATCAAGCCTACCTGGATCCAGGAGTTCTTTTGGTCACTCCTCCAAGCATTGATTGACCCAGATTTGTCCAACCTGGCCAGACTGGGGACCCATTCACCTTGGACCAAAGGAAGAAGACAAGAGACTAGAACCTGAAGATTTTGCAAGCTTTGCCTTTTAATAGCTGATATTCCTTAGTGGTGTATCTGGGAATGGACCTTAAGACCAAAGCCAGGGGTTCCTACCCACATGGTGACACAAATAAGGCAGAAAATAAATAACCAATGGGGCAGTGGTGACCAAAAATGGTGTCCGTATCTAAGAGAGAGTGATGATGAAACTCATTGGGGTAACCATGCAATAATATTTCCCCAAACTACTTCTATTAAGAGAGGTGGATAGATGGACTGGTGATGGAAGCAACCAGCTAAGAATATATATAATTGCATATAATGTTATGATTTCATTGAATATTTGTCAGTCTTTTTCACAATAAATATCCCTAGACAATATCTGCATAAAATCCTCATTCTTCCTTAACAAAAAAATATAGAAGAAAACCAGGATCCAATCAGGGAAGAAAGTAATATTCAATTTCTCACCATAGTGTCCTGAAGCTGTGATCTGAGAGTCAGCAATATATCCAGAAGCTAAGCCTAGAGGAATCTGGCAATCTGAAACCAAAGGGTAAAAAGTACGGTGACAAAATGACTGTCGATCACGTGACCAATCCGGTTTTTGAGTATCTTTTGTGACAATCATTAAGCAAACATGACAGTGGTAAAAAGGGTAGCATGGTCATTAAGCAAATGCTTTAGTCATGAAGCAAGCCAATGGTTCACTACAGATGTGGTTTTGCCAAAAGCCAGAAGTAACTGCTAGTTTTTGGCAAAATTGTCATTAATATGATCATGGGGCTGTGAGATACGCAGCTATGTTGCCAGTGCCTGAAGTGTAGTCACGTGACCAGGGAGGGGAGCAGCTTCACAACTTTGGATCCAGGACATATTGTAAGTCTCCTTTTTGGGGGTTGGCTATAACTTTAAATGGTTGCTACGTGACCGTCACAAGTCAAGGACTACCTGTAGATCTTCGTTGTTGAGGAACTGCTCAATGTCTTACCCTTGTTGTACACCAGGAAGAGGGCACTCATTCCTGCCTGTTCGTGCTCACTAACCGCACACTCCACCCGCCAAATTCCAGGATGAGATGGGCGCATTTCCACTGTCTCGAAGGCACCTACCAGAGGTTGCAAGAATAACAGATGATCAACAAATCTCTTGTTCTGGCTGCTAAGTTTTATGGAACAAGATTTCACATATCTTGAAGGGTATCAAGGCACATTGCAGAGATCTGGTGGGATCTTCATCTAAGGAGCTTCCTTCAGCTTAAGAAGCTGACTGCTTTGGTCCCAAAAGTCTTCCCTAATCTATAGGAAGAATTAGTGCACTAGCTGAGGTCAGAATTTGTACTGGAAACAGCAACTCCCAGGACAAGTGTCTGGAAGCTCTGATTAGTAATATTTTATAGAAGACAGGATAAAGTTAGGACACATGAATTCCAAGTGCTCTGTATTCAAATTGTATACAGCCAATCTAAGATATCAAAACTTTGGCCTGTCTTCTGATGTTTTTTCAACACTAAGTTGTGTTTGGTGAAAGTCTGTCTCTACTGATGATTGGATAACTGCTGCTAGACATCGTATCCTACTCTCCCTGCTTCATGCCATCATTTAAGTTCCATAAGCCCAATTAGGACAGTTTGGGAATGTCCTTGTTCTTTCAGTCTTCCCTCTGATTATGTAAGGATAGTGTCAATGCTCATTTTACAAGTCATCTTTAAGGATTACTAATATACTTGTAAAGCATTGATGGCATGGTAATAAAGAGAAGAAGGAGGAAGAAGAAGAGGAAGCTGCTTCAACGGATTGTGGATTCCTCACATGTTTAGTTCTATTTACACAATTTCTACCCCATTGAATTAATTCTGCTTAAGTCGACACTGGAGAACTGTCTGTCAGGAATAATCTAACTGCAATATTTCTATACTGTGAAGGGGGTTGAAGTAAATGATTTCTAAGATCCATTCTAGGGTTCTCCCAGAAATAAAGGGAGGAAACATCAAAGATGGCAAAAGTTCTAAGCTTATTTGTATCTCTGTAGGTCAGTTTTCCTCAACCTCAGTGACTTTAAGATGGGTGGACTTCAACTCCCAGAATTCATGACTGGCTGGGCAGTTCTGGGAGTTGAAGTCCACGCATCTTGAAGTCGCTGAGCTTGAGAGAGCCTTCCATAGATAGTTTAGCTGTTTCAAATGCTTTAAAGTGAATCTCTGAACTGAGCAGCAGAAGACTGAACTAGAGGACTTACGTGGTTGCATCCAAGTCTGTCATTCTATGATTAAAGAAGTTGTTCTTGCTAAATTCAGGTGTGGAGCGGCAAAGGGGATGCATGTTTAACTACTCATATTGTGCCTCACCGGGGAAGAGGTTGTAGATGGCCAAACGGTACTCCTCGGCCATTCGGATGGTGAAAACCTGCCCATGGAAATGGACAGCGTGGATGTCCTCAATACCACCTGCATTCAGCAGATACCACCTGACCCGCTGATGTAGTCCCATCACCAGCCCTGGCAACGTGTCTCTCACGTGGCCATTGATCGCTGGGGAAAAGAGAATGGAGAACGTCCAGGTTTAATTCAGCCGTGTCTTCATTAGCCATTTAAACTCTAGGTACAATTAAGGAAAGCGGGGTGAGGAACATCACCATTTATGTCGGCTAGAAAGGAAGACAGAACAGCTCTTTTTCTTAGAAGATTGGAAGGGCTGCTCATTCCAGGGAGTTCACCAGCAAAAAAACAAAGCATTGAGGGTACCACAACCCAAAAGAATTGGTGATCAGATTCCATGAGCAGATTTATTGGTAGGCCTCCCCTGAAGACCACCATTGAGCCCAAAATAAAGGGAAATATTTCCTTACCCAGAGGGTCGTTGATTTATGGAATTCACTTCCAGAAGGGGTCGTGACAGCTGTCAGCCTTGACAGCTTCAAGGCAGGGTTAGATAGATTCATGGATGCCAAGTGTATCGGTGGCTATTAAAACGGATGTCCATGTGCCGCCTCTATGTTGGTTGAGGCAGGCAGGATTCCCTTGAGTACCATTTGTTGGGGGTCAAGAAAAAGGGAGGGTTTTGCCTTCTCTTTCTGCTCAAGATCCCCGTGTACAATTGGTGGGCCACTGTGTGACACAGAATGCTGGACTCGATGGGCTTTGGCCTGATTCAGCATGGCTCTTCTTATGTTCTTAAAATTTCTTAACGTTTGTTAAGTGAACGTTGCCTCGTTTTTACAAGCTTGCATGCCAAAGATGTTAAGTGAACCGTTGCCCTTGCTCAGTTAGTAACCCGGTTGTTAAGTGGATCTGGCTTCCCCGTCAACTTTGCTTGTCAGAAGGTTGCAAAAGGGGATCCCGGGACACCGCAAGCGTCATAAATACATGAGTCAGTTGCCAAGTGTATGAATTTTGATCACGTGACCACACGGGTGCTGTAATTGTGAAAAGCTGTAATTGTGGAAAGCGGTCATAAGTCCCTTTCCCCAGTATTGTTACAACTCTGAACAGTCACTAAATGAGCTGTTGTAAGCCGAGGACTGTTGCATATATTAACAGTAGACCAAGGTGACTCCATTTTAAAAAAGGTGACTCCATTTTGAGGAAGTGACTCCATTTTGAGCCAGGCCAGGAGCATTTGTGTTCTGCAAGTCTGGTGGAAAGTTGCTAGGGGAAAGTTCCAGAACATGCCAGAAATGGTGGACGTGACAAAAGGAGGGTAGGCAAATGGGAGGAGAAAGGGGAAGGCCCAAACGGTGTGGTGCAGCAAGAAATTCACGTATTGGATAAAATGAGACATGTGATGTACAAAGAGTTTGCATATGTGAGACAATAAAAGGAGGGCCCAGGGATTGTTCAGGGCTCTCTCACCCCAAGAAAACCTGTGTCCTGGGTTTTTCTTTATTGGCCCGTGGAGAGACCACCAAGTCGGAGCCCACTGAGCCAAACCCCCGATGCCGTTCCGGGGAAACTGAGGCTCAGGAAGCTTCAGAGGACTATCTGTCTTTGGGAGGAGGCAGCCACGTTAGTTTGGTTTTCCTAACCGTTCTTTTGGGAGCCCAGAAAGAGAAGCAGGAAAGAACGGGGATGGAAGGACTATCTTTACCATAGAAGGTATGGTTGCTTTTAAGGACAGGATCGTCCATCTGGATGTGGCAAGGAGACGGGCAGCTCTTTTCAAAGTTCTCAGCAAAATACCAGCTCTTGGTTTCATCAAAGATGGTGAAGAGTAAGGAGAATTCCTGAATAGCCAATTGTCTGATGTGTGTGGTGCGGATCACTGAAGCCTGGCAAATAATCAGAGGTCCAATAAGACCGGAATGCAGGTCTTTTTCCTGGAACAGAAGAGAAAGGAAGAGAAACAGAAAAAAAAGAATGACATTGCCTCAGAACGGCCTTATTTTTAAAGGACATTCATTCAGAGCATCCAGCTTGCTGGCGTCTTTGTTTACCATTAGAAATGCATTAAAGCGCCCTTGAAATTTATCTTTTTTATTATTTGCTTTCAATGTTAATATATTTGGCTTTCATACTGGCTTTACAGTTTACAGTTGTAAGTGTATAATTTACAACAGAGATGTAATATGCTTAACTAACTCAGCTAACTATTTTAATTCGTGCCGAAAGAGCTGGCTTAGTTAATAAGTCACTGTTTTATTATAAACCAGAAAACTGGGCATACATATATGTACAGTGGCCATACACCCTTTATTATACAAGACAGCCCTTTGGGTTTATTTATTTATTTATTCGCTTGTCTCCTTTATTTGGGTCATTTCATTGGAGAGCAAAATTTAAATCTGCCAGAAGGCCCCCCCCCTAACTTATTCTGCACATGCAAACAGGGATCGTGGTGCTTAACCTGTGCAAGTTCCTGATCTGAGTTTCAGGTTTCTGTACCTCTAAACTTCTGATGTTGGTAACCTCAGTAGAAAATAAGAATTCCCCATTTACCAGGTTAACGCTGGAAAAGTAGGCCCATGCTCTGCAGTCAAATTCACTGGAACCAGGAGCCATTTCAGGCAACACCTTGAGGGAGTACTGGCGAACTTGGTTTGGCTGAACAGCCTCTGGCTTCTGGTCTTCTCCATCTTCCTGGCTCCCTTCATAGGGCAGCAAGTTTGAATGAAACGAATACGGTCGGGAAGCCATGTTCTTGAAAGTCACCTAATAAGAGGGAGAAACATGAGAAGTAGAATATGAAGAAGGCTGAGGAACCCACAGACTTTGGGCTATGGGAAACCCTTAAACTTCTTTGTTCTAGAAGCCATGGTGGCACAGTGGTTAGAATGCAATATTGCAGGCTAACTCACTGCTCACTGCCAGGAGTTCGATCCTGACCGGCTCAAGGTTGACTCAGCCTTCCATCCTTCCGAGGTCAGTAAAATGAAGGCTCAGATTGTTGGGGGCCACAGGCTGACTCTGTAAACCATTTAGAGAGGGCTGTAAAAAGTACTATGAAGTGGTCTATAAGTCTAAGTGTTATTGCTGTTGCTACTCTTTAGATAACTGACAAAACCACCAACGAAACCAATTTGAAGCAAGATTGGTCCTCACCTTCAGGAAGCTATGAGAAACAAAAATTTTCCAGAGGTCCTTTGGTGACCAAAGTGCCCAGAATGATTGCAACTGTACCTGTGTTTATCAGTTTTAATTTAAGCTATGGATGCTTTATTTTTCTTTTTTTTACCACAGACTCTTAGGATTGTGGTGAGTAGAAACAAGCAAATAAAATCAAGAGGTGTGATTTCTCCACACTTTCATCTGTCAGCTTTTGGATGTGAGTTACATACTAGAAGAGTAGAACAAATGAACCCCCAGATTCTGACATTGCTCACAAAATAAACTGTTATTGTCTACATTGGCTGGTTCCCATTTAGAGAAGGAATAAAAAGGGAACAAGGAACCAGGGCCATCTTTTATCCCATAACTCATCATGAGGTTGTCAGATGATTATCCAATATTTTCATCTTGGAACTAATTTTCACTTGGATGTCCTCAGATGGCTGAGCTGGACATTGCAAAGAAGATAGGATAGAGACATCAATAAATGGCAAATATAGGAGTGGGATTTCAAAGGCATAATATTCCTTTTTTTTAAAAAAAAAAGTCCAGTTTAATTATGGGAGATTTGACCTGCCAATGTTTTCCACCCACACCCCTATATCTTACCATGATTGTATCTTCAACCTGTCCACGGATGTATGGTCCCAGAATACCCAGATGTTCATCTAGCTCTCCACGGACCATCTGCCGGGTAAAAGTGCTGTCAAAATATTCTTGGAAAACAACTTTCTTATAACTTCTAGAGAGCTTTCTCCAGCTGGTCCTCGGATCACTGTGCATAGAATACAAGCAACTGATATGATGAAATGATACCTTTCTAATTCCACCCAGAGCTAGATAGGCTAAAATTGTATGCAGTCTGTAATATTTCTCCCTCTTTTCTCTCTCGTTAGTCTTGTTAGTCTGACTTCTGCCCAAGTCCTCTGCAATTAGTTCTTCTTATGCTTCCTGGTAGTACTTTTTAGTTATGCTACTTGGTCTTTGCTAGCCTTGAGCAAACAAACCGTCTTTTCTCAAGTCTTTGGTGAATAGTTCCATTTACAAAACGGCAGCTGTTCTACTATTCCGAAATGTGGAACCACAGCGACAGTTAATGGCAAAGAGCACAAAGTGAATATTCAACGACACCCATGAATTCAGTCATAACTGTTACCTCTGACTTTTTGTTCTCTTTCTCCAATCAAGTGGCAATACTGACCTATCAAAAACATTTCCTGACAGTGAGAGAAAACAATTAACCAGTGGAACAGCTTGCCTCCAGAAGTGGTGGTTTGATCCATCACTGGAGGTTTTTAAAGAAGAGATTGGATGACCATTGGTCTGAAATGGTATAGAGTCTCCTGCCTGAGCAGGGGCTGGACTAGAAGACCTCCAAGGTCCCTTCCAACTGTGTTATTCTGTTCTTTAAGTCAATCAATATTGACTTTACATTACAAATAAAAACAGGATTCAAATCTCACTTAGCCACAAAGCCCACTGAATGACCTGAGCAATTTAGGCAAAAGAATGGGGAAAACTTACTTGTCTCTCAGATATGGGGAGGGAATAGAGCTGCCATAATCCCATGTCACCTCAACTGCAGCAATGTAATATTGTCGGATTTTCCCCGTGAACATACGGGGATCCTGTTCATCTTCATAGATATCAAAACCCTCCTTGATCTCCTCTGTATTGCTATATTCATCATAGTCAGATTTCTCTTTCATAGGTCTTGAGAATTTTTCTCCTGCTGGTTGATTGACATCTAAGGAGGTTCTGGAGACCTTCACATGAAACTCGGTCTCTGGATTCTTGCTGAGTGAGATTCCCACTTCTTCTTTCCCTTTGAATACTGCTGTTTCATCTCTTGAGCTGGAAGTCTCTCTTTGTTCATCATTCAACCCATTCATTTCTATTGAGCTATTGATTTCCTTCAACAGCTGCCTTTGAATGTTCTGGTTAGATGCCAGAAGGTCTTGAGAGAGCATATCATTTGCGGATGGAGTTTGTTGTGAGATGTTCATCTCCTGTCTTTTAATGGTAGCCTTCAAAGATTCATTTCTTAATGTTTGTTCCCGATCTCCACTAGACTTCCTCAGCTGCAATTGCAAAAGATTTTCTGGGCCAGTTTGTCTCATAATTGGTGCATCTTTGGGAGGGTTAGATGTATGTGCTTGTTCTGTGTCTTTTGGAAAGATAAAGTTGACTTCTGAAATATTTCCTTCTGGAAAATCATTTGAAATCAGTCCTGGCCTTCTTTCCCTGTGATGGACCCTTGTTTCTGTTCTAAAATGACGAGGAATCACAGTGGTATTGATTACATTCTTCATTGCTGGGGATAAGCTTCGATTAAATTGGATTATGTTCCTGAGAGAATAATATGAAGCTGTGGTTCTGCCATCATTTGTTATTTGATCATCTCCTTTAGCTCTACCTGTTAAGGGAGGTCTTGTTATAGAAGATTCAGTCTTATTCCTTGTCCCAAGGAAGTTGAGCAATGGCTGAACTCTTTTGTCACTCTTGCTGGAAGTTTTTGCTTGGATGTCTGCTCTAGCAGCTATTTCATCCAACGTGACTTCCTGTGATTTTGCAGACCTCTTTCCCAAGTGTCTATTGCAACCGTGGGACTGCTGTGGACAAGTCACTGACTTTGTCCCGTGTGTTGACATCTCTAAACTCCCTTGGTTTAGTTTTGACTGACTCTCTGCTGGGTTAGAACTGATACTCCTTCCCAGGCCAGCTAACTGTGATGGAGAGGTTCCTTCTAGGCGTAAAATATCCTCTTTCCCAGATACATTTACCTGGGGAATCCTTAAAATTGACCTACTTTGCGTAACATTTTGCTCCGCAAATACATTCAAGGCTCCATGGGAATTTGTGACACTGGTCTTACCGAGTGCAGCCTTGAAACTGGGCAAAGATTCTTTTCCTTCGAGGTGCTTGTCTTGGTTTATTTCTTCAAAATCTCCTTGTAGAGGAAAGCTATCTCTTTTAGTATTAGTAGAAGAGAGACTTATGGGGAACCTATCATTATCATTTTTGCTATTGTTAACATGGAGAGGCCTGTCCATAATATCATATAAGGGGTTTTGTCTGTTCAAAAGATTTGGCAACCCCACAGTTGGATTTCTCTTGAGCTCCATAATCTTCTCCCTCTCATTATCTTGAGGAGTCTTCCTCAGAGGTCTTGCATCGATGGCTTCGTTGTGGGACACGGTATGAATATCATTATTACCAAGGGAAAGAAGTTCACTTAAAGATGAAGAGTTCCCAGCACCATCGGTTGGAATTCCTACACCAAGAGCTTTTCTATCTAAATTGGCTGACCTTGCTAACCAAAGGTTATTATGATGTGATATCTCCTGTGCGAGTGCTGAGTTTTCTGAAGGAGAGTGTTCTTCAAAACTTTGCTTCAGTATGGGCAATTGTTCTTCTATGGGGAAAGCATCCTTGGGCAAGATGTCAAACAAAGGCTCATCTAGGGATAAGGGTTTCCCAGGAGAGATGAGTGGGCCAGTGGAATTCTTGTGATAGTTTTCTTTGAGAAGATGGAGAAGATGATTAGATTGCTCGAGGCAGTTCAGCCTCCCATCTTCTGAAAGTGAGGTAGCATTCAGATGCTGGTTTGGGCATAGTTGGAGATGTCTACTTTTCTTGGAGAAGCCTCTTGCCTGTAGAGTATTGGCTTCATTGATATAATCAGATGGAATGCCTTCATCATAGTACTCTTCATAGTCCTTGTCAACATACTCTTCTTGGTGGCATACAAAAATACTTAACTTAGCTCTCATTCCTTGTTTTCGAAAATTAGGATTCAAGCATCCCAGCATCCATCTGCCTGTCTCAGAGAAAAGGAAAAACAAAACCAAAGAAAAAACAAGAAATAAAATGAGAGGAAGATTTAAATAACATACAGATTATATCAGAGATGCATAATTTGGGACCTCAGAGTTACTATGACCTGGAAACCATGAAGAAACCTTCAAACATTATTACCAAATTGTTGCAACTGGAGAAAAGATTTAAGTTGGGGACTGTGACCTCTAGCATGCCAGTCAGAAACCAAGAATGGCCTTCAGCCTTCAAAAGGGTGCACACTTGTCAAGCTTCTAGTAACATAATACCATCCAGAAATAAAGATTCATAATGGATTTCATTGATCAATCTTTTTATTGTCAAGAAGGTAAGGGCATTGTGAAAATGGAATAGGTCAAGTGAATTCATTAAAGTGGTTCTGAGAACTATTTAAACCTCTTTGACATTGAATGCAAGATGGCTTGTCTTTTTCCTAGATAAGACTGAACTGAAATGTCCATCACTTCTTCATTGATAATATTTTCAATTAATTCCATTTTTTCCCAGTCCTAAAGATCTAAAGATTCCCCTGTTTTATATCATTCAACATTTGTTGCACTTTTTGCTAGCTATAATTCTTAACTGTCAAAGTTTAGGAAATATCTAAAAGTTAGGCAACTTTCTTTCCAGGTGAGTTTTTTTTATTGTGTCCTGGGATTTGGATGAAGGGACTAAATGATGTTATAAGTTTATAACTCTCATATGTTTTCCAATTATTTTCATTCAGAGTATCTGAAGGACATCTGTTGGATTCCAATTTGTAGCAACATCTGCCCTATGGTCAATGGTCAAGAAGGGTGGGGATTCTAACTCATCAACCTCCGAAGGCACCAAGTTTCTTCAAAGAACAATTAATGTCAGCCTAACCTGGATTATCCATGGACATGATAACTGTCTCGCCAGAGAAGGGGTAGATTGCCAGGACCTCCTCAGAGACCGTGTTATGCTTAAAAGTGTTTCCAGAGAAGAAGACAGAGAGGATCTCACTCTGGGCACCCACATTCAGGACATACCAATATACCACTTGGTTGTGGCAGAGTTTCATTTGAAGATTATCAAAGACATATCCATTGATACCTGGAAGAAGAGGGAGAAAGAAGAATTATGAAGTAAAAAGAATTTCAACAACACTAAAAACCTTGTAGCACTCAAGGGAATTGATCCACAGTATATGGAAGGGACCATGTCATCAAAGACTGGACAACAATCTCATCACTCTCAGCCAGAATGGCCTCTAGAAAATCCAGTTGTATCTAAGGATCCGGGACTGGATCTGGGGAAAGCGCATCCAATTATTTATCATGATTGATGACATTATTATCATTTTGTATCTCACCTTTTTCCCAATGAACCTGAGGTGGGTTACATGGAATTCTGTCTTAGCTTTAACTTCACAATAACAATAGTCCTTTGAGATAGAGAAAGAGTACTGTAAAGCCCAAAGTCACTCAGTTGCAGAAGACTTAAACTTGCAACTCTGGCCCGTAAATTAATCCCTACGCTACACTGGTTCCCACTGAAAGGGGATAAGTGGTGGTTTCACTATTTATACAGCTTCACTCCAAAACAAATGTAAAGAAGACAGTAAGTTATACCTTCGTAGAAAACCTGTCCCATAGAAGAAGAAAGAAACAGCAATAGCCAATTTTCAATTTTTGACTATATAAGGAAATTTGGTATCCAACTTGGAGTAGCATGATTAGATCTTCCACAACAACTTCAGCTAGAAAGACATATGTGACATTCTTATCTTTCTTTCACTGTTCTCCACACCATTTAAAAAAAAAATTCTGGAGCCACTCACTGTACATGAGGTTGGATGCATAGAACTCAGCATCTTGGGGATTAACGTTGGCTGCATCGGAACAAGATTGCTTGATATTCTCTGACAAGTACCAGCTCCAATTTTCATTAAAGACAGAAAACAGCACAAATCTTGCTTCATCAGCAATCATCTGAAGGAATCACAAAAGTAGGGGATAAATGGATCAGAATCTGGGAGGGGAACTAGAGATTAAGATATTGGACCAGGAAGACCAACGATCCAAAGGTTTATTGTAAGACTGCCATGATCTTTCAACCCTGTCTATCTCATAGAATTCTTCTGGTGGAAAGAAAAAAGTGATAAGAGAGAGAGAGAGATCTCTGCTCATTGAATAATGCCAGGCTATGGATCAAAAGTTTCTAGTGAATTAGTTGCTGGTAAATCTGTCTTTCCTTCTCCAAAAAATGACCTGATTGAAGGACAAATGACCCTGGCAACAATCTTTTTGCAGCCAAAGGAACAATAGTTCTAAGGCACACACTTTAAATTGTTGATGGTGGTCAAGTAGCATCCTAAATCAGGTGGATGAAATGTATTGGATGCGGCGTTGATTCTGGAACTGATTGAGAGATTTCAGTAGATGCAAAAGATCGTATGTTACAACATCTAACATAAAAGATGTTATGAAGAGTCACCATGCAGAATATATTTATTTGCTGCTCTTATAAAATATTCTCCACCTCATTTCCAGTTCCATTCTAGGTATAATTTGGAAGTGCTACCTTTCACCCATTACACACTAAGAGACTAGTAATAGCCAGTGGAAGAGACTGCCATACAAAGTGGTGACTTCTGTTGTTTGAAAGTCTTCAGAGTTTGGATTGCCCTCTGTCAAAGATGCTACAATGGACCTGCACTGAGCAAGGAGTTGAATTAGATGACCTCTCATATCTCTTCCAAATCTACCGGTATGAATCTATAATTGGAGGAGGAGGAGGAAGAGGGGGAGGAGAGCAATTCTATGGGTAGGAATAGCAATTATTAATACTAATAGTGCTTTTTTCTTCAAGATTATTAGGATGGCATACATGATATAATTGTGAGTGTCTTTGAAAGTCTCAGAAAGACCTTTAGCAATTACACCACCTTGGAAGCATGGTGAAAATGTAGCACCAAATAACCTGTTTATAAGATCTGAAAAAAAAAACAACTACCACATTTACTTGAAGCAACTCCACATGGATGGAGCTGAGGGCTACATCTTAACCCTTGAGGGCTGCCAAAGAATTCTGAAGTTTCAATTCTCAAGAGAAGCATATAAAATTTCCTACATCCAGGCATAATGTGTGGTTAACCTACTGTTCCTATTGGAACACCCCAGTTGTTTCTGCCATGATGTAGCAATAAACAAACCTGATTGCCTCTCTGATCCATGGTTTCTTTGAAACAGATCAGGAGGGGTCCGATAAGCCCAGATGCTAAGTCTTTAGCAGGTTTGATTGAGCTGTAATAGTAGCGAGTTAGGCAACTAGGATCAGATCTGGTCGGGCCATCCTCTCGCATTATCTTCCACCTGTATGCAAAGACCTGTTTAGGTCGTATTGGTATCACCTTCATGTTCTGATCTAGGAAGAAACAAATCACCAAAAAATCACATGGTTCAGTTTCCTACTGGTTTACCGTAGCCACATTTGTTGAAAAACTAAGCCACCTGGTAGCCTAGATAGCACGCCATGCTATAAACCATGGTTTACAAAGCCCATTGGCTTTTATCAAGTGAAGACCAAGCTTAAAAATGCCCCTATTGTGTAATAATATATAAGTACATATGTGAGATAGGCAGCTATATAAATTCAAGAAATAAATACACATGCAGTCCATGATGCCAAGCTGGCTATTCTGATGAGTCAAAAGTGATCAGAATAATGCAAACCAACTAGCTACACAACTCATGACTTGAAGCCCGCTGTATTCATAGTTAAGACCAGCTGACATTTATCCAGACTAGAAGATCACAATAAGTTGGTCTTAATAAGTATAAATTGTTATAAATCAAGAGTCTGGTACCATCTTTTCTAAGCAACACATTGTTATTATAAGACACAAACTTTGTTGAGTTGGAACGGGCTAGGATTAGGGTTAATTTAGTTTAATTAATTAGGGTTAATTAAGCCTCCTTTTTTTTTTTTGCTCCTTGTGCCTCTTTTCCACAAGAGGGCAGCAATGGTCTTTTGAAATCCAGATAGTAGAGGCAAACATACAGACATGTACACACAAAGTGTGGGGGACAGATTTGCAGCCCTAGAACAGAAGGAAATGGTTTGATAGGAAGAAGTCAGATGCTACTTTCAACAAAGAAAGCCCAGGAGCGGTGAAAAAGAATTTTAAAGGAAATTTGTCAATATTCCAGTTTTCCCCAACTATCAAACTAGCTGAGATTTGCAGACGTTAACATTCATCACAAACTGGGCACCATCGGCAGTTAGCATCTTTGCATCTCAGGCTTGATGTTCAACTATAATCACCTTCCTAATCTTGAAAGATACAAAGCTGGCTTGAAGATTGAAGTAGGAAAACATGGGGACAACCCTGATTGGAAGTAGCAGACATGAACTAGATAGGAGAACCACAATTTCTGCTTTCTCCTTCTGATTAGGAGGCACAGAATATAGAAGGTAACAGTAAGCAAATAATGGGCATCTTACATTGGCTCCAACTGCTCGACTACTCATGTTTGATTTAGCACAGAAAGCAATATTCAGATCAGTTTCACAGATCAAGCTGAGGTCTCAGCATGATCTGCGAACCATTTTGGTTGGTTTGATTCTTCCCTCCCTCACCCTACTTTCGGATTACGTGTGAATGCCGCAAGAGAGTCGTGCCCACCACCCTTCCACAGCCAGTCTTACGTCGGGCAGTTCCAGTAGGGTGAAGCGAAGTGACACTGGTGATTCCGTGAGGGTAAATGTTGTATGGCCGACTGGCCAAATTCTTAAACAGAATCTGAAACGAGACAGTTTGATATTCCATTCAGTCTCTTTGCAGCATTCTAGATGTGGAGCAATATACTGTGTCAAATCTATCAAAATAGATTTTAAAAAAGACCTGCTAGATTAGGGGTGTCAAACTGCTGGCCTGCGGGCCGGATGTGTCATGGCGAAACCATGCCCACACCGATGCTGGTAATGGGAAAAAAAAGTCGTGATACGTCGCGACACGTCATGTGATGTTGCAAGTTTGACACCCCTGTTCTAGATCATATTTAATCCCAATTCTGCCATTATTAGAGGAATGTTGGGGTCCAGTAATATACAGAAGAGTACATTTTACACTTTTGAATACCAAAGAACGATATACTTTAATTTCCCCGTGCTTTGCAATCATAAGTATTGCAATGAAAAGAATGGAAAAGTTACATTCTGGAAATGTGTGATCTCTCTGTTTTGAAAAAGGCAATATTTTCTGCCAATCGAAAGATGCAGCGATGTGTGTTGTTATAGCAGAGATTTTGTGATACTGTAACTTACAATCATACCTTGCATTGTTGATATTATAGCAGTGAATTTATTGTTAAACCAATAATTTTTTCCCTCGTTTGTTTGTAATTTAAATTTTTAAGGTTACTTTTAGATCGAATTAAGGATTGTTTTGTTACCATAAATAAGTATCTTACATTTTTAACAAAATAATGTGAATACACCACCTTTCATTAAGAATTTTTCTTAGACTTCAGAGTCATTGTAACTAGAACGAGTGAATTTCTCCTTCTATTCAAGCTTTCGTGGAATCTTGAAAACTGGTTGATTGGTTTGTTTGCCTATTTATTTATGCAGTACAATCTTTTATCAATTGCTTATTTCCCTCAAGGACTTGAGAGTGTTTACAATCAATAAAAGAAATCAATTTACCGCTAATTAACTAAGACCTGGTGCAGTCAACATCAACACTGATATGTTCTATCAGGAAAAAAATGAGGTGCTTAATGAATTGGTGGAAAAAAGCAGAAAACAGGTCTAAAAAAGTCTTTGATCTAACTAACTAACAAATGTGAGTAGGCCAAACCTTTGGTGAACGCAGATTTTATTGATTTTAGATCATTAAATATGCATTATACCAGCATCCTATTCACTCTTATAATATTTAGTATACTACACTATGCTATTTTATTTATTTTTTTCAGTCTCTTAATCATAACAAAGCCTTTGTTGTATCGATTTGCCTCATTTTTCATCAATTTAACATGGTATATTTCTTCTCTTGGTTCTCAACTTTCATGACTATCCCTAGGATACACAAGAGGTCCAAACTGGTTCTTTGTAAACAATTTCAAAGTATGCACAAGTCAACAAACTGGTCAAACATGGCTGATAACCCTCAAATATTTTCCACCCCATAGAATAACTAAATGAACTGAACATTTCTGACAGAGTCCCTTAAGATTTTGATATGGAAACTACAGAAGGATCCTTCTGTACGTGTGATCATGGAGCCTTGACAGCTCATCAAAGACTGAGAAAGCTATTAGACAAGGGAACAGCCAACCTTCTGAAGTCATGGATGCTCCATCATCTGGAGATTTCCAAGAAAAGATTGGGCAGTCCTTGGTCTGGGATGATCTGAGGATTCCTTTCAAGGTCCCATCCATCCAAGCCTAGGGTTCTTTAATATTTTAAGGACCAAAGGATTCCCAGATTGGTCCAAGAGGATCTGTCTGCATGGTACCACTATTGACCATGAGAACGTTCTCAGAGAAGACTATCTCCTTTTCATCACTTACAATAAACTCGTCGCCAACTTCTCCTTTGAGGACAGGTCCCAGGATGCCCAAATGATCTGGTTTGGATGCCTTTCGCTTGCTGAAAGTCGCATCCTCATATTCCACAAACATGGCTTTCTTATACTTGGAGCCGATCTGCTGGGGGCCATTTTCCAGAGATTTGCTGTAAGTGCTGCAGAGGAGAACAGAAAGTTATGGGTGCAAGTCAACAGAATATTAGATCTGTAATGGTTTAGCCACCATCAAGGCTAACACCAACCAGAGCATGGAAAACCTCAAAGAAGTCATGTAAGATTGGAAGATGTGGAGAGACTGGCCCACAGAATCGCCAAGAGTTGGACACGACTGAATGGATAACACCATGACCAATGGTTTAGCAAGTCCCTAGTTATTCAAATGTCTTTTTATCCATTAGTTAAGCATCATTGAACTGCCAAAGACTATTCAGTTTGACCCTCATTCACACGATGCTGATTATATTGCATAGGATGCTGCCAGACAATGATTTTCCAATGTGTTTTCCATACTGCTATAACCTGACCCCTCCTCCTTAACCTGTCATGATATATTAAAGAATTAGCATTTTTCTTCCACTTGTTTTCATAGAAGCAGCAAGCCTCTAGTGTGTCCAATCCACATGTGTTCATCTATCTCTGTCCTATTGGACAATTGTCTACTTGTAACAGAGGCCAATCCTTTGATGATTCATCATCGCTGTAGCTCCCTCTTCTTCTTCTTGTGCCATATCCGTTATCGGACGTTGGTGATCCTGTTGGCGATCCTGTTTTTATCAGCAGCCACACAAAAAAGTGCTGCTGAGTTTTGTTCAAACCAGTCCCTTAGATTTTGAAGCCACGATGTTCTTCTTCTGCCTGGACCTCATTTGCCTTCCATCTTTCCCTGGAGGATGAAATGGAGTATGCCGTATTTTTCTGGGTGTCGCATCACATGTCTGAAATATTCTAATTTTCGTTTTTTAATTGTTTTGATGATTTCCCTTGGCTTTCCCAGATGGCTGATCACCTCCTCATTTCTGATCTTGTCAACCCAGCTTCTACGTAACAGCTGCCTGTCAATCCACATTTCAAATGCTTCTAGTCTCTTCAGGTGGCCTTCTGTCAGAGACCGACTCTCTACTCCATAGAGCAGTATAGGAAAAATATAGCATCTGACAAGCCTGATTTTCAGTCTTAGGCTTATGTCATGACTGCAGAAGACCTTTTTCATTTTGAAGAATGCTGTTCGAGCTTTCTCTATCCTTGCCTTTACTTCAGTGGTCATGTCCCAGCTTTCATGTAAATTAGAACCGAGGTACGTGATCCTTTCAACTTTTTCTAATGGTATTCCTTCTGAATTTATTGGTGGCAAATTAACGAGTTGTTTGCTGACAACCATGATCTTGGTTTTTGAGGTGTTTTTGAGGTGAAGCTTCAAGCCGTATTTTTCAGATATGTCTGTGACTCTGTTGATGAGGAACTGAAGGTCTTTGTGCTTACTGGCCAGCAGAACTGTATCGTCAGCATATCTTAAATTGTTGATCCAAACACCGTCTACTTTGCTGCCATAGCTCCCTAGGCCTTATGAATTAATGGAATGGGTCCCCAAGCTCCACTTGTGAGAGCAGAGGGTGCTTGCGCTTACACAGGAAACTCCATTCACGTGAATGGAGCATCATGCATGCATGCCCTCCCCTCGCACAAATGGAGTTTTGCGCGCAAGCAGGTGCCCTCCACTTAAGTGTCCTCCTGCCGCTCGCTTGAGTGGAGATTCGCGTGGAAGGACAAGCACCTTCCGCTCGTGAAAGCTCATGCACGAAGCTCCATTCGCCTGAGTGGAGGGTGCACACGGACGCCGCTTGCACAAATGGAGCTGTGCGTGCGTGCACCTGCCCCTCACACCCTGGGCCGGGCCGCCAACCTGAAAAGGTTGGGGACAACTGGTCTAGCAGACCTTGTAACTATAGAGAAGGAAACAGGGCTGTTGGAAAAGTCAACTCAAGAAAGGCAGAAGTATGAGAAAGATTTATTCCACCTTAATTATGCTAGGTGCAAGTTGATCTGCAGAATTACTATAGTAATTTCAAGCGTTTGTAATTTACTATCAGTAACAGCCTTTCTTTTTTCTGAGTTTTCCAGTCATGAAAGGCTTTATACGAACGTCATAATTGCTTGAGGTCATTACCTGTCCAGATTAGTGGGCTTCACTGGGGCATAGTCCCAATCACCTTCCTCGGCAGCAATATAATGTCTCCAGGTCACTGGCAGTCTTTTGGCACGAGAACGTCCAGTAATCCTTGGTGAAACCTCATCTAAGTCTATCACCGTGCTCTCTATATCTTCCTCATAATCATCATAATAGTCTTCTTTCGGAGATAGTTCTACCATCTTCAGCTTCTTCTGAAGAGGTTCTGGGCAAACTTCCACTTGAATTAAGGCTTCCATGCCAGCTGGAATCAGAGGGAAAACCAGATGTTAGCCAGGTCTCACCTTCCTTTTGTTGGAAGTAAAGTGCTTGCTGTGACAGTCAACCTGCACTTCAGATCTGGTTTATATTACTTCCAAATTGCATGTTTACGGAATGTTCCGTTTCCTTACAACATGATCTGGCACGACACATTTTTAAATATATATTTATTATATTTTGACAATGGGAATAAAATACAAAACAGGAAAAAAAAACCCAGGAAAAACATACATTCAACAGTAATAACAACAAAAAAGAAAAAAATGTGTACGAAAGAGGGAAAAATAGAAAACAAATGACTCAAACATCAAATAAGTCCAACATGAAATATAGGAACAAAATCCACCCTGGCTGAATGCTGAAAATAAAAAATAAATAAAAAACTTGATAAATTCTCCTGCCCTTACATAAAGGTGTCTGCACTGTATCTCTGACACCTTCAATTACATAAGAACATAAGAAGAGCCATGCTGAATCAGGCCAAAGCCCATTGAGTCCAGCATTCTGTGCCACACAGTGGCCCACCAAATGTACATGGGGATCTTGAGCAGAAAGAGAAGGCAAAACCCTCCCTTTCCCTTGACCCCCAACAAATGGTACTCAAGGGAATCCTGCCTGCCTCAACCAACATAGAGGCGGCACATGGACATCCGCTTTAATAACCACCGATACACTTGGCCTCCATGAATCTGTCTAGCCCTGCCTTGAAGCTGTCAAGGCTGACAGCTGTCACGACCTCTTCTGGAAGTGAATTCCATAAACCAACGACCCTCTGGGTGAAGAAATATTTCCCTTTATTTGTCCTCACTTTCTTGTGAGTTGTGTTGTTTAATCGCTAAAAGCAGGTTCCTTGCTGAGATCCCAAAGGTGCTTTTTCACAAGGACACTGGACTGTCTTGTTTTTCTTTTGAAGACATTTCGCTTCTCATCCAAGAAGCTTCTTCAGCTCTGACTGGATGGTGGGGAATGGAAGGATTCATATTCCTTGCAGACCGCTGGCCATTTGCATTCTTTTAGATAGCCATTCAGGCCATTTGGAGGTTTTCTGTGTTCTTTGAAGAAACATCTTCAAGGAAAAACAAGGAAGTCCACTTGCCTCTTGAAAAAGCATCTTTGGGACAACCGTGTCCTGGACGACTGAGAATCTCCATAGACATTGCACCTCAAACTCAATTGCATTGAGGGCAGTGATCTGGCTTACAAGTCTACCTTGCAGGATAACTGGATGGTCCTTTATGGAAGGACCATGGTTGAACCCAAAACTGCTTTTTCAAAAGGCAACTGGACCTTCTTGTTTTTCTTTGAAGACATTCCACTTCTTCAGCTCTGTCTGAATCCTTCCATTCGCCACCATCCGGTCAGAGCTGAAGAAGCATCTTGGATGAGAAGAGAAACATCTTCAAAGAAAAACAAGAAAGTCCAGTTGCCTTGTGAAAAAGCAGTTTTGGGTTCAACCATGACCTAGATGACTGAGAATCTCCATAGACAGGTACCTTGCTGATGTGATGGAATCTGGCAGAACATCCGAAATGTGCCGTTAGTTCTGGGTGTTGTCTCGGCAGTGAGGAAAAGGGCGGGGGAGATGTCCAGAGTGGCATGCCGATGTTCTCTCACCAAAAAACTGTGACCCTCAAAAAATATGGAGTGGATTTCAGACCTGGTGCCCAGGCCAATGACATACCAATAGACAGGCCTCTTCTCACACAGCTTGAGATCTGCAGGTAGGGAAAAGGACAGCTTTCTTGGCAAGATGCTTAGTGATGCTCAAGAGAAAGTGTGGTTGAGATGCAGGAGTGCAAAATTCCAACTTCGTGTTTTCAAACCAGAGAAGGAATCCGAAAGTCAAATTAGCATTCAAAGCTTGCCCTTCACAGAATTCTGCCCTGCAATTGGCTAATATAGTAATGACAACCAATAGTGATATAAATATATTGGGAAGCCATGCATATAATTCATAGAAATCGTGTAGCAAAATGCATTATGTTAGGGCAAATGTAGTTACAAATGAAAAATATGTGTGTTGGGAGAAATATAAATGAATGCATACTTTGGGCATAGTTTTAAAAATAAATGTTCAAGAGTCATAAACTAAACTCGACAGACACAAAGAATGGAAAGCAACTTTGAGAGAGTCTTCTTCCCTTATTAGTTTTATTCATTCATTCGTTCCATTTCTAGTTCATTCAGTTTTTTCATTATTGAGTGACATGATCTGGGTGGTTCTTTGATAGATCCCAGAGAAGTCTTCCTTTAGTTTCTGGGAGACAGTTACATCAGACAGAGAACTTTCTCAAGTTCTGAGAAAGAGAGAGATACCACATTTTCATCTTCATATATTTCTCCCCAAACACCAATGTCATGTTGGTTGACATGTTTCCTAAAAAGTGCTGTCCTTTTTTGCCAAACTCTTACCAGGCAGAGAAGAATGAATGAACCCATTGATGGTATGAAACTGATGCTGAGTCAACGGAGACTTTGAGTTTCCTCTGATGTGAGAATGAAAGTACCAGCTTTTGTCTGATGGAGACATTGAAGAGAGAGAGAAGGATGCAAGTGGTAGAGTTTAATTTAAGGAACTCCAAATCATCAAGAAAAGAGCCCACCATTATCCACTGGGTCCCACAGGCCCATTATAGGAAAAGCAGAATTAGACATTGAAGCTAAACTTTTTCAGGTGGAACCTATAATCAGTTTCCTACTGCTGCAGAGGAGATTATTTAGGAAGACAACCTAGTCCTCAGGACAATTTGACCATAATCATGTAATTTGTATCTTGTCTTTTGGTCCAGTTCTGCCCCCTTATGTAGTCTACAAGCCAAACTAAACTAAAATAAAAATGAATTCTCTTGGAATTTGCTAAATTAGATAGCACAGTGTGCAAATAATCAAGGGGTGTAATCTAGAATGTTGGTTGGACATGAAGAATTGAACCCATTAGGAACAAGCAAAGCTTAAATCCTACAGACTGCCGATGATTTTATTCAATAGAATAAAAACACACGTACAAGGTGAGCACAACCATGCCCCTTCCTCTCTTCCCTCTCCATTCTTCTCTTACCTTCGTCAAATACAGAAAACAGTAGCACAAATTCTTGTATTTTGCTCCCGGATTTTATACTCATCAACGCTCCTGCAGAGGAGAAACTCCATAGAACCATCAAAACAAAATGGCAAAAAGACTTTCTACAGATGTTAAGCAGATGTCAATTTTCTAAACTGGAGCAAAACAGGAATCCTGAAGTGTCTTAACTGCCCACTATATCATCTGAATGATCATCCATGTTAAACTCAGGTAGCTAGGCGTTGGAAGAACTTACGAGTTCATTGAGTAGTTTTAAATCACCTTCTATTTCTCAGTCCTGACACATTCTATGTTCCTACCATAACACCTGTGCAATAGAGATTTTTTTTTCTAATTTCGTAGTGCTGTTATAACCAAATCAGGCATGCGGATATTTTACTGAGATAATATATGGGATTCAACTGGAATGTTTCAGAAAAATGCTGCCTAAATGCCAGGTGTTATGATAGGAGCATATTTGGAATATCATACCAAAGGCTGCACAGCTCTTTTGCCTTTCTAGTAGAAAAAGCATAAATAAGATTTTTAAAATACCCACACTGGATCTACAAGTGAATCTGGTATGAATATATGGACTAAAATCACAAAGAATACTGAAAGAATGCTAGCAGGTCCTTATGAATCTGAAAAAAAAAAACCTGGAGCATGGATAAGAAGTTCTCAAGAGAATGGTCTACTTCTACCACCGGATCTTACCTGGCTTACAGACCAGCAGTGGTCCAATCAATCCAGAATTAATATCCCTGATGCTGTCCACATGAGAGGAGTAGGCATAAGTTAAGCAGTGTGTATCCGATCCAGTTGGCCCTTGATCTTCTAAGATCTCCCACACATAGACATGAGTGTGATCAGGTTCCACAGCATCATCTTTTTTCTCTAGCTGGCTGGTCCAATCATCATAGCCTGCCCCTGAAAACACATAAGCACTGTCATCAATGACTATGAAGGTTGAGGTCACACAACACACTAAGCCCAAACCATCCAAGCTACACTGTCGCTAGATCCAAAGGCTGAAGCTGATTGTACTCTTTGTGCTGGCTCTTGAGTTTAGCAAGCTTTGGAAATAATTTGAAGAGCCTGCAAGATGGACAGTAGGGCTGACACTCTCACCTTCAGAAGATTTCCAATAAGATACTCCTGTAGCATGAATATTGAAGGGGCGGGAAGCCATATTCTTAAAGGTCACAACCACCTTGTCATAGACTTCGGCTTGGATGATGGGGCCCAAAAGACCTAGTGAAAAGAAGTAAAATGGGTACAGGCTGAAGAGGGAAGTTCTGCTAATTATGAAGGAAAGATGGGAATTGAGCCTCTCCCCAACCCTTAAGTTGAGCAGTAACAATTCCAAGGATAAGTTTGAATTTCTTTGGGTGAAAGTGACCAGTTCTTTCTTTATTTGCAAATATTTGAAACTTTTGTTTGATACACCCACCACAACCACAGGCTCATGACTACTGTTACATCACCTGCTCTTTGATCCTCTTCTCCTGTAATAAATCTTCCTCAAGTACATACCTAGCGTGTTTCCATTTATAAACCTAGATAAACAAGGCAAATGTGATCTTCCAGCCTTTTCTTGATCGTTTAACTACCAATATTGGTAAGCAAATATGCATTATCAATGGAGCGGATGTGTTGTTTGTTATTTCATTGTTTTTAAAGTGTGAAAACACATCGGTAAGTAAAGCTGAAGCTACTAAGAACATAAGAACATAAGAAGAGCCATGCTGAATCAGGCCAAAGCCCATCGAGTCCAGCATTCTGTGTCACACAGTGGCCCACCAAATGTACATGGGGATCCTGAGCAGAAAGAGAAGGCAAAACCCTCCCTTTCCCTTGACCCCCAAACAAATGGTACTCAAGGGAATCCTGCCTGCCTCAACCAACATAGAGGCGGCACATGGACATCCGTTTTAATAACCACCGATACACTTTGCATCCATGAATCTACCGGTATCTAGCCCTGCCTTGAAGCTGTCAAGGCTGACAGCTGTCACGACCCCTTCAGGAAGTGAATTCCATAAATCAACGACCCTCTGGGTGAAGAAATATTTCCCTTTATTTGTCCTCACTTTCTTAGCTATAAGCTTTAGGGAGTGCCCCCTTGTCCTGGTATTGTGTGATAGAGAAAAGAATTTTTCTCTATCCACATTTTCTATCCCATGCATGATTTTATACACTTCGATCAAGTCACCCCTTAAACGCCGTCTTTCAAGGCTGAAGAGACCAAGGCGTTGCAATCTGGTTTCATAAGGGAGGCGCTCCATTTCCTGTAGTTGTTTCACTAACAATTATCAAGATGTTCTCCCTACCTCTTCCCAGTTAGTAAATAAGATAATGTATTTTGCACCAATTCTAGCTTCTGAACAGTCTTCTAAGATAGTTGTGTGGACTCCGTATGACGGCAGTCAATCAACCCGAGACATTTTTCAGTGCAGGAATAACTCCATTAAAGACTCCAGAATTTTGCTGAGAAGAGTACCGATCTTATAAGCAAAAAAACCAAACACCTCCTTAGCTTACCCATCCAAGCAGGCTTCGGTTTTACTTCTGTGAATGTAGAATCTGTATATTCCAGATAAATTGCTTTCTTATATTGAGGGCCTGGGGTGGAAGAAGACAACCTAAGAAATTAAAAAGAGTTAGTCGAAGAAAAAAGTTGAGTTCAAAAAGGCTGGTGTGTGTATTTCAAATCCTGCATTGTTGATCAGCAGGATTAGGAGGACTTCAACTCCAATAATCCTCACCCACCAGGACCAAATGGCCCCAGGCTTGGAGTGTGTGTGTGTGTGTGTGTGTGTGTGTGTGTGTGTGTGTGTGTGTGTGTGTGAAAGGGGTATACCAGGTTGGGGAGGGTTGAAAAGACTGGAAAGAGAAAAATGAGAAATGTGATGCGTAGCACAAAGTTGTATCAAAGCAACATCTCTTTCATATCGTTTTGTCTGCTTTCTGCTCCATAGTCACAACCCTGCAGTTTTCCTGGCAAGGATAGGGAAGTGTTTTGCTGTCTTCTGGGCTGCTTCCTTGCCTCCACTTAATCCAGATTCATGGATGTTCGATTCAAGAACTAACAAGGCTGATTCCAGCTTTATTTTTCTAAAACCTAGCCCAGGTCAGCTAGGTGCCACTACCTGCAGTGAGGTGCAAATATAGGATATCTCAAATTTAGGACTTGCAAATAGGCTTTGCAACCACGCTCTGTTGATACTATTGGGGCATTTAGCAAACTATTCCAGTTTTGAGGGCTCTCCTTTTACCTCCCCTGTAATCTCCAGTCCATTTGTCCCATTGCCTTAAGAACCCGACTGTTTCAGGGGCATGGTTCTGAGCGTTCCACGATGGCCGATGGCCAGGTAGATCCCTTCAGCCAAATACATTTTTTTAATGAGGGTTTTTTTTGAGCTCTCTGAGCTTGGTTGTTTTCTTGAAGATGTTTCATTACCCAGACTAGGTAATTACTCAACTAGTAGTCAGAAGACTTGATGAAAACTCCCCACCAGCAATCAGCACCCAGATGAGCAGAGATTAACTCCAAGATTAACATCAGACCAACATTCAAGTAAACAGCACCCCAATCAAGGAACTTCCAAATAAGCTAACAGTAAACAGCCTTCCAAGACCACTCCCACCAACACTGACAGGGCAAGCCACTAGAATATAAACGGAGAGTAAACCCCATTCCTTACTAGCACTGATAATGTTATCTAGTTGGGTAATGAAATGTCTGCAAGAAAACAACCATGATCAGAGAGCACCAAGGACCCCACAATTATCCTCCTCCTCCTCCTCCGAGGGCACCAAGGACCCTTCATTTCAACCCTGGCCTACAACTCTTCCCTTTTATTGATACTTTTAAAAATATACTTTCTAACCTTTCTCCAAAGTTGACGTAGGATGGATTTCATCACACTCTGCTTCCCAGCATATGTTTTACACAGGAGTGCATGTATGAGGGAAGCAGATAACAGAGCCTAGCCTGACTACCTTGTTACTACTAGTGCTGGAAACTTTGGAGGGCCACTAGCTATCAGAGATCAGACATCCTTGCCTGCTAGGAACAGACTTGGCCAGCAGGCAGGTTTCCAAGAGTTTCTCTCTAGGATGACTCAGACCAGCCAAGGAAATCCGGGCGCTAGGAGCAACTGCAAAACAAATCAAAGAGAGCTGTGGCTTTTGATTTTCATTTCAGTACAGGGAGAACCACTTTGGTGTAGTGGTTAAGGCATCAGGTTAGAAACCAAAAGACTTTGAGTTCTAGTTCTGCCTCAGCTGGGTATCTTTGGGGCAGTCATTTCCTCTGAAGAAAGAGGCAAGGACAGACCACTTCTGAGAAGGCTTGCCAAGAATGCCACAGGAACGTCGCCCAAGCAGTCTCCAAGAATTTGACCCAATTGAATGGGGAGGAAAAAAAAATACCAGTCCAGCTATCTTAGAAGTAAACTCTACTGCCTGCCTTCCTCCCCTCCCCAGAAGATGTAGTCCTGCATGAAACAAAAGGATCTCCTCGTTTGAGCATTTAGGAGCAAGGCCACGTTTAATTTGAGCAGCACCACAAGAGCATCATGAGAAAGGTAGACCAGAGTCAAAAGAACAAGGATGAAGGAGGACAGATCTCAAAGCTCCCACTTCAGACTTTTCAAAGTTAAAAAAAAAGTAGTCATCTTAGAAAAAGCCAAACGGCAAAGAAAGGACATTTGGGGGGACTGGAACATTTGGCAGGACTTGGTGTCGTCTGTCTGCAAAATTCAGTGCCCCGAGGCCAGAAATAACATTGCATGCCATTGTGCTCCAGCTCTCCATCACAATTGGGTCTTCACTGGCTAGGAAATGGAACAGTGTGACCTTTGGAGAGAAGAAGAACAGAGCCCTGGAGGAGGAAGCCCTTGGCAGTTTGGGGACAATCTGGTGGAGAAAAGTCTTGCAATATTTCTTGGAAAAAGAGGACCATGGTTTGCAGTGATGCCATCAAATTATCTGTTTTCTTCAATGGTACTTTCTCTTTGAAAATTAATCTTATTGTATATAATACAGACAGGGAAATTTGGAGAGAGGAGTTGCTCGGACATTACCCCTGAATTGTATCTGAAGAGGGATGAGAGGGAAGAAAGGAGAGGAGAGAGAAAAGAGTAAAGGAGGGGAGAAGGAAGTAGGAAGTTTCAAGTTTCAAGTTTATTCACATTTATATGCCGCCCTTCTCCGAAGACCCAGGGCGGCTCACAACAAGAATACAATAACAATTTTAAAATTAACCACATTCATACCACATACAAACACAATCAGTTCGCAGTTGCTGATGGAGGAGAAGAGGAGAAGTGGGGAGAAAGGGGAGGAGAGTGGTGAAGGAAAGAGAAGAGGAGAAGAGGGAAGTAGGGAAGAGAAGAAAGAGAGAAAGAAGGTAGAGAAGAAGGAGTGTGGACACAGTGAAAGGGGAAACGGGCGAGCAACACCAAAAGTCATGTGTATGTATTTATTTCATTTTATTAAAAGTATCTTATATATGAATGTAAAAAGAATGTATGTTAACATCTCATAAATATCACGGTATATGTATAAAAAAAATGGTACTTTCTCTTTTTCTGCAGCTACATCCTGCTATCTCTTTCCCACCATGCTGCAGATGGCATGGATGTTGTTGTGCAGGGCAATGGAGCCCAAAATTTCTGCTAAGTGAGATATCCGTTAAGTGAGGTTTGCCCCCGTTTGATGACCTTTCTGCCCACAATTGCAAAGTGAATCACTGCAGTTATTAAGTTAGTGACACAGTTGCGAAGTGAATCTGGCTTCCTTGTTGACTTTGCTCGTCAGAAGATTGCAAAAGGGGATCACGTGACCCTGGGACGCTGCGACCCGTCATAAAGACAAGCCAGTTGTCAAGTGTCTGAATTTTGATCAGGTGACCCTGGGGCTACTGCAACGGTTGTAAGTGTGAAAAACGGCCATAATTCACTTTTTTCAATGCGGTTGTAACTTTGAACGGTCACTAAAAGAACTTGAGGACTACCTGGATTCAATATAATAAATAAAACCTCTTCAGTGTTTGGGTAGTATTTCAGCCGGTCCAAAGCTATTATCTGATGATGATGATGATGATGATGATTAAACAGACAAGCACCTGCAACATAACACTCCGGACTTAACAATTGTCGATAAGAAAGACAAAAAAGTCTGGATAGTGGACGTGGCAGTGCCTGGAGACAGCAGAATAGACGAGAAAGAACTGGAGAAGATCACAAAATACAAAGACCTACAAATAGAACTAGAAAGACTGTGGCAAAGGCAAGCAAGGGTAGTACCAATAGTAATAGGGGCCTTGGGTGCAATCCCAAAACAACCGGAGCACCACTTGAACACCATCATCGGCATTGACAAATTCGCCATTAGTCAATTGCAAAAGGCAGCCTTACTAGGAACCGCTTCCATCCCGCGACAATATCTTTAATAACATCAAACATCCACATCTGCCTATCCCAGGTCCTTGGTGAGGACTCAATAGGTAGACAAAAATGCCAAATCTGGTCTGAACATCTGGCTGACTGTGCGATGATCATCATCATCAATAACAACAACAACAATAATAATAATAGGAAGGGACTTGGAGGTCATCTAGTCCAACCCCCTGCTCAGGCAGGAAACCCTATACCATTTCAGACAAATGGCTGTCCAGTCTCTTCTTAAAAACTTCCAGTATTTTTATAGCATTTTATAGGTTGATTTCTCACCCCTCCTCTCAAAGAACAGCTATCCTCTTTAAAATAATTCACTTTGTTTAATTACTCCATTTTTCTAGCTACCTTCTTTGCATTTATAAGCTTGAAAGAATGAGAGAGGGACAGAGAGAGAGAGAGAGAGAGAGAGAGAGAGAGAGAGAGAGAGAGAGAGAGAGAGAGAGAGAGAGAGAGAGAATAAATTAGTAATTTCTTTACATATATTTAGAATCTTTAAATCCCACAGCAAATTTTCTGTCATGGTCCCTAAATCAATGTCCTGGATTTAGCGTAGTCACAGCTGCACTCCAGCTCTTGACTGAGTGAAATTTTTCTCCCTGACAAATCCTAATTTATTTGTACAAGCATATTCTCTGCTCCAGAGAAAACCTACAGTACGGTAAACTGTTCAAAAAGCCATTCATTCTAACACTATTTATGATTGGCCCCAGAAAACGTCATGAGATGTAGATAATGGATGTAAAGCTATGTTTCCTTAAATATCTTTAATCAACTGAATTTTGGCATTTTTATTTTGTGTACCTTCTTAAAAATATTATTTCTGTACTTCACCTTTGGAGCATTACTGTAAGCAAAAATAAAAATATGTGCAGTATAACAAAACTGGAGGACTGGTTGATATTTTTAGGACAGTGATTCTTAAGGTATTAATTACACTAACTAACTAACTAGCTCTTACCTAGTTGGTCAATGAAACACCTGCAAACAAATAACCAAATTCAGAGAGCATCAAGGACTCCACAGTTCAACGCAGAGCTAAATATATTCTCTTCTATTGAGACCTGGGTTTAAATCCTTCTTCAACTGCAAAATGTATTGGATGATTCTGAACAATTCATACAAACAGCCTCACAATGTTGTTGTAAAGATAAAAGGAAGAGCTAATTAACTTAAATCCAGATCAAACCCTGTTCTGCTTTTTTCTTCGTCTTGACCACAACATCATGAATGGGACACTAAGAAAGCCCCATAAAGTAGTACAAGTGACTGGTCCATCTTGATCACCAGGTTTTCTTCTTCTCCATCCAGATGCTTATTAGGACTATTACTCCCATTGGAACATCTGGAGGGCATCAGATAAACGAATGGTGTTACGGTAGCAGCTCTCTTGTGTCTTCAGTTGACTTTTCCCCCAACGCTGCTGAGCAATTTTAATTGGAAATGTGAAGGATAGAACCCAGGACCTCCTACACCCAAAAAGTCTACCTATTGTTGTACTATCCTGTGGGGAAAATGGGACAAAGGGTATCACTATCCTCCCTTTCCTAAAAGTAAACCTGAATAACACCCACTTGAAGGAGACCTTCTTCCATAAGTCCCTCTGCTCCTTTCATCCCTTTCCATTCTACGTGACCAGATGGTTCTTTGCCAACTGTGGTTGGTGTCTAGAAAGATTGTGACTTGCTTAGCACAATGCCAACCAGGATGTCAACACTTCATTAAATAAATGTTTTCTTTCCCTTCACTCCTGGCACATCCAGCAGAGAGGAGTCAAGCAGGGCTAAGGAGATTAGAAGCAGAAACTGAACAGGAGGGGGCCAAGTGGTGCAAATTAAGGATCAACATGTACAAAACTATAATGCTGTTGGTAACACCATATCCGAAAATCACATTCTTTCTATACAATCCTTTAAGACAGCTGGGACCACAGTCTTTTAACCAGGAAGAGTTGGTTAGTGGAGATGACAATTGATGTTCCCAAAATTTGGGGGCCCCCTACTTCCCAGCTTTATTCTCTACTGAAACCAAATCCCCAATATAGAGTTTCTGTATTATTACCCGTTCTGTCTGTCGGGCCTATAGTTCCATTCTTTCTCCACTGCTCCAATGAAATATCGCCTGGTGATGCCAATGCTTTCCTGAAAGACGCAGCACAAGAACATCAGTCCGAGTGACAGCAGCCTCCACATGGTGTCCCACCGTCTGCCACAGGTCTGCAATTCAGAAAGAAATCCAGGAGAAGGCGGAGACAAGAGCCTGACCTATTCAGCAAACTCCATCCTCAGGTGCTGTGAAACACCAGTGGGTTTTCTGACCTGCCCCTGGATAGAGAAACATGGTCATACACTCTCAGTGTGCTGGAAGTTATGAGTGGACAGCAGGGTGGGGAGTAACAGGATGAGAGAGGGGAAAAGGAAAAGCAGCTAAGGAAAGTTTAACCTCTTCTTCTCTGCAGGTTTCCAACTCTAGAAGTATCTTAAGATAACAAACTCTTTTTTCGAACAGGTTAGGAATTCTCTTGTCATATTTGCAGAGGAGCTTTGCAGATTTGCAGATGGGCTTATTCGATGAGATGTTGGCATTGTGTTAAGCAAGTTACAATCTTGAAGCCTTTCTGGACACCAACCACAGTTGGTGAAGAACCCTTTGGTCAAGTAGAATGGAAAGAAATGAAAGGAACAGGGGGATTCGTGGAAGACAGTCTCCTTCAATTCCGCAAGGAGGTTAGCCTTTTGAGTTTTCTTTTTGCATCTGATATTGAGATATCAAATTAGACACCATCTGTTTCAAAATGTGGACGTTCTGCCTATCTGCCAGTTGATATCTCATATTTGAGTTACTCCCTTCTGATAGATGAGCACCAGGGCTAGATAAAAATCATTTTCAAAAGTTTTGGTATTATGGGGCTTAATCATTCTGTAAAATGAAGAGCAGGCAAAAATGTTGGGTTGTGTCTGTGTAGGTCGGTTTGTTCCATGCCCCTGTTCTTTGAAAGATGAACAAGTGGTACTTTTTCATTGTATCAAAACCAATCATCTACTTTTATATTAAAATAACATGACACTTATGATTAAATGTGTTTTCAGTCACAGTAAGGTGGCAAAACAAGCTAACACACAATTAAGTATGGAGGGAGAGGCCATGCACAAATCGTAGACATCATGATTCATCAACACAAAATAGATCTTCTGGGTCAGCGAGGGCAAATGAACTGCACCAACCCTTGTGAGGACAGCGTTAGTGAATCACAGATCGAGAATGGATCTCGGCTTTCTGGCCATTAAGGGGGTGGGAATAGAGACCCAAACATTCCCAACACATTGCTGTCCAGCCTCTGCTGCTTGAACACATCAAGACAGAGGATCATTCTATCTCATTTAGTCACTCGTTCTATTGTTGAAGTGCTTGTGTCCACAGGAACGTTTTCTAACAATCAGAATTTGCCTTCCTGTAAGTCCATTATGTCATATGCTATGGTCTCAGATGATAAGAAACCAGCCATCAAGATTCTTCCATATGATATCTCTTCAATTGCTTATGCAGCACATCCTCTCTCTCTCCCTCTCTCTCTCCCTCTCCCTCTCCCTCTCCCTCTCCCTCTCCCTCTCCCTCTCCCTCTCCCTCTCCCTCTCTCCCTCTCCCTCTCCCTCTCCCTCTCCCTCCCTCTCCCTCTCCCTCTCTCCCTCTCCCTCTCCCTCTCTCCCTCTCCCTCTCCCTCTCTCTCTCTCTCCCCTACCTCTGGTGTTCTCTCCCCAGATCCAGTTCTTATTGCTTCTACTTCCTAGTTCTGTATCTGTTTACTTTCGTTAAAACGATGGTTTCTAGAGTCTTCCTACATGGATTGGCCATCATGAGAACAGAGATGTTCTTTTGATTTGATCAGTTTGGCTTTTTTAATGCTCCTTTGTTTCCAAGAGTCAACAGGTTGTGGTTTTTGACATACCTGATTTTCTCTTTCTTCAATCTTAAAACTACATCTTTTGAAGTCTCTGGAAGATTATGTGGGATCGGGCTGAGTTTACCAAGGCCACCACTATCCAGAAATTCTATCTGCTGGTTAGAAAACCCACTTCCTCCACACACCTGCTTCCTAGGTGTTTATTTTGTAAATGCAGTCAACACCATTGGAAATTTCACAGATGTTGTTTTGCCCCATTTGGTTCCTAGTAAGGAAACATCTGGGTCTGGAATTAACAGGGTATTTTGAGTCATTCCTCAGACAGAGACAGAAAAGAAATGAGGAATTTCCCTCACAATCTTTTCACTTTTTACTTGATCAAAACCCCTTCTTCCTCCTTCACTCAGCAAAGGGCGATGTGGGATGATTCATGCAAACTTTTATGTAAATCACACGCTTGTGTTAAAATGACTGTGGAAACACAGCTCCTTGTATTAAAGCATACCTTGGTTCTTAACTGTATAGGACAAAAAGATTTTGTATTCCTGCGCACAACAGATGCGTTACGCAGTCCCAGGATGGGGGACGTGTTAAAAGAATGTGGAGTATTGTTCTTTTCGGTCTTCTGGTTTGTGTCAAAAAGAATCCCAATGTTACTGATGGATGTAGAAAATGTATGTCCTTCTTTTGAGCTACATTCCCATAGAGATAATCTGTCAAGCGAGTCCAAAATCATTTCCTCCCTAAAGACATGCAACCTTTCGACCAGACCCTGTCCCAAAAATAACAATAACAATGACAGGGTTGACAAAGCCACAATCAAGAGCTGCGGGTGCCAGCTGCTGTAAATCACTAGTGACAGAAGGGCCTTGGACTCTTTCAGTCTTACAATCCAAAAGACATGGCAGGAAAGGAAGGAGGGGAGAAGATTAGACACAATTTGTAAAGTTGTGCTATAAGTTCTAATGATCAGGTTGGAAGAAAGTTAAAGGAAATTTTAAAAACTTCCTGACAGTTAGAACAATTAGCCAGTGGAACTACCTGCCTCCAGAAGCGGTGAATGCTCCAACACTGGAAGTTTTAAAGAAGAGACTGGACAGCTATTTGTCCGAAATGGTATAGGGTTTCCTGCCTGAGCAGGGGGTTGGACTAGATGACCTCCAAGGTCCCTTCCAACTTTATCATCATCATCATTATTATTACGGGACCGCCTTCTGCCACATACTTCTCTACGACCGGTGAGAGCGCACAGGGTCGGCCTCCTCCGGGTCCCGTCAGCGAAACAATGTCGTCTGGCGGGCCCTAGGGGGAGGGCCTTCTCTGTTGCGGCGCCCGCCCTCTGGAACCAACTGCCTCCTGAAGTCCGTGCTTCCCCCACTCTCCCGGCCTTCCGGAGGAATCTAAAAACTTATCTTTGCCGGCAAGCCTGGGGATGATTGTGGTTGATTGTTGTATTGAATCTGTGTTTATTGGTTTTTAGATATTCTGTTTGGGTTTTTTATATTGTATTTTTTGTTATGTATATGTTGTTAGCCGCTCCGAGTCCCCTGGAGAGGAGCGGCATACAAACCCAAATAAAATAAATAAATAAATAAATACATAAATTATTATTATATGGTTGAAACAACAGGGTCCATAAAGTAACTTTACTTTACATTACTTTATCACACAAATGTTGGAACTACCTTGGTGCATCCCAAGCGTGACACAAGCTCATAAGGCATGGTGTTGTGTGATGAGGTCATCATTTCTACCCTTGTCCCTCTTGGTTCGATGTGACAGCCATCCCTAGATAACAGATGATGAACAGGGACTCTCAGAGCAAACTTGCAAAAGGGTACTAGATAAAGTTAATTATCCAAGTCCTTTACAGAGTTTAAATCTGGGTATAGATAGCCCTTGAATTATAATCATTCATTTAGTGACCATTCAAAGTTATAACAGCCCTGAAAAAAAGTTACTTATGTCTGTTCCTTGCACTTACCTAGAATAGAATAGAATAGAATAGAATAGAATAGAATAGAATAGAATAGAATAGAATAGAATAGAATAGAAAATATGGAATGGAAAGGAATAGAACAGAACAGAACAGAACAGAACAGAACAGAACAGAACAGAACAGAACAGAATAACAGAGTTGGAAGGGATCTTGGAGGTCTTCTAGCCCAACCCCCTGCTTTGGCAGGAAATCCTATACCATTTCAAACAAATGGTTGTCCAATCCCTTCTTTAAAACTTCTAGTGTTGGAGCATTCACCACTTCTGGAGGTGAGTCGTTCCACTGATTAATTGTTCTAACTATCAGGAAATTTCTTCTTAGTTCTAGATTGCTTCTCTCCTTGATAATTTTTCATCCATTGTTCCTGGTCTGGCCTCCGGGTGTTTTGGAAAATAGGTTGTCCCCCTCTTCCCTGTGACAGCCCCTCAAATACTAGAACACTGCTATCATGTCACCCCTGGTCCGTCTCTTCACTAGATTAGCCATGCCCAGTTCCTGTAACCGTTCTTCGTATGTTTTAGCCTGCAAGACCCTAAATATCTTTGTTGCTCTTCTCTGCACTCTTTCTAGAATCTCAACATATTTTTTATTGTGTGGTGACCAAAACCGAATGCAGTATTCTAGGTGTGGCTTTATAGGGCAGCACTAGTACCTCATGTGATCTTGATTCTTATTGGACATGATTGCTGCACATTTTATAAATGTTTATGAGGGTTTTATGGGTTTTTAGAGTGATGTGATTTTGATTTGGGGGGTCTGTTTGTGTCTAACCATCCAAAATAATTGGATTGAAGCAAAAGACCACTCCTGAAAATAAGCAAGGGAAGATATGCTGAGAAGATGTGATTGGTCCACGACTCTCTAGATCTCTTGGTATCCATTCCTGCAGACTTCAAGATAACGTACAGATTGGCCTTTCTTTTTTAAAAAAGAAAAACCCATCCCCCAACTGCTTGGTCAAACAGGCAATCTATTGAAATTTATTTAAAATAGCCGATAGTGATCATGTTGGCACTTGTTTAAATTCGCTGGTTCCAGTTGTTTGCATTCTTTTGATAGTTCTCGTAAATCGTTTAAGGAAATCAGTCAAAACTCCAGAGAAAACTCAAAATATGAATAATTTTTTAAAAAGTAGAATTCCTCCCCCTTCTTTCTTTCATAGGATTGCCAGTAAACATATTTTTAGTTCGGTCTCTTGTCCCACATTCAGGACCAGAAAACCCCACCCCAAGCTTCTTTCCCTGAAGAATGAATGATGGTTACAGCTACTGGGTATTATTTCCCCAGATAATAAGCAGGAAAGTGTAGGTGGCTTGTGAAACCTGATGTTTCTGACTACTCAGATGGGAGAGTCCCTACAAAAATTTCAAGGGCCCTTTTGGGGAACCCGAAGCAATGACCCCATGGCCTCTGCCAATCTCCCCCCTGGTTTCCAAAAACTCACGTTGGTCGTGCATGGAATACACTCTGCTGAGAAGCAAAGAGGTCAAAAAATAACTTCTGTCGGGGTTTTTTCAGGTGATTTCTCCATTTCCCTAGGTTTAGCACAGGAAATCCTCATGGCTTAGTTTGTATCCTGCAACGTTCCACAAACAGATAAAAAAAGAGGAGACACCAGGTAGCAAAGCACCCTAAGACACCTTGCCACTCATGTCAGTTCTAGGCTTTGGAGATGATGGGACACAATCCGCCAGTAGCCTCAGTTGAAAAAAAATAAGTTGCTTAAGAGAGAGAGATTCCAGGCAGTAAAGTTTATATGATGGGTTTATATCTCCTAAAATGCTTTTTTTCAAGTGAGCTATTAAAGGTCTGAAGGAAGGAAGGAGAGGGAGGGAGGGAGGGAGGAAGGAAGGAAGGAAGGAAGGAAGGAGAGGGAGGGAGGGAGGGAAGAAGGAAGGAAGGAAGGAAGGAAGGAGAGGGAGGGAGGGAGGGAGGAAGGAAGGAAGGAAGGAGAGGGAGGGAGGGAGGAAGGAAGGAAGGAAGGAGAGGGAGGGAGGGAGGGAGGGAAGAAGGAAGGAAGGAAGGAAGGAGAGGGAGGGAGGGAGGGAGGGAAGAAGGAAGGAAGGAAGGAAGGAAGGAAGGAGAGGGAGGGAGGGAGGGAGGAAGGAAGGAAGGAAGGAAGGAAGGAGAGGGAGGGAGGGAGGGAGGAAGGAAGGAAGGAAGGAGAGGGAGAGAGGGAGGGAGGGAGGGAAGAAGGAAGGAAGGAAGGAAGGAAGGAGAGGGAGGGAGGGAGGAAGGAAGGAAGGAAGGAAGGAGAGGGAGGGAGGGAGGGAGGGAGGGAGGGAGGGAGGAAGGAAGGAAGGAAGGAAGGAAGGGACCAATGGTTCACTATGGGCATGGTTTTGTTGAAACCTTGAAGTAAGTGCTGGTTTTTAGCAAAACCACCATAAAACATGGTCACATGACTGAAGAACAGCTGTAAATAGAGCCAGTTTGGTTGACTGATTAAGGCACCAAGCTAGAAACCAGGATGCTGTGAGTTCTAATCCTGCCTTAGGCATGAACATTGGCTGGGTGACTATGGGCAAGTCACTGTCTCTGAACAATCCATACAGGATTGTTGTTGTGGGGAAAAAGAGGAGAAGGAAGGTGTGTTGAATATGTTCACTGCCTTGAGTTATTTATAAAAATAAGAAGGTGGGATACAAATTAATGGCTGCTGTGTTTCTGAGAGCCCGAAATTTGGTCAATGGACTACAGGGAAGGGCCTGATCATAGGAATTTTGAATCCAGATGTAAGTAGCACCAAGGTAGGCCCACTGTAACTTCAAACGATTGCTAAGCAACCAATCATATATCGAGGATTACCTGTAGTACATGACTTGTGGACTCAGCCAAGAATTACATTCCTCCTTTTTTTTTAATTAGATAAACATTTGTACATGTAAACAAAGAAAAAATTCAAGTTAAATGCCATTAACTTAATACAATCATTTTAAATTTGTAGACCTTCTTCACTCCGCGTAGCCAAGTTTAACTATAAACCAACTACATTTTAAAATTTTTAACTTTCACTTCTTTTCAGATCAATCCATTGGATATCAAACAAACAAGTCATCTTATTAAAATTAATAATTTTCATGTCGATACACCCTTCCCTCCAGCAAGTACATTCTTAGTCTATTTGATATATACCTTCCAATAATCAATAGATAAATATTTGTATATGTAAACCAGGGGAAGATTCAAGCTAACTGCTATCCAACTTAACACAATCGATTTAAATTTAAATTTGTAAACATTCTTCACTCCCTGTGTCAAGATTTAACTATAAGCCAGATACATTTTCTTTGATTGGTGTTTCTCTTGTATGTAGTCTATCCACTGTTTCCAGTCTATCATATATTGTTCATTTGAGCGATCCTTCAAGTATGCCGATATTTTAGCCATTTCTGCCAAATTTATTACTTTCAAAGTCCATTCTTCTATAGGTGGTATTTCTGGCTTCTTCCAGTATTGTCCCACCAGCAGTCTCGCTGCTGTGATCAAGTTCAGAATTAAGTTTGTCTCTGTGGTAGTGCAGTCTTTTATGATCCCTAACAAAAACACCTGAGGTAGAAATTCAATACGCTTTTTCAAAATGGTTTGGAGTGTCCACCATATTTTTCTCCAGAAGGCTTTAATTTTTCTACATGTCACTGAATTGCAAAATGTGTTCCTAGCCTAGCAACCCACATCATGCAATCTTCCTCAAACTGCAAAGCGGTTGCAAAATAGAGTTTTGCAAACAACATCCAGGTACGTCTGTGGAGATTCTTGGTCATCCAGCTCATGGTTGTCCCAAAGGTGCTACTTTGTTTTTTTCTTTGAAGACTGAACCAGAACTGAACCAGAACTGAAGAAGCTTCTTGGGAGAGAAGTGAAACGTCTTCAGAGAATAAAGAAAGTCCAGGTGCCTTTTGGGTGTTGTTTTGTGTCTGCTTGCTGTTTGTTTGCTGGGCGAAAACTGGAGAGCAACGTCATTCCCCCTCTTAGAAGCAGCCATAACAACAATAGGAGCAGGAAAAGGGGACAAGGACATCAAGATTTTCGCTCCAGATTTGGGCTCATTTCCCCGGTTGCTCAGCCCAACCTTGAAGAAACACAAAAGGGAATCAAATCACAAGTCACAGCTCTGGATGTGTCATTAGTGACTCAATCCTTGCATTTCTGGAATAGAATCAAACGTCCAATTTGCCAGAGAAACCCGTGTTTTTTTCAGTTGAATGCGGTTTTACTCATCCAGTGAATTTCAGTTCTAAGAACCAGTTTCTTCAAACAGAAACTAGTCAGATACGTGTTTTTCTAAATTCAGGCGTGGAAGCATGGCATGGCAGACACAAGTAGACCTTGACTTACAAACACAGTTAAGGCCAAAATTTCTCTTGCTGAGACAGTTGTTAAGTGAATCACTGTAGTTATTAAATTAGTCACACGGTTGTTAAGTGAATCTTGACTTTGCTTGTCAGAAGGTTGCAAAAGGGCATTCTCACAATCCTGGGAGTGTGCAGCCGTTATACATATGAGTCAGTTACCAAGGGTCTGAATTTAGATCACATGACCACGCGTGTTTTGCAACGGTCGTAAGTGTGAAAAAAGGTCATAACTTACTTTTTTCAGGGTGGCTGTAACTCTGAGTGGCCAATATATGAATTGTTGTAAGCTGAGGACTTCCTGTATTATTTTTCCAGCCAGCAAAGCTCACCAATAACAAGCGATCAAATCTTCCGAAGAAATGACAGCCGTCAAGTACAGATTTGGAAAGCAAAAGTTCCTCCTTCTTCCATCTCTAGTATTGTTTGATGCATAATTTAATTAAGAATCCCGCTGCATCTCTCCAAGCATTACGTTGCCCGTTCTGATAGCAGCTTAAAAAAGGGGGGGGGTTGAATGCAGAGTCAAGGTGGAACTTCAATTTTATTTTATTTTATTTTATTTTATTTTATTTTATTTTATTTTATTTTATTTTATTTTATTTTATTTTATTTTATTTTATTTTATTTTATTAGACTTATATGCCGCCCTTCTCCCAAGACTCAGGGCGGCTCACAACAAAAATACAAGTATAACACAAAATCAATTAAAACTACAATTCACAGTGTAAAAACCAGGCAATCAATTTCATTCATACAACACACAGTCACAATCAGAGGCCCGGGGCAGAGCGCAGCTCATACGCCCCAAGCCTGTCGGCATAGATGCGTCTTCAGCAGTTTCCGGAAAGCTAGGAGGGAGGGAGCAGTACAAACCTCTGTGGGAAGCTGGTTCCAGAGGGCTGGGGCAGCAACGGAGAAGGCCCTGGCCCTAGGCCCCGCCAGATGACATTGTCCAACAGACGGGACCCGTAGGATGCCAACCCTATGTGCCCTAACCGGTCGCTGGGATTCATGAGGCAGAAGACGGTCCTGCAAGTATCCTGGTCCATTGCCATAAAGGGCTTTATAGGTCATAACCAACCAATTTGAGCACGATTCACCTGCGTCTCCAAATCAGATCAACTTTCTGAACCAGATTGAATCAAATAAATGTAACCACTTCAAACTGTTTCACTTCAGATCACATTAACGATTCAGTTAGGCTGGAGCGTAGCCCTATTAAAAAAGCATTGGCTTCGGGAGATGCTCTGTCCACCTCAGAAACATCGTGAGCTACGTCTAGTTTCTCACCTTCACAACTCAAAGAGATGGGCACTTCAACTCCCAGAATTCCCCATCCCTCTTTGCTGAATTCTGGGAAATGAAGTCTAATCAGGCAGGGAAACTTTGCTTTATTCAGCCCTGAGCAGGGAATGGAGGCTGAGATAGGACAGAACTGATGAAACCCAGTTTGGTTTAATGGTTAAGGTATCAGGCTAGAAAGCAGGAGACTGTGAGTTGAGTTCTAGTTCTGCCTTAGGCGTGAAAGCCAGCTGGGTGACTCTCTCTCAGCCCAGCCCACCTCATAGAGTTGTTGTGGGGAAAATAGGAAGGAATGTTAGATATGTTCACCACCTCGAGTTATTTGTAAAAAGGTGGGATACCAAATAAATCAGCCAATAAATAAAATATAATCAATGTCCTGCTTAACATAATGATAATAATGATAATAATGATAAAGTTGGAAGGGACCTTGGAGGTCATCTAGTCCAACCCCCTGCTCAGGCAGGAAACCCTAATGATGATGATGATGATGATGATAATAATAATAATAATAAAGTTGGAAGGGACCTTGGAGGTCATCAAGTCCAATCCCCTGCTCAGGCAGGTAACCCTATACCATTTCGAACAAATGGCTGTCCCGTTTCTTCTTAAAAACTTCCACTGTTGGAGCATTCACCGCTTCTGGAGGCAGGTTGTTCCACTGGTTAATTGTTCTAACTGTCAGGAAGTTTCTCCTTAGTTCTAGGTTGCTTTTCTCCTTGGTTAGTTTCATCCGTTTCTTCTTGTCCTGCCTTCAGGCACTTTGGAGAATAGCTTGACTCCCTCTTTTTGGGGGCAGCCCTACAAATATTGGAACACTGCTATCATGTCACCCCTCATCCTTCTCTTCATTAAACTAGACATACTCTCTTATGGACATGGCCAGTGAACTTGGGGATGTGGAGAAGAACGGAAGACTTCCAAAACATCACTTCACTTTCTACTGATGTTAGCATCGCCTGCCATAAGCAATGTCCTTTATTATATCCACATCTGGATTCCCTTCACGTTCCAGGAAAGACAACAACCCCTCTCTCTGGAACACCAGGCAGTTTCAGTTTGCCTGCTCTGATATGCACTTCGGAATCACACACTTATGGATAGAATATGATTTGTTCCCCCGTACCACCCCAAACTGAGTATTAAGGAAAATTCCAAAGAATTCAGAAACAGCTTAAATGCAAGTTAAAAACTAAATCATAGCGAGGCTTGGAGAAAGCTGTGTCACTCAAACCCGGTTTTTCAGAATGGCTCTCCAACTGTGATACCTAATTTGGTCCCGTAGTCAGTGGTAGGATTCAAATAGCTGGTTCTCTGTGTGGAGGCTGCTTCCGGAAGTCCATTCTGGCCTTGGGCAACCAAAAATTAGTTACCGGTTCTGCCGAAGTGGTGCGAACCGTCTGAATCCCACCACTGCCCGTAGTGCTCTTGAAGCTGGTATCCAACATGCATTTATTTATCAAATGTACTTATCAGGGAGGGAGAGCAATGGCTCAGCACTTAAAGACACTAAGCTTGTCAGCTGGAAAGCTGACAGCCCAGGTTTGAGACATGAGCTCCACGCAAAGGGGTGAGCTCCCGTTCCTTGCCCCAGCTCCTGCCCAATAGCAGTTTGAAAGCATGCAAATGTGAGTAGATCAATAGGTACCAGTCCAGTGGGAAGGTAACAGCATTCCATGTGCCTTTGGTGCATAGACATGCTGACCACATGACCACGGAAAATGTTTTTGGATAATGCTGGCTCCCTCGGCTAAGAAACAGAGATGAACACCGCCCCGTAGAGTCGGAGAAGATTGGACGGGGGGGGGGGAACCATTACCTTTTATTTATCAAGGACTTTAAAGCCATCTTGATCCCCAGGCCCATGAAAATCCCCCAGCGACATGAGGCATCAGGACGAAGCATGTTCATTTCCAGAAAATGAAAGAGGAGAAAAACTCCACGAGCTTCTTTCTGTTGTTTGTTTTGAAGATCACACTTTGAGGTGTCTTAGAAATGCTCGGCTAGCAGTTGTGAATAGTAGGGGCTGTCCCCAGTAGGATGAGTAAGAAGAACAGAGATGGCCTAACCAAGGAAGGGGAATTCACAAGTTTTTGGCGGCCCTACTAATACCCTGGCTCTGTCCTGACAGTCTGGTCACAAGAATCAGAGCAGGATGGTGGTGAGCAGGATGGGATCAGCAGAAGCTTTCACGTCTTCCTTCTTTTGGTACATGAGGGGATGGTCTACAGTTCCTCGGGCTGAAACTGGAAAGCCAGCACCAAATAGGCTGCTGAAGAAGATGACCTACTCCAAGAAAGGCTTCAGCCTCTCAACGTCTCTCTTCCTGGAGTTTTCTGCATTCAAGGTTCAAAGAAGAACTGCTCTACCCTGAGGTTAGTTGTCTCCTCTAAGTTGGCCAGATGCCTTCATAAAAATATAAGCTCTTGCTTGCCATCTGTAGTACTGCAGTTAAGAACAAGACGGGGAAATGTGGCAGCCTAGGAAACATAGTTTAAGAGCCTGTCATTGCTCCCCACAGCTGAGGAAGTGCTAGGCAGGCCAGCCTTGACCCACAGAGCCTGCACCCCCTTCTTAGCTTTCTTTCTTCCTGTAGCAGGAAGGAAGAGCCTCCTTCATCATCTGTGGTTGCCAGACCACAGCTGAGCAGGTGCATTAATGCTTCCTCTCTTAAACCACCTGAATGGAGCGCTGTTATACTCAATGAGTTCCAAGCTGGACAGATAATCTGTAATGTTCTCTATACTGAGAGAGAAATGGGCATTTACATCAAGCCAACAGAAAAGGCTGGCTCTTGCAACCATCTGAGGGTAGTCCTGTGTCTTAGGATGTCAGAATGGTCTTGTGGGTTTATGCTAGAGCTGATATGTTGCTCGGTAGCCAGAGTATCTGAGCAATGGTTCATGTTGGGCCACTGCAGGCAAGCTTTGATTGTTAGTACAGTTAAATCCAGCTGCTCAAGATGCTGGAATTTCTAGATCAGGAACCAGATAATTCTGCCTGCTGTTGTAAATTTCCAGAGGACTTGGGTTAAATCAGCAAGGTTTGGGGGCTCCATTCCACCTGTTGGAGAAAGGAATGAAGTTTGGGTAAACAGGAGTGGGGGGGGGATTACGTAGGCAGGTGATACCTCTGTTGAGTTAGCATTTTGATCTTATCTTAATTTAATTTTGTTTGAATTTATCTTGATTTTATTTTAAATTTAATTTAAATATCTAGTTTGGATTTAAGGGCTAAAGATTGTTGAATTCTAAGCATAAGCAGAAGGTCCATTTATGGGGCTGGTGTGTGGGGGGGAGGTCTACTCTTTTTGTTTCAAAGTTAAAATAGACCTTGTTGAAGTGTCTTCCACACAACCTCTAGATAATAACTTAAGGCATAATTTTTTAGATGTTAACCAAGCTTATACATATCTATCCTCTCGAGGGATTTTCAATCGACCAAGCAACACTTGTTCATTGGCAATCATGGTTTATTTTCTCCTTCCAAGTTGAATCGCCTGATGAGCTCACAGGAAGAGGCTAGCACTTAATGATGGTGCCCCAACTTTGCCAGAAAAAAAATATTATCATTCATATTTTTGAAATCCATTGCTGTTATTTTTCAGAACTGTACCATCTCTTCTGGGACTTAGGAAGTCAGCATCTAGTACAAGCTTTCTAGAAATGCCAGAGCAGGAACTACTGACTTTCTTCTACCAAGCGGTCTCTCTTTTTAACCATGAATGTTTGTTTGTTGTTTTTGTTCCAAAAGCAATGGAGGAAACTCCAGATCCTGATGTAAACAGGCTGCTCAGTAATTGGTGTAGGATCTGTCCAATAATACCAACAGCTACATCTGATTACTGGGTCTCCTGTGGCATCGCAGCCTACTGCAATCTTCAACCCTTGAGACACCAAACAACTGGATTTGTTCCTTCCAGGAGTGATTTTTCTACCCATGTGTTTCTCAACGTCCAAGCAAGGAAAGAGGGGCAAATTTAAGAAATGTGTCCCATCCATCGTCCCATTGGAGATCCTCATGGTAAAGTGGATTCCCCTGTCTTTCAGGAAGAAAGGTGCAGTGTTCAGATATGATGTGAGCCATCACTGGACTTGATCAATAGAAAAGACCACACCGTCATCCCAGTTAATGTTTCTCAACCACAGCAACTTTACGATGGGTAGACACCCAGAATTCCCCAGTCAGCACGCTTCATAAAGGATGGGCTTCAGTTCCCAGAATGCTGGGAGTCTAAATCTACACAATTTAAGGTTGCTGAGATTCAGAAACACTGTTCTAGCCTAGCTAGGAACTAGTTGACTAAGCATGACAGAACAATTAAGCAGGAGTTTCCTGGAGAATATGATTCTTCCATCCATGGCAGCCAGTCCTGCTTTATTTGACAGGCTGTTGAATAAGTCAACTTGGTAAGTGCCCTGCATCTCTGGTCCCGATGCTACAAACCCATTTAATAATTAGTATTATTCTCAGTTAGATATCCTTGTAAAAGGAAAAAGTAATTCTTCCTTTCTCACAGGATACTACACCAAAATCTTTTTTTGTGTTGCACAGGCCAGGACTTGCAAATGTCATAATGTTGCAATAAATTAACTTTTTCAAAGAATGTTGCTTATTGTGGAATGTTATTTGGATCTGGCTGGGGTCTTTTAATGAAATTGGATGGCATTGGTAATTCTACATATTGCATAAATCATTCCACACATTAATGGTACTTTTTGAGAGCTGAATGCAATGAAATTTGATTTTAATGTATGCTGATTGGCGTACTTTCAAAGTGAGAATAAAGGTGTATTCTATTCTATTCTATTCTATTCTATTCTATTCTATTCTATTCTATTCTATACTATTCTATTCTATTCTATTCTATTCTATATTCCAATATCTATTCTATTCTATTCTATTCTATCTGTTCTGTTCTGCTCTATTCTATTATTCTATTCTATTTGTCAAAGTTTTTTTTAAAAAACTCTGCATATGCTCTGAGCCACGCTATTTCATTGAGGCTGCTGCCTGGTTCACTGCACAGTAAGGAGGGCATTCATTCAGCGGCACAGGGCGGTGAAGAGGGGAAAAAAAAACCCTCTGCACACGCTCAGAGACACCATTTCGTCCAGATCCGGCTTCAGACCCGCTTCCCTCGCACCGAGGGGGGCGGAGCCCAGCCCGATGACGTCACAACCCCGCCCCCCGTCAAGCCCCGCCCAGGCGGCCGTCGCCTAGGTGAGCCACCAAAAAGCGCCGCGTCTGCCGGGCGGCGCGTGCTAGTCGGGTCCCTCCACGTGCAGGCCAGAGCGCGCATGCGCCCCGGCGGAGCGCGATGGAGGGGTCCGCCTACCCGGGGGAGGAGGAGGAGGAGGAGTTGGAGCCGCCCTACGGCCGCGTCGCCCACTCGTGCTCCTCCCTCATCCGCCTCGAGCAGGAGGCCAAGCGCAGGAAGCGGGCGCAGCAGCAGAAGCGCTGCCTCTACACCATCATGCCAGGTGAGGGCCTCCCGCCGGCCCCTTTCCTCCCTCGCCCTCCCTCCCTCCCTCCCTCCCTCCGCCGTTCGACGCGGGGGTGAAGGAGTGACGTCACCGCGGGAGGGGGAGGAGGGTCTTCGGCTTGCTCCGCCCCCTTAGGCCAGGGGTTCTCAACCTTGGCAACTTTAAGACTTGTGGACTTCAACTCCCAGAATTCCTCAGCCAGCTTTGCTGGCTGAGGAATTCTGGGAGTTGAAGTCCACAAGTCTTAAAGTTGCCAAGGTTGAGAACCCCTGCGCTTAGGCTTTCCCTTTCTCTCTCCCCCCCCTTGAGGAAGGAGGTGGGTTGGCTTTGCTGGTGCCTTCTGCCCCTGCTGGGACTCCATTACCCATCTTCCCCGGCCTCTGGGAGGGAGGGCCGCACGCCTCTCTACCCCTGCTGGCTGGTCCTACCTTACAGGGGTGTCAGGGAGACGCCCCGAGGGGGCAGGGAATGGAATCAGGGAGGTTCCCCTTGAAAGCTGCTGGAGGAAATCCATTTCCATCCATGGTTCTAGAGAGGCATTGAAATTATTATTAGTAGTACTATTATTATTACTTTTATTTTACTGTTATTTATTTATTTAATTAGATTTCTATGCCGCCCTATTCCAAGAACTCAGGGCGGCTTACAACATGGATACTCACATGAAGAAATCTAGCATTAAATACATTGTAAAACCCATTAATTAAAAAACAGTCACCCAAAAACAGACATGCAAACATACATACACTGGCTGGGGCCAGGTGTTAACTGCCCCAGGCCTGTCGGCAAAGATGAGTCTTCAGTAATTTGCGAAAGGCGGAGAGGGTGGGGGCAATATGGATCTCCGGGGGGAGTTGATTCCAGAGGGCCGGGGCCGCAACAGAGAAGGCTCTTCCCCTAGGCCCCGCCAGGCGACACTGTCTGGCTGACGGGACCTGGAGAAGGCCCACTCTGTGGGCCCTAACCGGTCGCTGGGTTTCATGGGGCAGTATACTATTACTATTATTAGTATAATTGTTACTGGTTTTGTTAAAAAAAATCCCTGGCTGGGCAGTTCTGGGAGTTGAACTCCCCCTATCTTAAAGTTGCTGGGTTGGAGAAAAAACACTGAAGGAGATAATTAGTAGTAATAATAATAATATAATAAAGTTGGAAGGGGTCTTGGAGGCCATCTAGTCCAACCCCCTGCTCAGGCAGGAAACCCTATACCATTTTGGACAAAGGGCTGTCCATTTGTGGTCCTAAATTTGCACATCCCTTGCTTGTGCTACTCTGAAGTGCCTAATAGTTTATTTGGAATCATCTTACTATTTTTCTTTTAAAAAAAAAAAAGCTCCTCTCCACTAATGTGTACTTAATTTTATTTATTTATTTGATTTGGGTTTGTATGCCAAATAAAATAAAGGATGGGCTTTATATTACTATATCCCACTTTGTTGTGTACATTTGTACAACATCAAAATTAAGCATCCGGGGAGGTTGTTTTGAATTTATTTAATTGCCCAGAGATTTCTCACGGCAACTCAGAACATTCCCTGACTCATTTGACCCTCACTATAACTCTCTAGGGCAGTGATGGCGAACCTTTTAGAGACTGAGTGCCCAAACTGCAACCCCAAACCCACTTATGCATCGTCGGATGCCTGGTGGGCATGGCCTATTGGGTGGGCATGGCTGCGGTGGTAACAGCAGACTGGGTGGGACTAAAAAGTTCAATCAATCAATTCCAACTTCGCAAGATCTTTTTTTTTTCCTCCGAGAAGTTGAAATTGACTGATAGAACCTATTTTTTTTTTTTTGTACACGGTGGCAGAGGCCTAAAGAAGCGAAAAGGTTTTATAAAACCCAGCTGAAGGCCTAGGACTGGGGCGACGGCGCTCGTGCCCACAGAAAGGGCTCTGAGTGCCGCCTCTGGCACCCGTGCCATAGGTTCGCCACCACTGCTCTAGGGCAGCCGTCCTTAAGTTACAAGCAGTTGCCCCAAAGGGGTAATTGGTACATATCCTGCAGGAAATTGGAGCAATTTATAATGGACCCAATTTGGGACTGCTGCTGCCGAGACCCTTGTTTAAACAAATTACGTGTGTGCACACACGCGTGTTGGGAGTAATGACAGTATTTGAGACAGGAAAAGGGATAATTGGGTCAAACCATTTAGAAACCACTGCTCCAGGGAGTTCTAGGTTTCCTTTATACAGGTCTTGCGTACTTAATATCAGTTGTGTTGATCCAGAGCTGTGATGTCCTGTTTGTGGCTTTGCCACATCCAAAGTGGAGTTGGAATTGGGAAGAAGAAGCAGCCACCATCAGTTCAGGACTGCCCTGAAGCCCTGTTCATTCTTAGTCTGTTTCAACTCAGCTCTCGGATTTGTAGCTGGAAATAACAAAAGCCTTCACTTTGCTTTTATTTCACTCCCCGCTCATCCTTTTGGCTTGTACAGTAAAAATAAAATGGTGTATATTTTCCTTAGTGATTCAAAAGCCATTCTTGGTGAGATGTTGCTGTCCTTTGCATTAACCCAGCCCTATCCTTTTCAGAAATTCATTTTATTTATATGTACATTTTCCTTGGGGGGCGGGAAGGGCTCTAAAGGATTGCTTAGACAGTCCTGCCGAGTGTGTTTAGTTGAGAGAGTGTAACTGATGATCAAATGTTACTCATCTGTGTGTATAAATGGGGCATCTGACGTACCATAGCCGGCATCCTAGGTATCAGTTTACACAGACCTTGGCTGCGCTAAAAAATACTGCTCTTGAAAATTTCTCCACTCAACTAACTTACAGGTTGGGTTCTTCATATGATTTAGCTGGAGATTAAACACATGAAGAGGGAGTCAAGCTGTTCTCCAAAGCGCCTGAAGGCAGGACAAGAAACAATGGATGGAAACTGATCAAGGAGAGAAGCAACCTAGAACTAAGGAGAAACTTCCTGACAGTTAGAACAATTAACCAGTGGAACAACCTGAAGTGGTGAATGCTCCAACATTGGAAGTCTTTAAGAAGTGACTGGACAGCCATTTGTCCAAAATGATATATAGGGTTACCTGTCTGAGCAGGGGGTTGGACTTGATGACCACAAAGGTCCCTTCCAACTTTATTATTATTATTATTATTATTATTATTATTAGTTTTAGACTGCTTGCAGGAATTGAGCATGGCTAGTCTAGAGAAAAGAAGGGCGAGAGGTGACATGATGGTGTGCAAATGTTTGAGGGGCTGCCACAAAGATGTGTGTGTGTGTGTCAACCTATTTTCCATAGCACCAGAGGACAGGACAAGAAGTAAGGTGGAAGCTCATTAAAAGAGAGAAGCAACCTACAACTAAGGACACATTTCTGACAGTCACAACAATTAATCAGCGTAATGATTTGCTTCCAAAAGTTGTGGGTGCTCCATCACTGCAGGTTTTTATGAAAAGACTGGACAGCCACTTGTCTGAAATGGTATAGGGTCTCCTGCTTGAGCAGGGGGCTGGACTAGAAGACCTCTAAGGTCCTCTCCAACTCTGTTCTTCTCTTAAGTTCTGTTTAAAAAAGCAGAGGTTCTCAATATGCCTCTTTGTGGTTTTGCAGCTTGAAAGTAGATTGTGGGAAGCAGTTCAAAATCCACGATTGAGTAATATGTTTAATAGCGACAGACCAAAGCAGAATAAAAAGAATGTACAATCTTCCAAATTCTTCAAAACACCTAATTTTTTTCCCTTTTTTTCTGTTTTTCCTTTGCACCTTCTTTTTCTCTAGTGTTTTCCTGTTTTTCTTTTTTTTTTATAAATTTTATCTTTGGCAGAAGTGTAACAAAGTATATTTTTTAAAAAAACAAGCTACAGAGGGAAGGAAAGATGCATAGCAAGAAATACAAAAATAACACAATACATTAGGTCATTTGCAACAAACAATACAGCAAGTTTAAAACCATTAAAAAATTGTGGTAATGAGATCACTATCAAGAACTCATCTGACAAATTTTAGCACATGCTAATTTAGATTTATTTATTGCAGCTAAATAATTTCTTATTGAAAACCTCAGGGAAAGCAAGCACAATGCAAAACAGCTCAAAAGCTGTAATCTTTAACTAATAGTAATTCTAAACTAAAAGACAGTGATTCCTTTTAGCATTTCAGAAGTTTCCGGATTTCAGTTCACATTAATTTTCAGTATACATAGTTTTGGATGTAATGTTTTGGAAACCAAGTAGCGAATGAATAGAATAGAATAAAATATAAATAGAATAAAATAAAAATAGGAATGGAATGGAATGGTAATAGAATAGAATAGAGTAGAGTAGAGTAGAATAGAGTAGAATAGAATATATGGAATGGAATCAATGGAAGAGGAGAGAATAGAATAGAATAGAATAGAATAGAATAGAATAGAATAGAATAGAATAGAATAGAATAGAATAGAATAGAATAGAATAGAATAGAAAATATGGAATGGAATATAATATGGAATGGAAAGGAATAGAATAGGAATAGAATAGAATAGAATAGAATAGAATATATGGAATGGAATCAATGGAAGAGGAGAGAATAGAATAGAATAGAATAGAATAGAATAGAATAGAATAGAATAGAATAAAAAAGAAAATATGGAATGGAATCATAGAATAGGAATAGAATAGAATAGAATAGAATAGAATAGAATAGAATAGAATATATGGAATGGAATCAATGGAAGAGGAGAGAATAGAATAGAATAGAATAGAATAGAAAATATGGAATGGAATATAATATGGAATGGAAAGGAATAGAATAGAATAGAATAGAAAATATGGAATGGAATCAGAATAGGAATGGAATAGGAATAGAATAGAATAGAATATATGGAATGGAATCAATGGAAGAGGAGAGAATAGAATAGAACAGAATAGAATAAGAATAGAATAGAATAGAATAGAATAGAATAGAAAATATGGAATGGAATCATAGAATAGGAATGGAATAGAATAGAATAGAATAGAATATATGGAATGGAATCAATGGAAGAGGAGAGAATAGAATAGAATAGAATAGAATAGAAAATATGGAATGGAATCATAGAATAGAATAGGAATGGAATGGAATAGAATAGAATAGAATAGAATATAAATAGAATAGAATCTTTAAATGTACACTAATCAGCATACATTAAAATAAAATTTCGTTGCATTCAGCTCTCAAAAAAATGAAACTTTGTTTCCATTCTGGTCATTAATATATTTGCATTCCATGTTAGTGGATGCCAATAAACTCTGTACAAAAACAACAACAACTAATTGTATCTTATGAATTGTGTTCTGGAAAACACAAACATTTGTGCACTCTTGAGCTATTTAGTTGGTCCTCATTAAGTATTCAGCATTTCTGCATTTTTCTCTGTCCCCATGGCTTGTATTTATTTTTTTTTTTGTTATGAGCTAACACTTTCTGGAAGGAAGTTGAGATGAAAAGTTCTTTTCTATAATACTGGGTTTTGCACCCAATACAATTGCAGGCGTTGTTATTTAAGATGATAATAATTGAACGTGTTTAACAGAAACAGATGTACAATGTTAGAACTGGAAAGTGCCATTTAGAGGAGCCTATGAAATGTCAACGTATTTATTGCAGTTCTACAAGCTCCTCTGTCTACATTCATCTCTATTAAATTCATACATTTATAGACAGACATAATAGGGATATTGTAACTCCTGATAGTCAGCAGTGAGTTAGCTTACAATGCTGCATTCTAACCACTGCACCAACATGGCTAAAATATGTTAGGCTAAAATATGCTTGGCTTGTTTTTGATTTGATTATGATTTATTAATATTTTTGCCAGTGAGGCAAACCATTGCTTTTTTTTTTTTTTTTTTTTTTGCAAATGATGTCATTTTTCATTTGCTCCATAAATTTGTGGGGAACAATCCATGGATGAGAGCAGGGTGTGAATTGCATTTGTGAAAGTAGCGTCTGCCATTTCACTTCTTTTTGCATTTTATTTTCTTTTTTTTAATCACCTTATGATTTTTACCCTGATTTTTCAGGGAGGCAGAATAGTGATGAGGATGTGCTGGACCTGGCTGAATACACAAAGAATCAACCATGGTGGCGCAAACTATTTGGGCCGAGTTCAACGTCCAATGAAGAAAAATACAACGTGGCCACCCAGCTGGCGATTGGAGGCGTCACGGGATGGTGAGGCTGCTCCGTGTGCTGGTTGTCCTTGGATTGAATGATGGGTGACAGCTGGCTTCATTCCCAAGGCAGGATTAGAACTCACTGTCTCCTGGCGATTGGCCCAAAGTCACCCAGCCTCCTTTCATGGCTAAGGCGGGACTAGGATTCCCAGTCTCCTGGCGATTGTCCCAAAGTCACTCAGTCAGCTTTCATACCTAAGGCGGGAGTAGAACTCACAATCTCCTCCCAATTGGCCCAAAGTCATCCAGTTAGCTTTCATGCTTAAGGTGGAACTCCTGGGGATTGGCCCGCTTTTCATGCCTAAGATCAGGGGTAGGCAACCTTGGCTCTTTTATGACTGGTGGACTTCAACTCCCAGAATTCCTGAGCCAGCCATGCTAAGGGGAAAGGGAGAAGTTTCAAAGCTGAACCATGGTGGCTCAGGAATTCTAGGAGTTGAAGTCCATGAGTCATAAAAGAGCCAAGGTTGCCTACCCCTGCACTAGCCTATCCTGCTGGCTGGGGAATTCTGGGAGTTGAAGTCCACGAGTCATAAAGCGGCCTAGGCCTAGGGCAGGTGTAGGCAACCTTGGCTCTTTTATGACTCGTGGACTTCAACTCCCAGAATTCCTGAGCCAGCCAACCTTGGCTCTTTTATGACTATGCGGGCTCAGGAATTCTGCGAGTTGAAGTCCACGAGTCGTAAACGAGCCAAGGTTGTCCACCCCTGCCTAAGATGGAACTTCAGTCTCCTGGGTCCTCATCTGGTGCTTGAACCATGACATCAAACTGACTCTCCTCTAGCCTGGTTTTATTTGACACTCTCCCTTTGGATTCACAGGTGCACCGGGTTCATCTTCCAGAAGGTTGGCAAACTAGCCGCGACAGCAGTGGGCGGGGGCTTCTTCTTGCTTCAGGTGGGTTCTTGCTTGGGCTTGGGTTGATGGGCAGCACAAGGGGAACCCCATCTGTCTTCAGCATGTTTTATCTCAGCGGTGGTAGTAATTAGGATAGTTTAATAGAGCCTTAGGTCCCTTGCATTTTGAGTTGGCCGTGTAGCACATTCAGATGTGACATACTCCCCTTTTACTGCAGAACTTCTTTATAGACATATTCAGGTCAGGGACAGCCTCATGTTATTGTGTGTCATGGGATACCCTGCTGTTCCCGATAGGACAGCTTTGCTTGGAGAGATCGGGAACAGGGAACAGGTGGTTCTTCCTGTCTTTCAATAACATCGGGGCAGTTGCCAAGGGGGTCTTTCATACCGCAGCCAGTTTTGCAGTTTGATTAGCTATAGAGGGTGGCATCCATTGGAGCTGCCTGCAAGGGTCAGGGAGTTGAGTTCCTGCTCTGCAGTAGTCCCGCTCCTTCCTGAGCAGAAAATGTCCGCCGTGCATGCCTTCCTTCCTTTGTCACGAAGTGAGTCAGCTAGGGCAGGGGTAGGCAACCTTGGCTCTTTTATGACTTCATGGACTTCAACTCCCAGAATTCCTGAGCCAGCCATGCTGAGGGCAAAGGGAGAGGTTTCCATGCTGAGCCATGCTGGCTCAGGAATTCTGGGGGTTGAAGTCCACCAGTCATAAAAGAGCCAAGGTTGCCTACCTCTGGCCTAGGCCGCTTTATGACTCGTGGACTTCAACTCCCAGAATCCCTGAGCCAGCATGGCTCAGCTTGGAAGCCTCTCCCTTTCCCCTCAGCGTGGCTGGCTCAGGAATTCTGGGAGTTGAAGTCCATGAGTCATAAAAGAGCCAAGGTTGCCTACCTCTGGCCTAGGCCGCGTTATGACTGGTGGACTTCAACTCCCAGAATCCCTGAGCCAGCATGGCTCAGCTTGGAAGCCTCTCCCTTTCCCCTCAGCGTGGCTGGCTCTGGAATTCTGGGAGTTGAAGTCCACGAGTCATAAAAAGGGCTAAGGTTGCCTACCCCTGAACTAGGGAAATGAGCAAATTGTCCAGGAAAACCTGTCTTTACGGCCAGACCTTTGCTTCATGAAACCTTCCCTCCTCCCCTCCAGCTTGCAAACCACACAGGATACATCAAAATCGACTGGAAGATGGTGGAGCGAGATGTAAGCAAAGCTAAGAAGCACCTGAAGTTTTCGGGTAGCACCTCCAACAAGCTGGCGCCAGAGATGAAGAACCAATTTGATGAGGTGAGGCTGAAGGCCAAGCCCGTGAAAAGATGGGTTTGGAGGGCTGATTGCTGGGGTGTAGCAAAAAACCCCGGAATAATTGTGCAGTAGAGAAGGCGAACTGAAGAATTAGGGTGAACAGTTCGCGGTCCTCCCAGGACTGTGCTTTCCTTCCTAGCTAAGCAACAGTTACACAGCCGTTGAATATCGGTGGCACAGTTTTCTCCAGCATAAAGGCAAGATACCCAGATAGAGAATAGAGCTGGAAGGGACTTTGGAGGTCTTCTAGTCCAGCCCCCTGTTCAAGCAGGAGAAACTATACCCTTTCAGACAGGTGATTGTCTAGTCTCTTCTTAAAAATCTCCAGGGATGGGGCGCCCACGATTTCTGAGGATAAGCTGTTCCACATGTCAGTGAATGTCCTTAAATAACCTTAACAGAGTTTCAAAAAAATCTCCTTCCCAAATCTGTATAGATGCGACTGCACCCCTGCACCATCACCTCTTCCCCCGAGCAACTTTGACTAAGCTCTGGGCATCCACAGGGCATGTCTGCTAGATTGCACATGGCCTGTTAGATCACCTTTTGAGGAATCCACTAACATAAGAACATAAGAAGAGCCATGCTGAATCAGGCCAAAGCCCATCGAGTCCAGCATTCTGTGTCACACAGTGGCCCACCAATTGTACATGGGGATCTTGAGCAGAAAGAGAAGCCAAACCCCCCCTTTCCCTTGACCCCCAACAAATGGTACTCAAGGGAATCCTGCCTGCCTCAACCAACATAGAGGCAGCACATGGACATCCGTTTTAATAACCACCGATACACTTTGCATCCATGAATCTATCTAGCCCTGCCTTGAAGCTGTCAAGGCTGACAGCTGTCACGACCCCTTCTGGAGGTGAATTCCATAAATCAACGACCCTCTGGGTGAAGAAATATTTCCCTTTATTTGTCCTCACTTTCTTAGCTATGAGCTTTAGGGAGTGCCCCCTTGTCCTGGTATTGTGTGATAGAGAAAAGAATTTTTCTCTATCCACCTTTTCTATCCCATGCATGATTTTATACACTTCGATCAAGTCACCCCTTAAACGCCGTCTTTCAAGGCTGAAGAGACCAAGGCGTTGCAATCTGGTTTCATAAGGGAGGCGCTCCATTTCCTTGATCGTTCTTGTTGCCCTCTTTTGCACCTTTTCCAGTTCCATTATATCCTTCTTGAGGTGCGGTGACCAGAACTGTACACAGTACTCCAAGTGTGGTCTCACCATCGATTTGTACAGAGGCAATACAACACTAGATTAGACAACTGTCAATTGTTTTGCTCAATTCTCTTTGTTGACTTTTGGGGATCTTTGTTTCACCCGTTACCATGAGGTGATCGGCCAGTTATGAGACAGGGCTTACATGTGTCCAACCTCAGCTTGTTTTAGCCACAGAACTTTGGAGAAACCATAAATGTTGGTTCTGCAGAAATTGCTCAGATGCAAAGGATGGTTTGTGAACCAGAATAGCAGGGTTCACCCAACATGCTAAAGAAACGTCATTAAAGTTTACATAAGATACTCAAACTGCAAAAGAGCTAGGCATTTTCTAACTTAAACGAGGGAAGCAATTCTGGAAGCAGGGTAGCTTTGCTGAGTGCTGCTTTGGATTCATTGTAGTCCAATCGGCTCGCTTGGCTGTGTCATTTTACCTCCCGGCTGTTCCCAAAGAAATACTGATTTGTGAGGACTTTTAAAACAAGGCTTTTCAACCAGTGGTACGGGTACCACCTGTGGTACAGTGGCACCTGGCAGGTGGTACGCGACCATCCTAGAAAAGTGGTAGCGGGGGAGAGGAATGAGCTGAACCAGTGGCAGCACCGCACAAGCCTGAGCGAGAGACGGCTGGAGCTGCAGGGCTGTCAGGGCTCAGCAGAAGCGCCAGGATCGGTGCTTCTTCGGGACTGTCAGGGCTCAGTGGAAGCGCCAGGATCAGCGCCAGGCTCCAGCTGGAGCTCGGCACTGATCCTGGCGCTTCTTCTGAGCCCAGAAGAAGCGCCGATCAGCTGGAATGTTGCAGCATCTCCAGGGTCTTGTGATTTACATTCAGATGCTTGGCAACTGATTCATATTTATGACGGTCACAATGTCCCAGGGTCATGTGAAGCGACCAAAACCTGCTAAAACCATCCAGCAGATGATGGGAATAAAAACCAAACACCCCCCACCCCACCCCCACTGCCAATCCTCAACAGAAATGCTCACAACAATGAAAACCTCGGACAGGAGGAAGAGCGCCGCTGGGCGGGCAGGTGGGTGTCTTGCTCGGCTGTGGCTTGGGGGGCACTTTTTTCAGTGCCATTGTAACTTTTAACAGTCACTAAGTGAACTGTTGTAAGTCGAGGACTACCTGTACTTCATCACTTTTTTCCTTTTTTTTTTTTTGGTCATCAAGTTTTTGACCCCTTGCTGGGCGACTGGTGGCCCTCGGATGTTGCCGTATTCCTAAAAGTGGCACAGTGGGTGAAAAGGTTGAAAAGCCCTGTTTTAAAAGCTCTAGCAGCGAAAGTACGAAGAGTCCAAGCCCAGCCCCTGTAAACTTTTCCTTTCTCGCTCCAGGCCGTCAGTTTTCTGAAGAGGAACGTTCTGCTGTCTGGAGGCTTCGTTGGTGGGTTCTTGCTTGGCATGGCTTCTTAGGAGTCCTGCCCAATCTGCCTTTCCATCTGCTGGTGCTGCGGCCATCTTCTGCTTGGTTCCTCCAGTGCCCGGTTAGCCCACTGAAGCACTCAGCCTCCTGACTTGCCTTTTTTTTTTTTTTGATACCTGCAAAGTAGCACCTAGAAACACCACCACTAGCTCTTTTTTCCCCCATTGGTTCCTCCTTTTTTTATTCGATACAGGAGGGAAATTGGATTAATCTTCAGGATGCGCTCCATCCCTGCCTGAGATTCCAGAATCTGCAGAATTTTCCTTCCTTCCCACAGTGTTTATTTTTCCCCTTTTGCTGGCGTAACCTAGACACCTTACTGTGGAAGGACCCATAGCATCTGCTTTTGCGTTCATCTTTCGTTAAGGGTCAAGAGAACTTCCTGCACCCCCTGGCAGACCACAGAAGTCAGCAGGTCTACAGGATGGGATGAGAGCATATCCTGAAATAACTGCCATCTAGAAAGGGCCGCTTCTTCCTGGCTTCCTAGCAAAGTCGGTGCCTGGGGAGCAACGGCCCCTTGGACTCATCCAAGTTTTTATTTATGCTACAGGATTACTGGAATAATCTGTGGAAACTCTTTTGACTGCTGTGTGGGATTCTCTGTAGTCCTCCATGCCTGACGGGAGGCCTGGAAGACTTTTGGCAGGGCTGCCTGTCAAGGACAACATCGTTCGTGGTAGCCCTGCGGAGACGGTCAGAGTAAAACGGGCTTCTCCGTGGTGGGATGGCTGCAGGATTAGAGTCTGGCGCTTGCAGCTGTTAAGATAAATTCAAGTCTTGGTAGCAACTGCTTGTGAATCACGGGAGTGGGATTATGTTGAGGGTCTCGACTGTCTGGTTCAGAATTCGTTGAGCTGTGGGCTGCAGGGTGAAGAGGGAGCTGGGTAGGGGTCCTCCAGCATCGGAGGATTAATTTTAGCTCGGAGTGAAAGGGGCAGAATTTGTTTCCCTTTATAGGAATGGATATTGAGCGGAAAGATATAATGCTTTAGGTGTGATTTCTCCCGAGGTTCTCACCATTTTATCCGTGGGATAATGGCATTAGCTCATAGATTCATCCTTTCCCCCCCCATCCCTATAAATGCATGCATTATTGAATAGCGGAAAGCTTTCTTGGCCTGCAACCTCTTTCATTGATCTTAGGTAGAGCTCTGTGCCATAAAGACTTACGCCGTCCTTAGAGCGTTTATAGCAATAGCATTTAGAATTATATACCGCCCTGTAGTACTTGCAACGTTCTCTGGGGGGGGGTCTGGAAGGTAGAAGCGTTATCTGCATGTTGCCTCCATCAATCTGGGCCTTCATTTTGCCAACCTCAGAAGGAAGGCTGAGTCGACCTTCAGCCCTGTCAGGATCGAACTCCTGGCAGTGGGCAGAGTTGGCTTGCAATACTGCATCCTAACCACCATCGGGGCTTATCATCATAGGTGCCCCCAAGGCTCGTCATACGTTTCTAAGAACATACAGGACAATGTTTCACCTTGCGAAAACTACGTCCTCTAGCTTTATGAGACTATTGGAGGAAAACAACCAGCTTGATATTCTGACAACTTGAAATCTCCGGAGTTAAAGGCAGACTTGCTTTCACGGCAAATCACTGATATCCTGACCTGAACCAAGGCAACAACAAGAAATTAGTGTTTCTCAAACTTGGCAACTTTTTAAGAAATGAGGACTTTGCCTTCCAGAATTCCCCAGCCAGTATACCTGGGGAGTCCACGTGTCTTAAAAATCGCCAAGTTTGTGAAGCACTGGTCTTGAATAATGGCGTTTTCTAGTAGTTGAGCAAAGATTAAGGGCCTAAATTTGTGACTGCGTGTATTCATACCACGTGTCTTTTGTCATTCCTGCTTCCCAAAGAAAATCTATGATCACTGTAGTCCTTGCACAGTAGAATTCTGAGTACTTGCAGGACAGGTTTTAACGATTTCAAAGATCCCCAAAACTTCTGGTGAATTTCATTGAGACAGAGAGTCCAGTTTCAAGGTTTTTATTATCTACCAGGAGATGCCTAAAATAATTTCCATGCTAGGAAGTCTTTAAACACAAGAGGGAGCTTGAATAAGCCGACTGACCTATTGGGAAACACGAGAGAATAATGTCACCCTTTGGGGATACAGAATGGAGGCAGGAAAAAAAAAATCTTTTAAAAGCATTTCAGTAGAAGACATTCAACTGACAGTTCTTTTATATAGCACTTTGGATTTAGCCTTCTGTTTAAATGTTTTTAAAATATTTGTTTTTCCCCTTGCAGGAACATAAATGGCTCACTTGTCTACATTTTAAAACAGATGTGTCTTTCTCCCAGAATCGCACAACTCTTACTTATGATGTAAAGACATAGTTGCTTTGCAATTAGTTACCGTCTATATAATCCAAAGGCACCTTTAGAGATTGAAGTTAAAACATTATAGAAAGTGGGTCAAATTTAATTTAACTGGCTGGGGCACAGTTGCAAAACTGAATACTGAATCCTATCAGCCTTGTGTGTCAGACTTTAGAGGAATCTACAATTCTAGGTTTTTATACAATATTCAAATGTTTTGAAGTGAGAATTAAATGGTTTTTTGGAGTCTTATTTATTCAATCTGTATGCCCTCAGAGCTCTTGGAAAATGGAAAATCTCTTAGAAGTGTGAGGTTCATGTATTTTTTCAATTAAGCCTAGAAGAATTAAAAGGAAACGTTGAAAAAGGTTACGATTGTAATTACTCATCATAATTTTGTCTCGTGTGGCTATTGGTGTTTGCTGAATAGTGGACAACCTGATGCTTTGCTAATTAGTTTATATGATTGATTAATACCAAATATTCTATTGTATGTCCTACAAAGCAGTGGGCCTATTTCATATACAGATCTTTCTTATAATTTGCAATACAGACATTCATTTTTATTAAGTCCAGGCTGTACCGCAAATAACTCTTTTCCTGAACTTGGAAAATCCCAGACAAGTCAGATCACAGCTCCATATTATCATTGTCTGGCCTTGGACTGTAACTCGCATGATTCTGGCTGTGCTAGTTGTGGCACAAGCCTATATCTGGTTTATACTGGGCTGGCAATAGGAATACAGGACTCCGTTCTAGAGCGTTTTTTATTTTACTTGGAAGAGCTAGAGAATAAGCTCAGAGCCTTGTGTATACAAAACCAGGCACCGTTCTGCTGAGCTATAGCCTCTCCCTGCAAACTTCCAACAAATCTGATAACTTCCTCAAATTACTGAAAAAGAATTGCAGATATAAAATACACATTCTGAGGATTTTTGTGGTTTGACTTCAGCTACTGAATGTCCTGCCCATGACATTCATCGGACTCGAAATAAGGGGTTATCTCTGCAATTATTTGGACCGCTAATAACTATGCATTTCTCAGTGACCTGCACTTCACTCTTAAGAGGAGAAACTTAACTTGGTCCTGTCATCCGCATAATTCTGTCCAAGAAAGGCAATTCAAAATAAGTTTGTTCTCTTGGGCCTTAAGTATTAAGATAACATGACCGTACCCTTGTATGGATTGTGTATTTATTGAATTGCAGCAGCTTGTTCCACCAGCTTTGCCAAAGCCCGCTTATGGCGTACACAACATTGCAGTGATTTTGCGATGGTTTCTAACACTGAGGCGGCACAAGATACAGAACAGCAAGAGTTGTAAAGGGTGCTCCAAATCCCTTGGGAAACATTTGACTAAGTCAGGGTGCTACCCTGAAACATTCCATTCATAGAAATGGGATTTCACCTGCATACATAGCAAAAGGTTGAATTTTAAAAATAATACTTGCAACTCTGGCTTTCCACAAAGTGCCTATTGCTTTACAAATAGGGAAAGGGGGTCACACAGCACACAAGGTAGCTATCCCTGAAATCAGCTGCTTCTACCACAGCATTACATAAATCAACATTGTGCAATTGGATTTGACCGCTACTGAATCAAAGTCCAGAGAACTACCGTAGGTGGTTGTATCTTACCTTTTCCCAGTCAGAAAACCTGGCACGTTCGGGTAACCTACTAATGGGCTAAAAAGCCAGCTCTGTGGGCTTTAGTAGTTGCCAACCTGTTCCTGTTGAGCGGAAAAGGACAACCCTTGAACAGAGCGAGAAACAACCGACTTCACAAGCGTGCAAAGTCTTTGCGTTTCAGTGAAGGACCCGCTTTACCTACCACACACATAACAAAAGATGGCCTGAAATTTGACGCCCAGCCAAATGGCTGGATTTCACCTTCCAGTGGAATATTGCTCTTCTGGACCACAGAACAAATGACACGGACTATTCACAAATCGAGGGGTTCTACTCCGAATCTACTTTACAATAAGGCTACAGCAGTTAACATCGTTTTGACAACAAAAGTGCTAGGAGCTCTACTCTTCCGACAGGCGGGCTCGTCGTCTTCGGGTTTCCGTGGGCGTCTGGAAGAGGAGCTGGCTTGCGCTGTGGGAGCAGCCCTCCCATGCAAGAGAATAAATTGAGGTATAGCGCGGTAGCTACGTAGACGGCAGGTAAGGCTGCTCGGCTCTCCCGGAGAAGGGGCTTCCTCAAGACTGCAGAGGGTGAGATTGGTTGGAATCTGGTACCTGCTTCTCTCTCTCTCTTTCCTGCCCCTTAAAACCTGAACAAGAGAGGGATATGCCCGTGGGGTACTGGGCACAACACCGTCTCATCTCCTGGAAGACAGCTTCGCATCTAGATTCCAAGTAGTTGTTTGCTGGAACGAAAGAAGACCCAAGGGTGAGTGGTCTGTAGAATGGAAGGTGGGCAGGCAGCATCCCCTTCAAAATAGACCTATGACCACAAACGGGCACGCTCCATGCCATTTTCAAAAGTCGTTAAGGCAGACATGTCAAACACAAGGCCCGGGCGCTGGATGCGGCCCGCGAAGTGGTTTCATGTGGCCCGCGAAGCCATCCTGGAAACAGTGAGGGAACGGCCCTCACTGCCTTGGCCCAGGCCTGCCAGGAGCCCATGCACAATTTTGTGGTGGCCATCTATGCTGAAACGCATTCAGTCTTAGCTCCACAAGGCTGTCCAGAAACACAGAGGAACCGGCCCCTGCCGCGTCGGTCCTGCCCCCTGGGTGCATGCTGTGGAGGTGTCACCCTTTGTGAGGAATGAAGAAATGGACCATGCTTTGGCGCTTTCCCCGGTCCCACCCCCTTCTTCCAGAAACCCTCAGATCTGTCCCACTCCTGCCCAGGCCTCCACAGGCCCCCTTGATGTGAACGATGTAGAGCTGGGCACGCCCACCCAGTAGGCCACACCCTCTCCATCCACACGCACTGAGTAGGCCACACACCCCTGGCCACCCCCCCCCCCGAGGGCAACCACAATGTTGATGCGGCACTCAATGAAATTTGAGTTGGACACCCCTGCGTTAAGGTCTCCAGAAGATGTCATCAAATTTGCAATTTTTCAACAAGGCAAGGAACAAAATGACGTTCATGACTGCAGTAACTATGCTTAATGTTAATGCACGCATGTTTAATGGAAATGAGATCGGGATACTTGGGTTTCTTCAAATTTTACCAGTATCAATACTTGATGTTATACCAAGTCTCCTGCCTTGGGCAGGATGTTGGACTCTGTCTATATCCGGGATGAAGGCTTTAATTACAGGCTACAGTTTAAGCGGGCGCTTCAGAATTGCTCGCAGAGCACCAGAAATTCACACAAATATAGACCAGATCTGACCTCTGTAGCATTTTGTTGTTCTGAAGAGCTTCAACATTATTAAAACACAGCAGGTTGTAAAGGAAAGACTACAAAGTAAAAAAACTATTTCCTCTACCAATTTAGGATAAACGTGAATAGCTAACTTTGGAAGGAAATCTTGTTTACTCCAGAAGCAATTGCTTTCACCCCCACGACCTCAGCAAGCAATAAAAACTGCACATGGGCTGCTGGGAAGTCATATGCAGTCTATGGACAGGGGTACAGTTTAAATCATTTCTGCTAATAAGTATGACATTTAAAATTAGGCTTTTCTGTCCTCCCCTTTTGTTATTATTTTGATTTTGTTGAATCTGTACTTTCTAAAGATTATTATTATTATTATTTATTAAACTTATATGCTTTGAAGGGCCTGGAAAAGGCATCTATTTACCTAACAATAATTCAAATGCTATGAAATCAAGAGAAGCCACTTACTTACCTTGCAAACATTTCTGGATTTCACAGGCATGTTTCTTACAGGGGTCTTTTGCAGCCATAATCAGGGAACTAGAACAAAATTCAGAAAGGAAAATATTATCCTGGCAAACTGGAGTACAATGTTCCTTAGGCCCTATCTAAAAAAAAAACTTCATTTCTCCTCCCATCTGTAATTTGGTAATAGAGGATCCAGCCAGTCAAGGATTTATTTCTTTACGTCGATTTTCTTGCTCCTGAAAAGGGTTACCTGCCAATCTCCCACGTGTCACTGAGAGAGCTGACAAGAGTCCAAGTGAGCTCTGCCTTCCCCAAAGCTTGCCAAGTAAGAGACAACATAGAATGGAAACAGTTCTAGGAGGATTACAATGCGCTAACCTGGTTTGCTTAAGCCCAAAATAAAATCTGATGGATTCATGCAACAAAACCAAAGATCACCATCACAGTAAATAGACTCATATCATAGACTGAGTCATAATCAGACTTTGTTAGCTTAGTGTGATAAATAAACCCAGCCAGAGAAAGATGATTTCTCCTTAATAGATCCTGGGATTTATCAACCGCTAAGTTATTAAGTTCCTTTTCTAAATTTCGGAATGACACTTAGAAAGACACAGCCTTCCCTTATTACAAACGCCATTAAACAAACTTGTTGGATAACATGCACTCAAAGGATGAAAACTAAAAGATTGCATGCGTTGGAGAAATGAGTGGAACTTGAATTATAGTTCCTTGTTCATGAGAGGAAGGAAGGAAGGAAGGAAGGAAGGAAGGAAGGAAGGAAGGAAGGAAGGAAGGAAGGAAGGAAGACATTTTGAAAACTAGATTCTCCTCTCTGAGTCACTGGTCTCGTAAAAACATGGAGGGAACAGTGTAACCCCTGGTGATGCTGCCAGAAATTAATAAGATGAAAAACCAAACACACAACATCCTTGGTTGGTAAAAGAACACAGTATTTGTCAAGGCGGTTCATTCAAGGAAGACGTTACGACCTGCTTTACTGGATCAAGAGCAGGGTCCATGGGGCCCAGCCATCCATTCTGACCTTCCCCTTGCCCCCCACTCCCCCCAGGCTTCTGGAAGCTCTGCAAGCAGGAGGGCCGAGACCGTTGCCATTGCTTGTTACTCCGTGGCATTCCGACCAGCTTTCCAGCAGGGGAGGGGCAGGTCCAGTCTGCCTACCTAAAACTGCCCCTCTGCTTTCAAGTGGCCCATGGGACTCTTCTCGACTGCCTGTCCTAAGCTCTTGAGTGATGCTGCTCTGGGCGGTTAAGAGAGTTGCACGCCATGGTCTGCCTCAGGGGCAGCGGCATGTCGAGTGCTAGGAGGTAACACATAAAAAACAAACAGGACACCATCCTACAGTTGCAGCTCCTGAAAGACAAAAGCCAGCATGAAAGAACCACCGTGAGTAAAAGAAAGTGGAAACTAAAAAAAAAATATGAACGCAAGGGAGGTGTGTGGGGGGGGGGGGAAGACGACCAGTGGAGGAAGAAGCTCACCAGATCTAATTGCTTGTCAGGAGTCTCAACAGCAGCTCTTCCACTCCCATGATCTGCAAGGACCCAAAGACGCGTTTATTGTAGCCCAGCCAATGGACGATCATCGGGACTAGATTTCCACCAACTCTCCACTGGGCAAAGTTTAGTTTGCTGAAGGCAACCTACCATGAGGTGGTGTTCAATGCCCCAGATGCGAGAGTTACTATCCCGGTACTGCAGCCCCTCTGAGAGCTGCCACATGTGGGGCAGCCGAGAAGCAGGAAGGCGGCTGGGGCGCACAGCTTCACCCAGGGGGACAGGGATTCTTCTGATCCGGGCTTTCAGCGTCCCTCCTTCCTAGAAGGAGAAGCACAAAACGCAATAGCGACAAGCTCAAGCCAAAACCAGCCTAATCAACCTGGGCAGGGAAGCCAGAGTAAAAGGGCGCTTACCTCTTCTGGTGCCACCAGCCATGTTGCTTGGGTCTCATCGCAGTAGACACCCATCCGTCGTACCCAGAGGCGGACAGGTGGGACTTGGGCGTCGCCACCTCCCTCACCTTCCTCCATGCCCTGATATTGGCTAGGAAGGCCCGCCCTGGGTTCCCATGTCTACATGTCCACCTTTACCTCTGAGCAAAGATACGCAATTGTTAGTCTTGCAAAGAGGTGGCGCCAGGAAGGAGAGCCAGCTTGCATGCAGTGTCCTAGCACCGTGAAGAGCATGTTAAAAAAAAAAAGGAAAGAGTTTAAGAAATGTGTGCCGTGTCACTGTCCCTTTGGAGAGATCAGGTGGATTCCATTGGAAAGGTCTTTTGAGAAGAAAAGTGTGGTCAGTTATGATATGATCTACCAGTTAGGACCAAGTCAGTTTTTCTAAACCGGGCAGGAGGTGTGGATTTCAAATCCCAGAATTCTCCAGCCAGCTGGGATTTGAAGTCCACGCATCTTAAACGTTGCTGAGGGTGAAAAACACTAATCCAAATGCTGCTATCACTTGAAATGGCTTTTAAGTGCTGAGTAAAGTAGACCTATGAAATAGCAGGAAGGACAAAATCTCTCTCAAAAGGCGCATTATTTTGCCTCTTCGGGGTAAAACGGAATTGCTGAAGAGTTGGCAAAGCACAGCAATATGAAAATTATTTAGTATCCCAATTGCATGAATTGCATGGGTGTCCCATAGATCCTCCAGTAGAAGGACAGACGAATTTAGCTCTTCTTTTTGGCCAATAAACAAAAAAAAAAAACCCACAAGACGCAAACAAGTATAATGTACTTTAAGTGAAATTCTTTTTAGCATTTTGCTTTCATGTACAGGTCAAAGCAGGAAACAAAAATTCAGTAGTATAAGCAAAGGGGTGAAAATGTTGGGAAAGGAATATATATTTCTAGTATATATATTTTTTTATCTAGCGTACTAGTGTTGAACTGAGTGGCTGAAAAATAAGGGTGTTCTAAGCTGCTACGAAGAAGAAACATACATCAAAACACTTTGGGTAGCAACAGAAAAGAAAGCTATGTGGTTAACCACTTTGGTGGCAAACTTTGGAAAAACCATTTTGCATTTCATCACTGCGAAGAAATGCAGAGTAGGCCAAGCAAGGTGCAAGCTGTTTCTATGAGCTTAAAAATTCCTTCACAACCTCTTGGGCTCAAATGACTAAATATGCCGAATGTAGCAAGAGCTGCTCAGATTACACAATTAAGGACAAATCCACACTATTGTGTGAAATTTTCCCCAAGAAACATGTACTCCATATAAGACACCCCTACCCTTCTCTCACACATGCGTATACACACACATACACACACACACACACACACACCCCGATGCAGCAAAGTTGGGCTGCACAGTCAACATTCAAAAAACCAATAGAATAAAAAAAAATGCTCATGCTTCTATTCTGGCAGCACTTGGTGCCCTAACTCTCACCATGGAGCTATACTTGAGAGTGACTCAGAGAGGAGAATGTTGGCTATGTTTTGTTTGAAGGAATAAAACTTTCCCATACTGCACCTTTGGGTCCTTTCAAAAAAATCTCCTATCCACCCAGTAAGAATCAGAGCATTATGCTTGCATCACTGCAACCCCCTCATATTCTATTCGTACAATTAATTCTGACATTGGCAATTTGCTTAGGAAAAAAACGCAACATTGAAGACTAATGCTGAAATCTGTTAAGACTCCCTATTTGTGCAGAAAATATCACCAGAGGGATAGCTGTGCTACTCAATCTGGTGATGAACTTTTTTGTAATACCACCTCCAGATCTGGAGACAGCAGCTCATTCCCCCCCCTCCCCTCCCCTCCCCATTTTCTTCTGAACTGCTGAATTTGACTTGTTATGGAACACAAAACAGACGGCTCAGCGTAGAGATGGTAGCAGAACTGAAATCAAAAGACGGATCTGTCATAACCAGCATTATTAAGCCGTGCATCATGGCTGCAACATGCAGGCTTTGCAAGCCTCTTGTGACCATGATTTGTCGGTTTCCAAGTAGTAGTACTGAAATTCAGCTATAGAATGCCAAGATTCCTGCAGTCTGCTAAACATTTATCTGGCCCTGAGACTGTTTACTACTTTTTCTTGGCATCAGTGAGAATTTGAAAAAAAGAGAGAAACGAAAATTATGAACAGAAGATGTCTTTACAAGAAAAAGAATAAGACAGATGGAAGGCAGCGGAAGAAGTCAACAACTCCAAACTCCATCAAAAGGTGGAGACTGTAACTCCTAGATGCTATTACATTTTATAAACTCAATTCTAAGCAATGAGATTTGGTGGATTTTTTTTTTCTTTGCAGCCCTCTTTCCCTTTTTGCAGTTCTGCAAAATTAGTATCCATTTGTGCAGTATTCCAGAATTCCTATTCCTTGTCCTGATTTTTCTTGAGTCTGGGACAAGAAAAGAGATCCCTTTCTGCATAATGACCTACGGAGGCAACCCGCAATTGCAATTCCATTCGGATTTTGGAAGCCTAGAGGAAGTAGGACCCACACTTTCCCACAATTTTAATAGAAGCCTTGCAGCCCAAATCTTTCCCACCAACCTATTTTCCCCCTAAGACGATGCTATACCCGCTGGGGACGGTTTCCTGTTTATCACATTCCAATAGAGACAAGGGGGAAGGCAGACTTAGCTGGTCCAGCAGCAATCTAGAGAGGGCAGTGTGTCACGTCAACACACTGACATCCAGCTAGTTCAAGGCCCACCAACTGTATACCACCCCCACCCCCACTTGCTAGTATTTGACCGTAGTTGGATTTCTTTCCTGTGTGACTTAGCATTCTGACCAAACCCAGATACTTGGATTAGTTTCAAGTTGAACATACTGCAAACCTGGAAAGCAGGCTTGTCCACTAGTTGGGGAGCCAGTGTGTCGTGTGAACCCAGCCATGGGGGGAGGGGTCCTGACTTAGGTCACCCTCGCCTCTTTCTGCAGGTCCTTGCCCCCTGCCCCATGAATAAAATCAGACACCCCCCCAAGGTGTGTGTGTGTGTATGTATGTATGTATGTGTATGTATGTATATGTACACACATACACACACAGTAGCCCCTATCAGGCAGAAACTCAACAGGTTCAACCTTCCCTATCAGAGAAGGCGCTCTGCCTGTTGAACTGCCGCCTGCCACTGTAGCCTGCAAGAGCTTCCCCCGACCCGGGGGGCTTCGTCCTTCACCCCGGGGGGGGGTCGCCACAGCCACGACCAGCCCAGCCCTCTTTCCCACCCAGGGGCTGAACCAACCGCCCGCCTGCCTGCCTGCCTGCCTGCCTTCCCAGGCACAGACCGACCGGGCTGTTCCCCCTTCGCCAGCCACACACAAACACACAAACACACCCAACACAACCCCTTCCCGGCTGAAGGGTGAGCAAAGCACGTCGGGCGGCCCACGGGAGACCCCACGGCCGCCTCTCCCTCGCCCCACGGCCGGACGCACACAGCTCGCGCTGCCCAACTCCCCCGCCCCCCGGCCGGAACCGACCTGGTGATGCAGCGGCGCCGGCGGAACCCACGAGAGCTTCAGCCGAGGCTCGGTCGGCCACTTCCGCCGGGACGGACCGGAAGTCGGCGTTGTCCCGGCAACGCGGGCCTAGGCGGAAGGGCTGCAGGACTCGAGCACCGCGCGCCGGGCCAGGCCGAGGAACGGGGCCGCCGTTGGTCAGCCTCTCCTCCCGCCTTGGCAGTCGCAGTCGGAGGAGCGGAGCCGGCCGGGATGGCAGTGCAGGCGGCGCACTTGGAGGCGGACGCCTTCCTGGTCTGCTTGAACCACGCACTGAGCACCGAGAAGGAGGAAGTCATGGGGCTCTGCATCGGGGAGGTACGGGCGCTGGGCCGGGCCGGGCCGGGCAGCCCGAGCGGAGGGGGCGGCGGTCCTCCCCGGGGCCGCGCAGGGCGGGGGCGAAGCCGGGCTTGGCCCGGATCTGGCGCTGAGAGGGAAGCCGACGTTTCTGGAGTTGCTTGCTCTTTAGTGCTTTGATTATTGTGTTCTATCCCGCCTTTAATCATATTTAATTATAGAACATTTATTAAATAATATCGAATATGTATTAAAATGTTCTACTAAATATTTTAAGTATTAAAATAATGTTATAAGTTTATATAGCGTCCGGTTATATACACATATAAACACACATGTATACACACACACATATACACACACACACATACACACACACACATATATGTGTGTGTGTGTGTATATACATGTGTGTTTATACACACATGTATACATGTGTGTTTATACACACACATACACACACATACACATACACATACATTTTTAGATTGCTAACAAAGAATAAAGGGAGAACTGGAATAGCTATTCCAGTTCTCCCTTTATTCTTTGTTAGCAATCTAAAAAATGTATATGCATGTATATATATATACACACACACATATACATACATACTTGTGCAATGCATAAATCTACAGGGACATGTCAGCATTTTTTAAAAGATGGAGGCAGATAAGATGATAGCTTGTCGAGATCGCTTTACAGTAATCTGATGCTTAGTATCTCATGCAGATAGCAACGGTGAAATGTATCTTGTGTTGTATTGCCTATCCATGATTTATTTTTCCTTCTTTGTTACCCTCAGGTTGATACAAGCCGAATTGTTCACATTCACTCAGTGATCATTCTGCGTAGGTCAGATAAAAGAAAAGATCGCGTGGAGATTTCTCCTGAGCAGCTCTCAGCTGCTTCAACAGAAGCAGAGATATCTTTTTACCAAATTTATAGTTTAATGGTGGTTTCAAAGCAGATACATGTTTGCAATCTAGAAAAGAGGCTTCCAAATGTGTAGTTTTCATTCATTTTCTTTTCTGTACTGCAAGAGGAGTTTACACTGAAGTGTGTTTACTTTGATTATTATCAGTATTTGTTCCTAATGACCTTCCTTGCTTGTTTAAACGTGAGAAAAGTTTTATGGCAGGGATTTATTAAACTACTGTTTCGATGAGGCTGCAAATAAATGTGATTTAGAGCTGTTGAACCGCAGTATAAAAAGTATGCTTACTGTTGTACATATTTTTCTGGTAGTTTTTTGAAAACCCTTAACTAACACACAGATTGGCTGAATTAACAGGACGGCCCATGAGAGTTGTAGGCTGGTATCACTCTCATCCTCACATAACAGTGTGGCCATCACATGTAGGTAAGAAACTCTGTCCTGTAATTAAGAGTAAGGTTCCCAAACTGAGTAGGTAACCATTTTTTGGAAGGTTAAGATCAGATGCTTGAAATTATTTTCTTCCCCCCCCCTTTCCCAAGACTATTTGAATGAGTAAAATGTTCTAATGAGAGCCTTTGCTGACTTGGATAAGATTTGAAAGGAGTCACTTAAACTGTTCTTTATGCTTTATACTTGATAATTAGCTCTAATTAAATTAGCTATACTTGGCTGGCAGAAAAAAAATCTGGCAGTTGGGACTGAATCTTTGACTTCTGCTAAGCTGTGGTTCTATCCAATCTGATGTGAGAAGGTTGAAGTACAGAAATATTTCAGTGAAGTTTTCTCCATCCCCTCCACCCACCTCTATCCCCTATCTTCTCCCTCTTACCCTCTTCCTACTTGCCTAACCTTCACTCCTCCTTCTTCTTTCCATCCAATGTGGTGCCCAGAGGCCACCGGAGCAACCCCTTGCTACCTAAAAAAAAAAAGAAAATATCGATCCCCAAAACAGTTGAGAGAACATAAAATAACAATTATTAAAACCCTCCCACCTCCCCCCCCCCCAGGCTTCCCAGAATGAATACAGGGTAAGAGCGCAAGAAACCCCCGCTGGACTACTTATACATAATTATTTAACTATAAACCAAATATAATTCCTTCAATTGATATTTCTTTTGTATATAGTCTATCCATTTTTTCCAATCCCTCAAAAATTGTTCATTTGAGTGGTTCTTCAAATATGCAGATATCTTAGCCATTTCCGCCAAGTTCACAACTTTTAACGTCCATTCTTCAATAGATGGTGTTTCAGATGTCTTCCAATATTGTCCCACCAGCAATCTTGCTGCCGTAATCAAATTCAAAATCAACTTAGTCTCTATGGTGGTACAGTCTTTTATAATACCTAACAAAAATAACTGTGGGGAAAATTCAATACGCTTTTTCAATATGTTTTGAAGAATCCACCATATTTTTATCCAAAAAGCCTTAATTTTTTTACAAGTCCACCAAATGTGAAAGTAAGTAGCGTCCATGGAATCACATCTCCAACATTTGGGTTGCATATCTGGATACATAAGTGATAATTTTTTTGGGTCTAAATGCCATCTATAAAACATTTTATAAAAATTTTCTCTTAAATGCTGAGCTTGTGTAAATTTTACATTTTTCACCCATATCCTTTTCCAAGTTTCCATCATAATTGGATGTCCAAAGTTACATTCCCACTTAATCATACAATCTTTAACTAATTCAGTTCCAGAATCAATTTCAATTAAAACATCGTATAATCTTTTAATATCGTATAATCTTTAATCTTTTAATAGGTTGTTAGATGGGAAGAAGAGGGGGTTAGTTTTGTTTTAGAAGGATGTGGTGGGAAGGGGGTACCGAGCTGTCATTTTGTTTGATTGTTTGGTAAATGTACATGATTGTTTACAGTTGAGTTATTATTATTTTTTATCTTTTGTTAAAAATTTTGTAAAAACTAATAAAAATACTTTAAAAAAAATAGAAATATTTCAGTGAAGCTAAACTGTGTGTAACTCTTCTACGGTAATATGCCTATGTTGATCCAGCACTGATTCTCACATGTAGCAAAGTAATATTGTATTTTCACCTATTTTGAAAGTTTAATTTATTGAACCCTTATCTAGAATTGATTATATTGTCTTTTGGGAAGCGAAAAAATATATTGCTTTAAATGCACTGGGAATCCGTGTTTTTTCAAGATATTGAAGTTAAGATTGGAACCGGACAAACAACTGATTTCTAGGACTCTGTCTGTATAGTCCTCTTACTTTCACTAGTAGCTTTTATACTCACCTTGATTTTGACTTTCAAGGTCCTCTATTTGAACAGCTTCTTTCCTGGAGCTTTCTGCTGTTTCTGGAAAAAGGGAACATTTCTTTGACTTTGATCATCTGGGGTGCTGATAGTCCCGTGACTGCCATTTCTGCGCAGGAGAGATGTTTGAAATCTCATACCTTTTTTGTTGTTGATTTTCTACAGATGTGCGCACACAAGCAATGTATCAGATGATGGACCAAGGCTTTGTGGGGCTCATCTTCTCTTGTTTCATTGAAGATAAAAATACAAAGGTAAATAGAACACAACTAAATGGCACTTGGTCCTCTGATAGGCCAGGTGTTTTGCTATCTGACCTCATTCTGGAATAAATGTTTTGCTCTGTTTCTAATCAGCCTAGCCAGAAGATGTTAAAATGTAATGACACTCCTATGCTTTTAATTTCAGCACGATTTGCAAGAGCATTGCTTTTAAAATTGTGTTAAAAAGTAGATCCTCCGGATATTTTTTTTTTCCATGCATGATGTAAATTGGGTGGGTCAGTGACCCAGTACAGAATCATAAAGTTTAAAAAGTACATGAGCTCAGCTAAACAGGATGGTAACTTTGCAACAATCTGTTCAACTGTCTGGCTTTTCCCCCCCTCAAAGCATATGTCTAGATATCCAGGGTTCCTAGAAAAAACAAAAGTGGTTGTGTAATTTAACTATGGGTTTCAAAAATGATTGATAAATCATGGAAGACACTACAAAGATGCCTTGAGATAAGATAATGTTTCCTCAGGCGAATCTCTTGAATACTTAGTTGAAGGTTGAAATTAATGTCTCTGAGCTTCACTGTACCCATGGATGAAATCGGTGAATGCTGATGAAAGTTTGTCCATGAATGTAATGTGTTTCTAGTAGATATAACCGAACATTAGGAAAGAAACAAATGACAGGAAACCTTTGGTTCAAACTAAACAGAGTGTAGAATGTGTGGTCACATCTCAAGTATCTGGTTTCATTCTGGCTAGAAAGCAGTGAGATAAATATTTGATCAGAGTGCAGATTGAGTAATATTACACTAATCTCTATTTGATAATAACGTGTCCCTCATCAATTTTTCTTCTTCATACTCCCAGAAAATGTTTTTTGTCAGTAGTGGAAAACTGGATTGGGTGTATTTGAAGTAAGCAGCTAACATTGTTTGTAGGGGCGGGGGAGGAAGTGTGTGTGTGGAGAGAGTCACTAACATAACTTCACACCATCAACTATTATTATCTTTCATTTGACACAGACCGGCCGGGTCTTGTATACCTGTTTCCAGTCCATTCAAGCCCAGAAGAGCTCTGAGTAAGGATTTTGCTGAACATCAGCAAGCTTAAAACTTCTCTCACACTTTTCTTCCAATTTCAATTTTAGTAATTCTCTCCAGTGCATGTAAATGTGTTGTCTCTATAGTAAACTATGTGAAAAAATGTTCTTTACAATGCTCTACTTTGCCAGTTACTGATCGCCTTTATTCAATTCCTTGTGTGTACGTTCACACTTGAACTGTTCTGTTCTAATCTTCATTTCTCTATTCTATTTCTATTTCTATTCTATTCTATTCTATATACCGTATTCTGTTCTATTCTGTATACGTATACTGTATACCGTATACCATATTCTGTTCTGTTCTATACCGTATACCGTATTCTGTTCTATTCTGTTCTATTCCGTATACCATATACCATATTCTGTTCTGTTCTATTCTATTCTATTCTATTCTAACTCTTAATTCTATTCTATTCTATTCTATTCTGTATACCGTATTCTGTTCTATTCTGTATACGTATACTGTATACCATATTCTGTTCTGTTCTATTCTATTCTATTCTATTCTAACTCTTAATTCTATTCTATTCTAACTCAACTCAACTCTTAACTCTATTCTATTCTATTCTATTCCTGTTTTGCTCTATTATATTCTATTATATTCTATTATATTCTATTCCTGTTTTGCTCTATTCTATTCTATTCTATTCTATTCTACTCTATATAAAGATTCTATCCTATCCTATCCCTTGTTCTGTTCCTTATTCTATTCTATTCTATTCTATTCTATTCTATTCTATTCTATTCTATTCTATTCTGTATTCTATCTGTCTGCTAATACTCTGTGACAGCTATTTTGCCCCACATTTTATATTATGAAGCAGAGTTGTAAAACAGTTGTAATAAGATGATCTATTGTGTACACACACATGCACACACACACACACAGACACACACACACACGGAATAAGTATCTTTTATTGACTTTGATAACTGTTTCAGATGCCTCCCTTTCTGTAGACCTATATATTGCCTTGAAGGGAGGGTAGAAACAGGGCACACTGGTGCACCTTTTTTTCTTTTTGTTTGAATTGTTTGGAGAAGAGGGGTGAAGACGAAGTCTCTGGCAGAGGGTTGAGGGAGGGGGAAAGAAAGAGAGAGAAAAGCAGCAAAAGAAATACAGAGGAGAGATGAGAAATGTAGCCCTAAGTGGGCACCAGGAGAGCTGAAAGCTGGGATGCAAAAAGGACGTTGTGGGTCAGAGACTTTGAAGTTTTGCACTCTGGCTGTAAAATATCAAATACAAAACAGATGAAGAGGGTGGGAGAAGAAAAGGAGACAAATGCCAAGTCAGAAACAGCTCACGTTTACACAAATAATGTAAGACACGCATTAGCGTAATAAGAAGGGGCAGAATATTATTCTATTAGCTGAGCTGAATGAGGCTGAATGCAGCTGCCAGTGGGATAATCATGAACATGCTATGTACTCCCGTTCCCGCTAACGGTCAACAAACACGATTTGTTCATTAAAAAGAAAATCTATAACAAAGCAGACAGGCCTCTACATTCACACATAGGCAGTGCGTATGCAGAAGTAGGACACCTCTTCCATCTGAGTCTCCTCTACCAAGTTCCTGCCAGGACCAGCAAATAGGAAAAGACAGTTACCCAAATGGCCTTTAGAAAGCATACGGTTTAAATTTTTTTTTCTTTCCTAAATTGTGTTTGTGCGACGCGTACACATTTTCCTCTCTAGGTACGAAAGGATTGAGATCCCGATCCACGTCGTCCCTCACAACACCATTGGGAAAGTTTGCCTCGAGTCGGCTGTGGAACTGCCCAAAATCTTGTGTCAGGAGGAGCAGGATGCGTATAGGAAAATCCACAGGTGACGTGAAACCCAGCTTGCTTTTTGTGTGTGGTGATCCTCAGTCACCCAGGCTGTGGTTGTCCCAAAAGGTGCTTTTTTCGAGAGGCAACTGGGCTTCCTTCGTTGTCCCGTAAAAGACGTTTCACTTCTCATCTGAAAAGCTTCTTCGGTTCTCGTCTTCAGGCGTCCTCCTCGATCCACAGCTAAATTTGGAACATCATTTTTCGGCTGTGGCGAGGAGGACATTTGCCGAGGTTCGCCTGGTGCACCAGTTGCGGACCTATTTCTCACAGTCACTCATGCCCTTATCACCTCGAGGCTCGACTACTGCAATGCTCTCTACATGGGACTACCTTTGAAAAACGTTCGGAGACTTCAGGTAATGCAGAATGCAGCCACGTGAGCTGTATTGGGCTTGCCCAGAAATGCCCACATTTCGGCATCACTCCGCGAGCTGCATTGGCTGCCAATTGGTCTCCGAACCCAATTCAAAGTGTTGGTTATGACCTATAAAGCCCTACATGGCATCGGACCAGGTTATTTACGGGACTGTCTGCTGCCTCATGAATCCCAGCGGCCGGTTAGGGCCCACAGAGTCGGCCTTCTCCAGGTCCCGTCAGCCAGACAGTGTCGCCTGGCGGGGCCTAGGGGAAGAGCCTTCTCTGTTGCGGCCCCGGCCCTCTGGAACCAACTCCCCCCGGAGATCCGTGTCGCCCCCACCCTCCCCGCCTTTCGTAAACTGCTTAAAACACACCTCTGCCGGCAGGCCTGGGGCAGTTGACATCTTGCCCCTAGCCAGTGTATGTTTGTGTGTATGTTTGTTGAATGATTGGTTTTCTTTTAACTTAGGGGTTTTTATATATGTATTTTAACTGGTGATTTCTATTTATGTTGTGAGCCGCCCTGAGTTCTCCGGAATAGGGCGGCATAGAAGTCAAATCAAATAAATAAATAAATAAACAAACAAACAAATAAATAAATAAATGAGAAGGGAAATGTCTTCAAAAAAAAACAAATAAGGTCCAGTTGTATCTTGAAAAAAGCACCTTTGGGACAGCTTCCTTTTCCCCTTTCCTTTTTAAATCACCTGGGCAGGGTGGCTAGTCTACACTCAGCCTTCCGGTATCCCATGTGCACACCTGCTCCTAAAGCATCCAAGAATGTATTGCCAACTTTAAGTAGCAGGCTGTCTCACTGTGGACCCAGAAACATCAACATGAGGATAGAAGTGGATGTGCAAGGGCCCCAGAGGTGAAAAGCCACCAGCCAACACGATAGTAGCTTTTGATATTTAAATGAAACTTCTAGTAGAGAGAGCCATTATCTTAGTGACCAGCTACCAGTTGCTAAGGAGCAGCTGTGAAAGGATGAATTTCTCTGTCTGTCTGGCTGCTCACTGGGGAAGAAGGAGCCTTGGTGGAATGAAGCCTTTGAAAGATGGATTACATTATAACCCTGGCTACAAAGCAAATAACTGACTGCAGTCACTGTGAGAATAGCATAATGGTGAGTTGGGGAAGGGGGGGGCAATATCAAGCAGTTCAGTAACTAGGCCAGAAGGTAGGAAGAGACAGACTTAATTTATCTGTTTCATTCTCTCTCTCTGTCTTCCTCTCCTTCTCCCTTACGGGTCCCTTCTAATTAGGCTGAAAACGTAGCCGTGATTTTTGAGGATTGCTGTCAGTGTTTCGATCATACAGGTGTATCTTCTCTTCCCTTGTTTAGCCTCACCCATCTGGATTCCATAACCAAGATTCACAACGGCTCAGGTAATGGTTTTCCACCTGCCCAGCGTTCGGGGGATTCTGCTTCTCAAGACCCCAGAAGAAGTCATTGGGCTTCCAGCTCCTTAAACATCTGTCTGCTGTTTAAGGTGTAACTAGTGGGGAGGAGCTAACGGTATTTAACACCAAGAGGTGGCATGATCCATATTGCATGGGCCTGAAAGTTCCCCAGGCCTTCCTGCCCCATTTTCTCGTGGCATCTTTTGGAATGCCTGCATGTTCAAAGCTGCTCCCTTCTCTTCTTGCCAGTCTTCACGAAGAACCTCTGCAGCCAGATGTCGGCCATCAGCGGCCCCTTGCTGCAATGGCTGGAGGACCGGCTGGAGCAGAACAAACAACGGATGCATGAACTGCAGAGGGAGAAAGAAGAACTCTTAGAGGAACTCGCTGCCTTGGAATGAAGAAGGCGAAGGCTTCTGAGCCCCTGGCTTCGGCCCCATCCTGTCTTGCTGCTGCCCTTTCTTCCATCTTGCAGCCATGGCTGCTAGAGAATGCCAAGGCCCCTCTGCTCAGTGGCATCCCAGGGCGGTGAGGATTCTGTTGAGCAGGACAGCAGATACCGCAGAAGAAGAAGAAGAAGAAAAAAAACCTTTTTTTACATGGTGGACTTCATTTTTTTTTTCTTTAACATAACGGGTCTTGAAGTGGTCAAGGTCAGATAAATATAAGCACAGCAGCCATTGTCCTTATTGCATTTGGTAGCAACTAATTCTTGATTATCTCGGGATGTACCGTTCTGGTGAGTCTTCAGAGGCGCGTTAATTCTTTTGCCTTGTTCTTGTTCTTATCATGTTTCTGACTGCAGAACAAGGATTTTGCACGTCTTACTCTTTTTCAAGTGGAATAAAGTCAAATGATTTCGATTCCTTCTGAATGTTGTCCCCTTGCAGCTCCATTCCATATGAAGGAGAAAAAAAAGGCAAATAATGATGCAGAAGAGTCAGTGAATCTAACTGACTTTATAACCAAGTTTCATTCCATATAGAGGGAAAAAAAGGCAAATAATGCAGAAGAGTCAGTGAATCTAACTGGCTTTATAACCAAGTTTCATTCCATATAAAGAAAAAAAAAGGCAAGTAATGCAGAAGAGCCAGTGAATCTAACTGGCTTTATAACCAAGTTTCATTCCATATAAAGAAAAAAAAGGCAAATAATGCAGAAGAGTCAGTGAATCTAACTGGCTTTATAACCAAGTTTCATTCCATATAAAGAAAAAAAAAGGCAAGTAATGCAGAAGAGCCAGTGAATCTAACTGGCTTTATAACCAAGTTTCATTCCATATAAAGAAAAAAAAGGCAAATAATGCAGAAGAGTCAGTGAATCTAACTGGCTTTATAACCAAGTTTCATTCCATATAAAGAAAAAAAAAGGCAAATAATGCAAAAGAGCCAGTGAATCTAACTGGCTTTATAACCAAGTTTCATTCCATATAAAGAAAAAAAAAGGCAAGTAATGCAGAAGAGTCAGTGAATCTAACTGGCTTTATAACCAAGTTTCATTCCATATAAAGAAAAAAAAGGCAAATAATGCAGAAGAGTCAGTGAATCTAACTGGCTTTATAACCAAGTTTCATCCCATATAAAGAAAAAAAAGGCAAGTAATGCAGAAGAGTCAGTGAATCTAACTGGCTTTATAAACAAGTTTCATTCCATATAAAGAAAAAAAAAGGCCAATAATGCAAAAGAGCCAGTGAATCTAACTGGCTTTATAACCAAGTTTCATTCCATATAAAGAAAAAAAAAGGCAAGTAATGCAGAAGAGCCAGTGAATCTAACTGGCTTTATAACCAAGTTTCATTCCATATAAAGAAAAAAAAGGCAAATAATGCAGAAGAGCCAGTGAATCTAACTGGCTTTATAACCAAGTTTCATTCCATATAAAGAAAAAAAAGGCAAATAATGCAGAAGAGTCAGTGAATCTAACTGGCTTTATAACCAAGTTTCATTCCATATAAAGAAAAAAAAGGCAAATAATGCAGAAGAGCCAGTGAATCTAACTGGCTTTATAACCAAGTTTCATTCCATATAAAGAAAAAAAAAGGCAAGTAATGCAGAAGAGTCAGTGAATCTAACTGACTTTATAACCAAGTTTCATTCCATATAAAGAAAAAAAAGGCAAATAATGCAGAAGAGTCAGTGAATCTAACTGGCTTTATAACCAAGTTTCATTCCATATAAAGAAAAAAAAGGCAAATAATGCAGAAGAGCCAGTGAATCTAACTGGCTTTATAACCAAGTTTCATTCCATATAAAGAAAAAAAAAGGCAAGTAATGCAGAAGAGTCAGTGAATCTAACTGGCTTTATAACCAAGTTTCATTCCATATAAAGAAAAAAAAAGGCCAATAATGCAGAAGAGCCAGTGAATCTAACTGGCTTTATAAACAAGTTTCATTAGTAATAAACCTTTGAAAACCTCAGCTGGACAAAACCATCTTAGTTTTTCTTTCCAGGACTCAAGGGAGCAAAATGAGTTGATTACAAGAAAAGGCTTTCCAGTTTTAAGACGAAAAAGGGAAAAAGGGAAGGATCCGTATAGCCAAAACTGCTCGATCTATGTGTTGCTAGTATCCAATAGCAATGTACAAATAACCTTTTTTCCTGTCTTCCGCTACTTTCCACCTGTAATATCTGGAGATGGTGTTACTATCTCATACCACGTGGCTTGATTCCATCTCTATACATCTCTTTCAGGGTCTCTCAGCTAAACTATCTTAATCTATTTTATAGCGCACCTGGCAAAAATCAGTACTGCCAACATATGTTTTTTCAGGGTGCTTGTCAGGTCACTGTATCAAAATGTTTGCACCCATGTGACTCTTTTAATTGAAGTGATTAAACAAATCAGAAAGACCCCTGCAATCCCTTGTTTTTTCCCTTAGCAAGCCAAAATTGAGAGTACAGACAAACCAGGCACTGAAAGCCTTCCTTATTAGAACAATAAATCAATGAATCTGGTTTGGCCATAATGCTACAGACAGAGATAAACCCCACATATTAGGCTTATGGGCCCTGACGAGAAACAAAAATGAGCTTATAACATCTGAATTGGTGCATTGGTGGTTACTTCCTGGGATTAGTGTTGGCCATTACACAAATGCTGCTATTCTGAAAAATGTATGGACATTGACCGGGTTTCAGAGGATGCCAAACATGGGGACCAGGAATCAGCAGAAGGCTGCTTGTGTCTTTTTGTCGCTTGCCTTCAGACTGAGAATCGTAGATGTCTCCCTCTGCCCTTTTGGCAGTAGCATTATCTTCTCCCATTTCACCCCTCAACCTGCTAGTGCTGCAGAATGCTCAGCCTTGAAATCCCCTCGCCAGTGGTCCAAGCAACTGCTTTCATCTTGTCCCCCCCCCTCCATGGCTCCTCTCTTGATGAGGATCAGAACCTGGCCCTGAAGAACTGAAGTATTTCAAAAGAGCGGCTGCAGCTGCAAATTCTCACCACGCTCTTCTCTTAACAAAGCAGCTGTGTTGTACGGGACCCCCTATCAGCCATTATCCCAGACAAAGATGATTAGGGGACTGGAGGCTAAAACATATAAGGAATGGTTGCTGGAATTGGGTGCGTCTAGTTTAACGAAGAGAAGGACGAGGGGGGACAGGATAGCAGGGTTCCAATATCTCAGGGGCTGCCCCAAAGAAGAGGGAGTCAAGCTATTCTCCAAAGCACCTGAAGGCAGGACAAGAAGCGACAGATGGAAACTGATCAAGGAGAGAAGCAACCTAGAACTAAGGAGAAACTTCCTGACAGAACAAGTAACCAGTGGAACAACCTGCCTCCAGAAGTGGTGAATGCTCCAACCCTGGAAGTTTTTAAGAAGAGACTGGACAGCCATCTGTCCGAAATGGTGTAGGGTTTCCTGCCTGAGCAGGGGGTTGGACTACATGACCTCCAAGGTCCCTTCCAAATTATTATTATTAAGCAAATCCAGCCCTAACTGGGTTTCCATCTTGCCCTCATCTCCGTTTTAACTCACCAGATCAATGCGGCAACTTGAGCCCTGTCTGCCAGCTGAAGGTTTCCTTTCCTTGAGGTTATGATTCTACTATGGTCCTTATCTCCAGGGGATTGGTGTCCTTTTTATTTATTTATTTTGTCTTTCCCTGATGCAGTTGTCAAGGAAGCAGCTTCAGTGAGAGATGGGGGAAGACAAGTGGCATTTGAGGGTGTTTTTCATGGCTGTGAACTTGATGGTGTGGCTGGCTTGGGGGTTAATCTGCCTGGCAAAATTCAGCCAAAGCTTCAGCCAAGACTTGTAGCTAGGATCCAAAAAAACAAAACAAAAATTGCACAATCCTCCCCCCCCCAACTTTGAGGCAGAAAGTTAACTCCCAGAATTCCTGAGCCAGCATAGCATAGCTGGCTCAGGAATTCTGGGAGTTGAAGTCCATGAGTCATAAAAGAGCCGAGGTTGCCTACCCCTGCCATAGGCAATCTGTGACATTTTCTCTTTGAATAATAAACCCACATGTGTCAACAGTGGTTGTGCCTTAAAAGGACCCGGTGTAGGAGAAGAGCAGGGAGAGATGGGGTGGAGTTAAGCACACCATCAGCTTAGAATTGTTATGTGGCCACAAACAGTTTTAAGTCCAAGTCCTCTCGAATTCTGTTGATGGTTTGAATTTGTTTAATTCATTTTTAATTATTCTAATTTTGTATATTTATATGTTTTTTTAAATTTTAAGGCTGTACACTGCCCCGAGTCCTTTGGGAGAGGGGCGGTATAGAAATTTAATTAATTAATTAATTAATTAATTAATAAAATGGCACAAAATTGACCAATTGTCGAAGGACAGAAGCAGCGTTTTGTTCCCGGCTATGCAGGGAGTCCTCAACTGGCAACCGCAACTGAGCCCAAGCTTTCTGTCGCTAAGTGAGACAGTTGCTACGAGTTTCCCCCGGGTTGCAAACCTTGCTTGCCACCATCGTTAGGTGAATCACTGCAGTTGTTATTAACGAGGTTGTTAAGTGAATCTGGCTTGTCCTTTGGCTTTCCTTGTCGGGAGGGGATCACGTGACCCCGGGACACTGCGACCGTCATAAATATGAGTCAGTTGCCGAGCATCTGAATGTTGTGATCGCAGGGATGGGCGCAACGGTCATCAGGGTGAAAAACGGTCATGGGTTGCTTTTTTTTCAGTGCCGTTGTAACTTTAAGTGAAGTATTGTGAATCGAGGACTACCTTTATTGGAACATTCTCGGGTCTGGTTGAGGCTAGAAATCAGCTCATCCAATTTACGCCAGACTATTAATATGCAGAAGTGCTCTTGAACCTATCTGTGGGGGGGTTAACTCCATTGCAGTGGTGTTACTAAAACAGCAGTTCTCAACCTATTTCAGGTTGCGACCCCGACCTGCGTCGCGCATGCACAGCGCAACGGTCTGTATCGCGCATGCGCGACGCGCACGCGACGGTCCGCACCGCGCATGCGCGTGCGACGGTCCACATCGCGCATGCGTGGAGCGCCCGTGACGGTCCGCATCGCGCATGTACGGCACGACAGTCCGCATCACGCATGCGTGGTGCTACCCTGTGCATGCGTGGTGCTGCCCCCTACGCCGGCCGGGGGGGAAAAATGGCAGACTGCGGTGTTTGGCGACCCCCGTGAAATGGTCGTTCGACCCCAAATGGGGTCGCGACCCATAGGTTGAGAACCGCTGTACTAAAAGCTCCCGCCGATGCTGCAAAATGCAACGGAACAGGAGAAACCCATGATTTGTACGTGTCCCATTTATTGCCAAGTTTATTTCACCAGGTTTTTCTGAGCGAAATCTCTCTCTTCTCTCAAACTGGCTGGTGCCCCTTGCGTGCGTCGACAAAAATGCAAACAATTGGAATTTGCTATTCCTGCCTTTACTGGAACAATCGGTCCTGGAGGCATCTTTTTTGTTTTTTTGGGCCAACAAGTTGTTCCGTTAGCATAACTAGAAGAAGAATTCTTTCCCCCCCCCCATCCCCACACGTGCCATTGGCGAGTGGCTTTTGAAATTCCATTTGTTTCCTAGACCTTCCTGGATAATGTTTACAGCAGGCTTGTTGAGTTCATGGCTCCCTAGCAGCTGGCCGGCCTATTTATAAACTCCCGGGGAGGTGGAGGGAAATGTGATTCACGAGCATAAAACGCACCAGGCAGCACAAAAGAGTGCATTCCTCCCTTGTGATACACAGCTTAGCTTACACCTGTCATTTCTGAACATTAGAGGGGGTGGGGGCTGCGAGAGCCACAGGATCAGTGGACCCTTTATTAACCCCCTCTTGCTGTTTGGCCTTTTTAAAAAAAAAAGTTTTTAAAACTTTGAAAGTTTCAATCAGGTTGTCCTCCACAGAAAAAAAACGAGCTATCAAAGAGTCCTAACAATAATACGAACTTTGTAAAAAGGTCCAGCCGTTTGTTTTCCTTTTAATTAGTGCATCTCTTTTCTCTGGAACGGATGCAGTTTGAAAGCATAACTATATTCCCCCCCTCCTTTTTTTTAACCACTTTACAATTCAGTTACCTAAATTGCCATCCAATGTTTCTAGTTTAGGCTTAGACATAAGCCTAAAACTGAAAATCAGGGCTATATTTTTTCTATCCTGCTCTATGGAGCAGAGAGTTGGTCTCTGACCGAAGGCCACTTGAAGAGACTAGAAGCATTTGAAATGTGGATTTACAGGCGGCTGTTACGTAGAAGCGGGGTCGACAAGATCAGAAATGAGGGGATCAGCCGCCTGGGAAAGCCAAGGGAAATCATCAAAACAATTAAAAAAACGAAAATTAGAATATTTCGGACATGTGATGCGACACCCAGAAAAATAGGGCATACTCCATTTAATCCTCCAGGGAAAGATGGAAGGCAAATGAGGTCCAGGCCGAAGAAGAACATTGTGGCTTCAAAATCTAAGAGACTGATTTGGACAAAACTCAGCAGCACTTTTTCGTGTGGCTGCTGATAGAAACAGGATCGCCAACGTGATCGCCAACGTCCGATAATGGATATGGCACAACAAGAAGAAGAAGTTTCTTAGCTTGGGATGTAATGGTTTTCCAAGAAAGGAGACGTGTTAATTGTGCATTTGGGAAAGTGATCCAGCTCATTCTGCAATGTTTGAGTCTTTGACTATCTGGGCTAAAGTCCTGTTCGAAGGGTCCCCGTGCACCGGGAAGATTATTCAGTCTTATTCTGTCCTGCCATTTTGCATTCAGATCATGTCTTCTGTGGGTAAAACACTTCATCCTCAGTAGACAACAGAAGAATGTAACAACGGGGGAGCTGGATTAGACCACAGACCAAAAAGTTCCCACAGTAGCCGACCAGATGGTGGTTTCAAATCGCCCTGTGTTTATTTTGTACACAATTTCATTTTAATTGCAGCACTACAGCCTCGCAGTACAGTTTGTTGTCCTTTTTTAACCTCTTCTGTTTTTATCATTTTTAGTGGCCTCCATCCCCACCACATCTTAATGTCAAAACAAATGCGCTAAGGCCGACTTTTTTGTTTAAAGCCCTTACACTCTACCCTTATATTAATTCGTTCGTTCCGTTGAAGCGTTTATGGTCCACCCTTTCGTTCACTTGTTTAAAGCACTTCTCTGCCACTTCTTTACATTAATTTATTCCTGGATTGAAAACGCTCTCTCTTCCACCTCTTTACATTTGTTTATTTGTTTATTTAAATCACTTCTGTTCCACCTCTTCGCTCCCCTTCGTTCCGTTTCAAGCATTTCTATTCCACCTTCTCCTAGGGAAACTCCAGAAAGCGTACCCCAGTCCTTCTCCTCAACAACAGCCCTTTGAGGTAGGCTGGGCAGAGAAAGGGAAGGAGGAAACTGAGCTGGCCCCAAGCCACCCAGAGAGTTCCAGGATCAACTGGAGCCTTAAACCTTTGATCTACTGGGTCCAGTCACTCTACAGTTGCCAAGCCCAGAACCCTCTGTGTCCAAGACAGGCTTCACCTACTTGGCTGGCACGAAGAAATAAATCTAGAAATCCTAAACAGAGACAAGAGACACAACAGGGTCACGTCGAGGGAGACCCTCCCTCTTGGCTAAAAGCCCAGGCGGGGGGGGGCGCAGGGCAGTCTGCCTCTCCGTGCTGACCTCCGACGCTCGTCCAGATTTTTGCCCACCCCCCTCCCCAGCTCTAAAACCAACCCCAGCCGGCAGCGGGTCTCCCCAGTCCGGCTCGGGGGTCTCTAGGATCCGACGGCCGTCCTCCAGGGGGCTGGAAGGGGCGGACCCTGGGGCGGGCGGGACCCTCGCCTCGCCTCGCCGGCTGCCGCGCGTCCCTTTGGCCAACTTCGCCGCTGGAGCCGCTCAGGGCGAGGCGCGTCTCGGCTTCTTTCCGTCGGTTCTTCTCCCTCTTTCTTACCCCGCAGCTGTCCGGGGGGCCCCGGACAGGATGTCGGCGGCCGAGGAGGGCGGTTTGACGGTGCGCCCGTTCCAGCTGATCGCGCTGCTCTGCGCCTTCCTGGCGCTGGCGCTGGATGTAGCTGCGCTGCTGAGCCCGGCCTGGGTCACGTCGGAACGCTACTCGCTCTCCCTTTGGAAGGAGTGTCGGCAGCTCCTGGGCGGCTGGCAGTGCTTCTCCACCCTCGGAAGCGGTAAGCGGGGTCCGGGAACAACGCGGGAGTGGGTGGGTGGGGGGTGGGAGATCCGGGCTGCCGCTTGGAGAATGCGCGCACCCCAGCCCGGCTCGTCGGAAGCGCTCAGCTGCCTGCTGGCTTGCTTTAAGATTAGGTGCAGCCTGGGTCGTGGGAAGCAGCGAAGCCGTACCAGGGCATGGCGTATGAAAAACCTCAGTTCACTAACGTTGATGGCTCTGTTATGGTATTCCTTATTTTTTTTCTAAGTGTACAGGATAGGGGTGCCTTTGAAAAGCCACACTAGGATTCCTAAGCGATTCCTAAGCTGTGCTTAACCACAGCTTTAGGACTTAAGCACAGTGGGTGAGGTTCACGCCCTGCCCCAGGTCATAAACCACAAGCTTGTAAAGCACAATACCCAGATTAACTTGGCACACCAAGCCCTAAGCCAGGACAGCGTGCAATGCTTTACCAGTATTCCTTGAATTCCAACCACAGTTGGGATTCACATGATGGTGTGAAAAATAGAATAGAATAGAATAGAATAGAATAGAATAGAATAGAATAGAATAGAATGGAATGGAATGGAATGGAATGGAGCGGAGCGGAGCGGAGCGGAACGGAGCGGAACGGAACGGAACGGAACGGAACGGAACGGAACGGAACAGAACAGAACAGAATAATAGAATAGAATAGAATAGAATAGAATAGAATAGAATAGAATAGAATAGAATAGAATAGAATAGAATAGAATAGAATAGAATAGAATGGAATGGAATAGAATAGAATAGAATAGAATAGAATAGAATAGAATGGAATGGAATGGAATGGAATGGAATGGAATGGAATGGAGCGGAGCGGAGCGGAACGGAACGGAACGGAACGGAACGGAACGGAACAGAACAGAACAGAATAATAGAATAGAATAGAATAGAATAGAATAGAATAGAATAGAATAGAATAGAATAGAACAGGAATAGAATAGAATAGAATAGAATAGAATAGAATAGAATAGAATAGAATAGAATAGAATAGAATAGAATAGAATAGAATAGAATAACTTTATTGTCACTTTAAATTTACACTAATCGGCCTACATTAAAATGATGGTTGTAAGTGACTTTTTTCACTGCCATAATAACTTTGAATGGTGGCTAAATGAATGGTTGTAGGTCAAGAGCTACCTGTAGTTTGATCAGTGAATGATACTAAGGTCAGATCTACAGGTGCTGCACAATCTATCAATAAACACATAAAACGGCCATACCTTTCTGAGTTCTGAGTGCTAAAGGGATATTTTATTCTTTGTGTGGAGTCAGTTCATTGCTGCTGATTCACTGATGTGTCACCCAACACATCTGGATAATCGTGAGCTAGGCAAAATGGCCGTGCCGTTGCCTTCATGTGTACTTTGCGGACATCCCATGACTACAAGACACAAGATGCTGCATGGGCTCTATATGTGACCCACCAAATTGTCCTTAGGGTCTTCTGCTTGTAGTTGAAAGGAGACTTTGCATATGGAAATGGTTTACCTGTTTGTCAGGATATGAACTAAATAAGGGAGACCATCCTTTACAACAGGGGTCATCAAACCTGGCCCTTTTATGCCGTGTGGACTTCAACTCCCAGAATTCCTCATCCAGGCACGCTGGCTAAAGAATTCTGAGAGTTGAAGTCCACACATCATAAAAGGGCCAGGTTTGAAGACCTCTGCTTTACAACTTAGATAGAAGAAACAAGATTGATGGAGATGGATCTTTGGTCTTATCCAACAGGGCTTTTGGGATAAGGGCCTGGTTCTTTGTGCTTGTTAACCATAACCATACTTCCTGAGAGTTGCTGACTTTGAGGGGCTATGGTTTCTCACCCCATGAAAGCAATGTGTAGAAGAGAGAGAGGAAATAACCCCATGGTTTTAAAAGCAGTATTAATTTGGAGCTATTTTTTTTTTTACAAGTTGGTTCTTTGCTTATAAAATTGTATCTGCAGTCAATTAAAAGAAGACACTCCAAAAATAGCCTCTGTGGATTTGGGAGAATTCAAGTGGTGCTTGTTCATTCCCTAGTTGCTCACTGAAGTCACTCAAGTGAAAAAGGGAAGCTCTGCCAGGAATGGAAATAATTCTTGCTTTACAAGCTGTTAAACAAACTTCTGTTGCAACCATTTCCAAGGATGGTAACTAGTGATTCTTGGAACGCCGAATGTTTCTTCTTCCCTGTCCCAGATGAACTGCTGGGATTAAAAAACAAAACAAAAACAAATTCCAAGAAACTGGTGAGGACAGAAAGGCAAGGAAAACACAGCAGACGTGTTTTGCCTCTCTCTTCTAAGGGTCTTCAAAGCAGCATCTGTTCACCCCTCCTTATCCCCTCTGTTTAATCCCAGACAAGGTTGGAGACATCCCACTCATGGGTTGGTTTGCCTTTGTTTTCAGAGATTATTTGAACCCAGCAATTGTGGTTCCTAAGATGGGCTTTATAGCTTCGCAAGTTATGCAAACTCAAGCAATTGTGGCTAATTCAGGAAACATGCTTAAACTGTCACTTAGCTGCCTCAGGTCAGGATCAAGATGACCGAATAAAACATCTAAAGAAGGGTTGAACCCATCTGTCTCCATTTATAATTCACCCCTAGCCAGCTCTTCAAGGTCAATCCAACTGGGTGATAAATTTGTGGATTGTCCAAACAGCCTTCAGCCGGTGTCTCCCTGTATAGCACATTGCAGTTATCTAGCTTTAGAAAGATACAGTGATGATTGTTGGAGGTAGACCTTTGGGAACAATGTGTATCTTTCCTCCAAAACTCTTTGCTCCGGTTGCTACAACATCGTCAGTGAAGTTCAGGCAGGTTCGGGAGTTCAGTCCTTCAAAGTTGAGGGTGAACGTTGAGATACACTACCTCGGTTGTGACACAGTTTGTTCCGCATCGTCTTGTAACATCGAAGTGACTTTAGGTGAGCTTTGAACAAGCTAAGCAAGTTTCAGCTGGTGAGTTTGGGGGTGGGAGACCACGAGGACGTGCCCCATCTGTAAGTCAAAAAGTGGGAAACACATCTCCGAAGGAGACAATGGCGAGCCACATCCACGCTATTTTCAGGAAAACTGGTTGAAAAGCCCTGATCTAGTCCAGCCCTCTGCTTAGGCAGGAGCCCTATAGAATTCCAGACAAGTGGCTCTCCAGGCTCTTCTTAAAAACTTCCAGTGATGGAGCGCCCCCAACCTCTGGAGGCACGAACAGCTTTTCAACCAGTGGTACGGGTACCACCTGTGGTGCATTGGCACCTGGCAGGTGGTACGCGACCATCCTAGAAAAGTGGTAGCGGGGAAGGGGAATGAGCTGAACCGGTGGCAGCACCGCACAGGCCTGAGCAAGAGACGGCTGGAGCTGCAGGGCTGTCAGGGCTCAGCAGAAGCGCCAGGATCAGCGCCAGGCTCCAGCTGGAGCTCGGTGCTGATCCTGGCGCTTCTGCTGAACCCAGAAGACGTGCCAATCAGCTGGAAAGCAGCACTGATCCTGGCGCTTCTGCTGAGCCCAGAAGAAGCGCCGATCAGCTGGAATGTTGCAGCCTCTCCAGGGTCTGGTGATTGACATTCAGATGCTTGGCAACTGATTCGTATTTATGACGGTCACAGTGTCCCAGGGTCATGTGAAGTGACCAAAACCTGCTGCAACCACCCAGCAGACGGGGGGAATAAAGACCAAACACCCCCACCCCACCTCTGCTGCCAATCCTCAACAGAAATGCTCACAACAATGAAAACCTCGGACAGGAGGAAGAGCGTCGCCGGGTGGGCAGGCAGGTGTCTTGCTCGGCTGTGCCTTGGGGAGCACTTTTTTCAGTGCCATTGTAACTTCTAAGAGTCACTAAGCGAACTGTTGTAAGTCGAAGACTACCTGTACTTTATCACTTTTTTCCTTTTTTTTTTTTTTTTTTTGGTCATCAAGTTTTTGACCCCTTGCTAGGCGACTGGTGATACTCGGCTGTTGCCATATCCTAAAAGTGGCACAATGGGTGAAAAAGTTGACCTTTAAGGTCCCCTCCAAGTCCATTATTCTGCCTGAATGTATGCAAGAGTCAAGCTTGACTCAGAGAGCGTTCCCTCTAACTAACATGCTCTTGTTTACTCTGCTCCTTCCCTACAAGATGTCGGTCTCCATAACAACTCTCCAGTTCAAGTTTGTATAATAAGCGCTTAAGCCAAAACCCACAGGCAAACATCTTGAACAAGAGGACAAGGGTTGGCATTCCCGTCTATAAATTCTGCTTTCTTGGAAGAAAACCAGGAGACGCTGTGGTCCAAGCAGGAGAGACAGCTCTAGGAGCCTGCTACAAACTTTTATTTTTTTTTTGTCTTTCTCTGCCCCAGTCCAAGCATGCAAATTTGAACAGTGGGGCAGAGGTCAGTGTGCCAATTTGTCTTGCATGGAGGCGGCTGTTGTTTAGGCTTGCAAGATGGGGAGCAGCAGATGTGTAGATTGGCCACGCTGTCCCCCCCCCATCTCCACCCCGTGCTGAAACTGGTGATTGATCTGCAGTTCGTTGGCTTCTCAAATCTTCTGCTATCTCCTCTGATGTTGGCCATGAAGCACAGAAGACTTTGTATTTAAAGAAGGCAACAGCCGTTAGATAATGTTTCTCTCAGGGGTCCTTGGTGCTCCCTGAGCTGGCTTGTTTCCTTGTGGAAACAAGGAAACTAGTTTCATTACCCAACTAGTTAACATCATCAGTGCTAGAAAGGAATGAGGCTTGCATAGAGGAGGAGGAGGAGAAGGTGGAGGAGGAGGAGGAGGAGGAGGAAGAGGAAGAAGAAGAAGAGGAGGAGGACTGTGGGTTCCTTGGTGCTCCCTGAGTTGGGTTGTTTCCTTGCAGA